>BSBK01003810.1:1515000-1985000 GCA_027943335.1 Chamaecyparis obtusa
GTAGAAGTAAAATAATCATCTAGTCAAATTATTATTCTTAACAACAGCTAAAATATCCAACCCCTCAAAAGAGAAAATTGTAGCTAGGAAGATTATTTTCCCCAATAAAAACTCATTTTGAAATGACCACCACTTGGAGAAATCATTGCCAAAGCCGTTGAAGGAGCCACCATGATATATTTTCACTTAATAGCTTTGATCTACTTGATGCTTATCTAGGGAGAATACAAAATTGGTACCACAACCATTCTCCATCCCTCGAGGTACTAAAAACCCTATCTCAAAAGCTTAGGGACACATGGCAGTACGACAAAGTTTCTAGCAAGAGAAACTCCTTGCACTATCCTCAAAGTTCCATGGGCACAAAATGTTTTTGTGGATTCAAAATTTCGTGACCATACAAGGAGAAATCCCATGAAGGAAAGAACACTTCGACCTACAAAAGAAACTTTGGAGCACAAAGGTGGGGCAGTCTATATAGAGATATATAGAATTGGTGACCTGTGGGGAACTTTCCTGCAAGGTTTGAAACCTAGAATCTCTAGTTCCTACAAAAATAAAAGGGAAGAAGAGGACCAATTAGATCATGGTCAAGGAAGACTAAAAGGGAGCCCATTTTTCCACGCTCGGTAAATTGTATAGTTGTAAATCATAGAAAGAATTGTATAAGGTGATCTTCTCCCTTAAAGTAAAGCTACTCAAACTACCCCTAGAAGTGCTCAAATTGAACTACAATAATGAGAGGGGGTCCAAGATTGCCTTAACTTGGGCGGCATCAGGGTTAGGACCTAGGATCTTCTCAAAAGAGAAAATTTGTCACTTCAACTCTAACAGTTGTTTAATTTTCCCCATGTTGAGGAGTGACTGATATGATCTGAAAGGTGACGGCAGCCTGAATTATAAGAATGCTTCTATTTTTATCCTTTTTACCTAGGATGATTGGCGCCTTAAACCTCTCTATGAATTCCTTTACATGCACAATTTCCTCCCCACACTTGATGAACTAACCAACACTTACTTCCACAAGTCGCATATCCATGATTCTAACTGATAATATGGTGTTATCGTTAGTGTCATAAAGTTTCTCAATCAAGATCCTTGCCTCATCTATACTAGGAGCAATCTACTATTGGGTGGCCTCTAAGGCATCTTCTATTTCTTTACTCAATTCTACAGCATCAACCATGAACCTAAAGGTTGGCATCAGGCATAGTGTGGATGTTTTCATCTCATTCCATAAAAAGGTATACAAATGTTGCACCGATAGTGCACAATTTGCAGAGGTAGGTGCAACTATGGGGACTCATAATTGATTTATCCATTCCTCCTATTTCTTGATAGTCTCTTTAAGATGATGCACATTTGAGTGCTCAATCAATAATATTTATTGACATTCAATCAATTCCTTTGATGTCCTTTCAACATTTCTCTACTCCCGAGCAAGAGTGTTTTGGAGATCTTGAAATTCGCTCCTAAGACATGACTCTTTTTCTTGCAATTCTTGTTCAATTTCCAGATGCTAAGTTTGGTTGAAAAATAGGTCTTATCCTTTTGAACCACCTCAGTATCCCTTTGGGCCAAATCCTTCTTCAGGGATTTAGTACACACTTTCTCCCATTGATTGGACTTCTCTTCTAGGATAGAAAGATGATGGGTGAAATAATTCCAACCCATTTATTCCCTATTAGTCTATTCTTTTAGCCTCTATTGAGTCTCATCAAATGATTTATGAATACACAGTAATTCCTACTCTTTGTCTTTCATCCTTTTAGATGTCCTTGTTTCTTCATTTTTTTTCATTTTAATCTCATTCATGAGTCATTAATTGTCCTTTTGGAGGGCTCTAATTTGTTGTTTTAGCTCATCACTTAGGTTCGTCAAATTTTGCAAATCCCTCTCCTTCTTTTAAAACTTATGAGTGAGCTTGAGGTAGTCAATAGTAGCTACCTTTTACGATTCTTCCATGATCTCTACTCAATTATGAGGTTTTGCATGATGAGATTCATAGAGATAGCATGCGAATGGAAATCCTCATGCTGCATTTGGAGAAAAGACTTACCTTGGACAATAGGCATCCAGATAACAACAATGAAAAAATTGTCCTTATCATTATAAATGGAGATGACATTTGTAGAGTCTATTTTATTATTATCCCCATCTTTCCACTTGTTGATTTTCTCCAACCTAGCTTGCTTAATGGCATTGAAGTAAGATTCTACGATGGCAGAAAGAATGTCTTCCTATCCAGAAATAGGATAATCGACAAGGGGAATCAAAAGAGATATACCCATAGAAGACTCTGCAAGGGTACCTAGTGTAATTTCCAATGGGAAGTTCAGGTTGAAGGGTGGAATGAATTTGGCTCAGTGGAGAAATGGTAATTGATTGCATGGATAATGGGGAGTAGGTGTAGCAAAAAATTAAGCATGGAGAATAGAGGGGTAGGATGCTACAGAAAGCAGAGACTAAGAAAAGAGGTGGGGTAGGAAAAAAATTACCCAAGGGGCATACGATGGCAGAAATGGTAGTGTTTCCTCTTTCTTTATAGGTGGGCCATGTCCCTCTTCTTCCTCCTCTGATGACTCTTGCAATTTTGAGTTTCAAGGTCTTTCTTCTCTTCTTCTCTAGGAGTGAAACAAGTTGCAGTGATCTCCCCTCCTTAAAAAAAAAATCTAAGGAGATGACAAGTATGCACTCCTTTAGAAAATTTGACTTATTTGGAATTTTATTTCATTTTTAGAGGTATTGCCTCCTCTACAGGCTCTTCGATTATAACCCCTACCACACTCTTCTGTTCTAGTAGATTTATATGAATAGAGGGGATAGATTTTTCTATCTCTTGGCCTCCTAATGAGGAATCTTCATAGTGCTCATTATCACATTTCATTTCAAATTCCCCATCTAAATCATCTCCATATAGGGGAGCTAAGTCCAAATTGGTCTCCTACCTTAAAATCTAGAAATTTATAATTTTGTCATATGACCAATCTTCCTCCCTCATCTTGTCTTTCAAGTTTTGGGAGATTTTAAAATTGGGGTTATATTGGTACTTAACCTCATAGAAATCCAGCCATGGGGGGAAGTTATCTAAATGGGACAAAGAGATCTCAATAAACATATTTATCATAGGCTAAACCAAGATCATCTTTGCCTCCCAATATGGTCATGAGCGATGGGTGATAGAGTTAAACCTTCTCTTCAAACATTCATCTAGATCAAATTACCAAGAGTCATCAAGTAATGAGAGACCAAGCCCAGTCAACTTAGACCTCAACAGGTTTTAGGACTTCTGTTTGTTCAATGTTACACCTCGGAAAGTGAGTGGTGGCCTATACATCATTTATGTTCTCTTCCCGCACTCATCCTCTTGTCGATCAAATATAGTTGTTTGAATACCTCCATGGATAACACCTTGTCTTGTAAAAAAGTACAGAGAAAGAAGGGTTTCTCAATAAAACCATGCACTCAGATAATGGTGAAACTAGCTCTGTAAAACCATTCTATCTAAATCTCAAAGCCCATTGACAAGCAATTTTGGGTTGCAGTGAGTCTACCCTCATCAAATGAGCTTGTAAAAACTTTCTTAACAGACCTTAGGAACATCCTTATGAATCCATCATAACTACCTGACCTATTTAACATGGGTGTCCATATAGAAACATGCTTCCTCCAACTGATAAGGTCTAGGGTATCTCACTTCAATGCCTTTTCAAAGAAATTTACATTTTGATACAAAACCATGTAGACCAAAAAAGATGGGTACCTAAAAGGTGGAGAGATTTGGTAATCCTAAAGCTATTGAATTATCTCATCTATAATGGCATCCATGAAATCATACCAGATGCTAGTGATGTATTCTAATTTTATATGGTATGCTACAACCATTTGGAATTCATGCATAGATGTATCAATCTCCGTCCCACAAAAAAATGTGAGCATGGAGAAAATATATTTTAGGCCATTTTTGAAATACAAATGGGGAATTGGGAAGCCTGGTCTACCCAAAATATTTCCCTGCAACTCTTGATTAAGGAATGCTTGTGAATTGGGTAATTGCTTTCATTCTTTCTCCAACATTGATTTATTAAAGGTCGCAATATTAGCCACACCCTCAATAATGCATAACATTTTCCTAATATAATTTAGACTTATCACCACTTTTAGGATACCGCACTAGATGGTGTCTGTTACTATGTTAAAATGTCTAACCATGGCATCTATCAATTCAAGGAAGGCATGAGCATTTGGCACCATATATTGAGGGGCCAGTGTTCCATATTCTTAGACCCACTTTCTCATGTAGCTTTTTAATTTTCCTTCGAAAGGCCCCTTCCTCAACCTTTTGGTTGACGAAGCTAGCAATGGGTCTGAAATATAGTCTCTTGGGTCCCTAACCAATATTTACTCTCTCGTAGCTTCAATCTTGGATATTTCTATTTTTTTCAATCTTTCTATTATAAATCTGGGTGCTTGAACATATGCAACATCTGTGAACACATTAGATACCCTTGGAGCATAAGGTGCAGTGTGTGAGGTCGACATTCTAAGGAGAAAAGGGTTTCCTTGATGACTTGAGAACAAGAGACTCAAAGCTATTTCTCACAATGCTCTACAACTATTCAAGCTTTGGAAACACAAAATAAAATTTGGGTGGTAACCACCCTAAATATGCACATTTATTTCCCTCATCTTTGTGTGTTATGCGGATGGAAGGTAAGAGTACAAATTACCTAGACTCGCTACCATTTCAAAAAATGAGGCATTGACAATTACTAGGAATTTGACACAACTTATAGGGTAAGATCAAGATATGAAAAATTATACTTTCCACCACTCATGGGAAAAGAGGGAAGGGCTCAAAAAATGGTGGATTGGAAAGAAAACAACAAATAAAATATACCTGACACTACTTATTGAAATAAAAAAATGACTAACCTACTATTTACAAGAAGGAAAGGTGGGTATTAATGGAAATTTTTGAGGTGGATCTCATTTACCGAGACCTCGAAAGGGATACCTTCCATGTCTTCTAGCTCTAAATCATTGCCATCTTTTCATTTTGAAATACAAAAAGAGCCTTCCCACAAAGTGTCAAATTTTGCATGCTAACCTGGCTTAATTTCCCTTTCATTGTATTTTAGAACTATCATTTTCCTTAAAATTTGGGTCTGATGATCTTTTGTCAAACCATCTTTAGACAAATCCTTGATGACATGTAAGGGCATCATGGGCCTACTCACATTGTTCTTGTAGATTTAACAATTTAGCCAACCTTACATTCATGGTGCCATCTTCTTCAATCTATATAACCTTTAGGAATTGTAACATCGAAATTTCTATTGAAATGTGAAGGAGATCTTTTTCGTGGACCAAATCATATGGTGAATTCTTTAGAAATTATTTTGAGGTAAGTACTCTATCAACCCATAAAGAAACTTTTAGGTGTTTGTTCTATTCTCGCTAGTGTTATGAGCCAACCCTTTTTTATTATCCCAATCTAGTTTATGTTTGTTGATTTTGCTAGCCCATTTCCTTGAGGATAATAGTTTGAAGATGTCTTTAAGAAAATACCATTTCTTAGTACAAAATCCAATATCCTGGTTCTAACAAATTCTCTTGCATTTTTTGAAATTATTTTCTTTGGGTGCCCAAATCTTGACACCAATTCTTTGAGAAAATTGATGATCTCATTCTTTGTGGCATTCTTTAGTGGCTCTACCTTTTCCACTGGGTGAAGTAATATGTTTCTATAATAATCCATCTATGTCTAGCACTTGAGGGGGGATTAGTCATTCCAATGAAATCTAAGCCCCACTAGGTGAAGGGTTCATCAACTAAAATGGACCTTAGTGGCATGGATGACTTCTTTCTTCTTCCTATGAACAATTGGCACTTTTCACATTTTTTGACTAATTAAAAAAAATTCAAAAAACATGGTTGGCTAGAAATATCTAGGTCAAATGATTTTGAGAGTAGTTTTGTTTGCTAAATAGTGGCCTCTCGAGGAGCCACTGCACATTTATTCTAATATCATCTATCTTTGGACCCCATTAACACATCTCAATAGGATTCCATTGAAATTTATTATGAAGATTATGCCTTCAACCATGAGATATTTGACACCTTGCATCTTGTAGTATCTTCTTTTATTTAAAGGGAGGTGCAGAGGTTATCTTCCTATCGACATAAAAATTATGAGATCGGTTACCCAGCCATTTACTTCTCTATGATAATTTATAAGGATCACGTCATCTACCTCTTCTTCTCCTAGTCCTTTTGCAATATATTCACAATGGCCTCTTCCCCAAATCAATTTGATTGGTCAGAACTTTGTGTCATACTCCATGATTTCGGTGATCTAATCAGCTCTCTTCTGAGTAATCTCATCTTCTATGATGTAATCTCACACATTGGGGTGAGCCACATACACCATGATCTTGTTCCTTGAGACCATATGTCTAAACTTTTTGAGGCCCTTTACAAGAGAAAAATATTTCTTTTTCACAAAATTATACTTTGCTTCATAATCTCTAAGTGTTATAAAGTAGAAGGAAACATGATGTTCTTTTTTTTTACTTTCTCCTTTCTATGTGAGCACGTATTCACTCCCATAAACGTATATTATAAAGTCTTTTGATAAATATAGATTTGGAAATACTAGAGAAATAGATATTTTTTTCTTTATCTTTTCAAAAGAAACCATTCCATCTGGGGTCCATCAGAGAGTTTATTCTTTTATCAACATCAAGGTGATAGGACACACCAGTCCTATAAAATAAAAAATGAACATGCAAACAAATTTTATCTCCCGAGGAAAGATTAAATTCCTTTTTTTTATAGGAGTGGGAGCTCCAGGATAGGTCTTACTCTTCCATGATCTATGAAGATTCCTTATTTTGATACTATGTTCCCTAGGATTTTTCCTTGTGGTACTCTGAATACACACTTCTTTGGATTTAAAGAAATTCTGAACTCTTGGCACTTTTGAAAGACTTTCTCAAGATGATCAAAATGATCTTCCCTCCTTTTTTAAAACACTATTATGTCATCCAAGTAGACCAAGATAATTAGGTCTATCAATTATTTGAAATTTGCCTTGATGGCCTTCTAGAAGGTGGCTCCTGTATTAGACAACCCGAAGAAATTTTTGCATAAGAAAAGGTTCCCCACTTGTTGGTGAACATTGTTTTGTGTTGATCATCTTCTACCACTCAGACTTGGTTGTACCTAGAGAAACTGTCTAGAAGTGAAAACATATCTGAACCTGCAATAATCTGGAAAATGTGCTTCATTGATGGAAGAGGGTGGTGATATTTTAGGGAGGCTTTATTCAAGTCTCCTAAATCCACATAGAGTCATATGTCACCATTTTTTTACCAGATTATAGCTAGGTTGGACACCCACATACTATGTTTAATTGGGTAGATAATATTGGATTCAATCAACTTGGTCTATTCCTTTTCCGTTAAGGCTTCTACCTTGGGGTTAACTAGCCTCTATTTTTGTCTTATAGGCTTCACTCCTTCTACTAACTCAATGGTGTGATCTTGTTGGAAGTCTAATATGGGAAAGTGAGATACTGAGAGGGGGGGTGAATCAGATATCCACTACTAATTCCACTTTGACATAAAATCAACTTACTAAAATAAAATTCAATACTAAAATAGATCTAACAATCTAACTTCATCCATGACATTGAAATACATAACACAAAGATTTTGGTTACCCAAAAACCCTTGAAAGGTAAAATTGGGGTGGGGATGACACCCACAAATATTCACTACTGTAGTATTAAAGTTTTCCTGTTAGGGCTACAAAATTTCATCATAAACTGATGATCTACCCTGTGAGGGGTCTGACAGTGTGTTTTTAAACCTTTAACAGGGTTGGATTTTCACAGAGCTCACTTCAAAAGAGTGAAAATCAGTGGCATCTTACAAAGTGGTTTTTCCCAAATTGGGTTTCCACTATAAATCCTAGTGTTATACTTGTGTGACTATTTTGATGTGAATATTGTTATATTCTACAAGTTAATTACTTTTGGATAGTGGACTACATGTTATATGTTTTTGATATATAATATAGAGACCAAGTTGAATTGTTGATTAGATCTAAGATTCTTCAAGTGCTGAAAAGTTCAATTGGTACATCTGGACCTGAGGATAAATGATTCACCCCCCTCCCCCCTCTCATTTATTCTAAATCATTCTAACAATTGATATCAGAGTTGTTGGTGCTTACAGATAAAATTTTAAAGGTACTTGAAGCTAATGATCAAGATGTATAAAAAGGAGGTACCAAAGCTAAACAAAGAGAACTTCCATGCATGGTAGAGTCTAATGAAAATGCATCTAGATGGTATTGGTGATCCGATGAAGTACTATGTGGAACATGACTATGTTATACCTGTTGCACCTTTGATTACCAAGGAGATGAAAGCAAAACAAGAACACAATCAAGAAATTTTGGAGATTGCATTTTCCCTAAGCTATCCCAAATTTGAAGATATCAAAGATTGCACTAATGCAAAGCAAATGTGGGATACTCTTGCAATGATCTATGGTGGAGATGTAAATGTACTAAGAACAAAATCTGAAATTTTGAGAGGTAAGTTTGATGAAATGAAAATGCATGAAGGTGAAAATATTGCTCACTACTATGGTAGAATTAAGGAGGTAGTGAATGTTATTAGAGGAGCCAATGGATACATTGATGATGAGACCGTTATTGGTAAAGTATTGAGAACCTTGTGTCCTATCTATGCTATCAAATTTTTTGCAATTCAAGAATCAAGATGTAACCCTGGTAATGTTCTAACTCTGGAAAGTCTTGTTGGCAAGCTTACTACTTTTGAGCTATCTAACTATGATAACTACAATGTTCCTAATGTTGAATCTGCATTTAAGTCACAAATGGTATTGCATAAATCTAAAAAGGAAAAAGAAAAGTGTGTGAAAAGTGATAGTGATAGTGACAGTGATAGTAACACTTTTGATGAGGAACTAGAGGATCTTGAGGCACTCATGGCTAGAAGGCTACAAAGAGTTAAAGGGAAATATAAAGGTAACTTCCTATAATATGTTTTTCATGTAACAAATTTGGCCATATTGTAGCAAGATGCCCTGATAGGACTGACAAGGATGAGAGAAGGGAAAAGAAATACAAGGACAAGAGAAATGACAAAGATCACCAAAGGTACAGAGACTACAAAGACAAAGGTAAGAAATCTTACTATATTGTTGAAGAGGAAACTGACAGTGACAGTAACAAATCTGATGAATGTGATATTGAAGTTGTTTACATTGCTATGAAAGATGATTCTAATGAAGATGAGAAAATTGCACTTATTTCTTATGTGAGTAAAGGTGATAAATGGATCATTGATAGTGGTTGCTCACATCACATGACTAGTGATAAAAGTAAATTTGTAACCCTAGATCATTACAAAGGTAGACGTGTTAATTTTGGTAATGATGCACCATGTCCCGTGAGAGGTAAAGGATCATTCAAGCTGACTGATAAGATCACATGTGAAAATTCTTATTGGGTTGAAGGTCTTAACTAAAATTTAGTGAGTGTTGTACAGTTGAACGATACTAGTTACCAAGTGGAATTTCATCACAGAAAGGCTAAAATATTTTATGCCATTGATGAACTAATTGGAAGTGGAGAACAGACTAGAGGTAACTTGTTCTATCTAGACCTATCTAAAGAAACATGTTTGTTTGCACAATTTGATGATGTGTGGCTATGGCATAAGAGGTTGTGTCATGTGAATTTTGAAAATATGGTAGCTATTAGTACAAAGAAGAAAGTTATAGGTTTGCCGAGATTGAAGAAACCTGATAATGTGATGTGTAAATAGTGTCAATTGGGAAAAATGAAAAAGTCTAGTTTTAAGAGAAAGACATATACTTCTGAAAATATTTTAGAATCGGTTCGTACTGACCTTTATTGACCTACGAGTGTACAAAGCTATTGTGGTGATAAGTATTTTATTCTATTTGTTGATGACTACACTAGGATGATGACTGTAATGTTTTTGAAAGAAAAATCTAATGAATTTTAGTTGTTTAAGTGGTATTTGGCAAAAGTTGAAAAAGAAACAGGTAGAATCTTGAAATGTTTGAGATTTGACTGAGGTGGAGAGTTTATATCAAATGAGTTCAATCTATTTTGTAATGATAGAGGAATAAAGAGACATATGTCTACACTGAGAACACCTCCATAGAATGGTATAGCAGAGAGAAGAAATGGGTCAATTATGGATTGTGCAAGAACACTGATGATTGAAAAGAATGTTGCACAAAAATACTGTAGAGAAGTTATAAGTACAGTTGTTTATACCTTAAACTGAGTACAAATAAAAAAAAGGTACAAAGGCTACACCTTATGAGTTATGGCATGGTTATGCACCTAATGTGAAGTATTTTAGAGTCTTTGGGAGTAAATTTTATATACTAAAAAACAATAGGAATGGAAAATTTGATGCAAAAAGTGATGTAGGCATATTCCTAGGTTATTCCACTAAGAGAAAAGCCTATAAGTGTTTGAATTCTAACACTAACAAACTTGTGGAAAGTGAAAATGTTAGAGTTGATGAATATGCAAAAAAGAATGAATTGGAAGGCAAACAAGAACCTAAAGACTATAGATCTTTTGTTTACATGGAAGAAGGAGAGGCAAGTAATACACCTGAACCAGATGCAAAGTCAAAACTAAGAAATGGCAAGCATCAGGAGGATGTTGTCGAGAATCAAGAAAGTAATTCCAAGCATTAGGAGGGTGCTACCAAGTGACCAGTAGAAGAAGCAAATGAATATGAAGATCAATAACAAGGAGAAAAGAAATCTAAACCTACATTGGTACAGTATGTGAGAAGACACCATAAGCCTGAAAAAATCATTGGAGATAAAGAGTCTAGAATCTTCAAAAGAAGTAAGTTGAAATATCCTACATGTTTACTATGTGATTTTGAGCCTAAAACTATAAAAGATGCTTTAGAGAATGATGACTAGATACAAGCCATGAATGAAGAGATTGATCAGATAGAAAAGAATGATACCTAGACTCTAGTACCAAGACCAAAAGATAAGAATGTTATTGGAACAAAGTGGGTATTCAGAAACAAACCAAATGAACTTGGAGAGATCACAAGAAACAAGGCAAGATTGGTATGCAAGGGGTATGCACAAGAAGAAGGAATTGACTATGGAGAGACATTTTCTCCTGTTGCAAGATTAGAGGGAGTAAGGACTCTACTTGCATATGTTGCATATAAAGTTTCAAAGTATATCAGATGGATTTCAAAGCTTCATTTTTTAATGGTATACTAGAAGAAGAGTTATACATTGAATAACCTGAAGGTTTGGTTGACCCGAGCAAGAAAAATATGGTTTGCAAGTTGAAAAAGGCACTGTATGGATCGAAGCAAGCCCCCAGAGTATGGTATGAGAGACTGCATAATTATTTGATAAAGATTTGATTTGCCAGAAAAAATGACATCAACAATCTATATATGAAGACAGAGAAGGGTAAAGGCATTTTTTTAGCTGAAATTTTTGTTGATGACATCATATTTGGAGGACAAGATGCCCTATGTCATAGATTTTCAAATGAGATGAAAACTGAGTTTGAAATGTCTAATTTTGGAGAGATCAAATTCTTTGTTGGTTTGCAAGTTTATCAGATGGAGAAAGTTATCTACATTACTCAATATAAATATGTTAAGGATATACTTAGAACTTTTGGTATGGAAGACTCCAAACCAGTGAGTACTCCTATGGCTACTGGACAGAAAGTATCAAAAAATGATGACACTGCTGAAGTAAATCAAACCCTATATAGATCTATGATTGGAAAGATACAATATGTTGCCCACAACAGACCGAATATTTCCCTAGCAGTTGGGATTGTGGCAAGATTTTTTGTCAATCCTAAGGAGAATCATATTATGGCAGTGAAAAGAATCTTGAGATATTTGAAAGGAACTAAGGATTATGGATTATACTACAAGAAGAATGACAAATTTGAACTGAGAGTTTAAACTGATGCAGATTGGGGTAGAAATATTGATGACATAAAAAGTACAAGTGGTGGAGCATTCTTTCTAGGAAAGAGATTAGCCTCCTGGACAAGCAAGAAATAGAATTGTATTTCCCAATCTATAGCAGAAGCTGAGTATGTAGTAGCAGCAGTAAATTGTTCAAATTTAGTGTGGATCAAGCAATTGTTAAAAGGAATGAAAGAGGAAATCACTGAGTCAGTTTTTATTTTACGTGATAACACAAGCTCTATTAATATATCAAAGAATCCAGTAATGCACACAAAGACTAAGCATATTACTATCAAGTATCATTACTTGAGAGAACTGGTCCAAGACAAAGAAGTGAGAATAGAATATGTGAATACAAAGGAACAATTAGCAGATATATTCACAACAGCTTTACCTAAGGATTCTCATGAATATCTTAGAGGTAAACTAGGGGTGATTCCCCTAACTGAGGCTGCCTAGTCAACTAGGAGCACTGCATCAAATGTGCTAAACAAAATATTTGACAAATTGATGTAGAAAAGGTCACACTTTAGGAGTTGCTTAGAGTTGTGAGAAGTGAATCAAAGATGATAATCATTCATAAGCAAGATGATAGAGGGAGAATACATCATACAGAGCTGACATGAAGATATCTACATATGGAAGATGAAAGTGATAGATACAACTTTGGCATTGTTGTCAAAGAGGGAAAGATTCAAATGAAAACACAGAGGGAGAAGATTCAATGAAACTTGAGAGAGAGAGACAAAAAATATTCAGAGGGAGTAATTGTATATGCGGTCATGCAAAAGAAAGTTGTGAGTCGGAATGAAACTAAGGTTACTATAAAAATCTGATGCACAGAGATTTTTTGGATTGTTTGGTAAATCATGTGTTATTCATATGTTGTTGCCATCAATGCAAAAGAAGGAGAATGTTGGAAACTACAATTGAAACACTTGTTATATTGTCATTGATGTCAAACCTTAACTGGTAAGATAGATGCTATCTAAGAGAGTACCATATCTATTAATTGATGAAGAGGATTTGGAAAGGAGATAACAAGAGAACCTAAGGAAAGGTTGAGTTATTTGATACTTCAATGGGTACTTGATTAGTTGGCACATTGATAAGATAATGTATTATTTATCTAAGTAAGAAGAAAGACTGGAGAGGTAGCCTTAACTGAGAAAAAGTGAAGAAATCTAGCTTAAGCCGAGTGATGTTAGTGTCGACCGAGTGCTAGTATATGCCGAGTAAATCTAGTGTTGATCGAACATCAGTAATTTATGAGCGACAGGAAATTATCGAGAAAAGACAATGTTTTCTGAGGAAGACAATTTGTAGTGGTGATCGAGATATGCAGTGATGACTAAGGAGAAGAACACAGTATTGACCGAGTGCCAATAAATTACATATGGAGAAAGAATTAAGATTCCCAGCTGACATAGTTGAATTCTTGGGATATGTAAAATGTGTTGACATTATTAGTGAATTGTATGGAGCATTTATTTAATGGTAAATCATTTTTTATGGATTCAAAGAGAAGTTTGGAGATCTATCTAGAAGGAAGGATGAAGAACATAATGATGGAAGGAGATTATCTATGAAGGAGATTAAGCATAAAAAGATGGATCTACCTAATCGAAGAGGTATAAGATTAACCTAATGGTGAAGTTAAGAAGAGTGAGGAAGAGGTTGATGTTATTGACTGATAAGTCTAAGAAGAAGGGTGAAGGTGAAATTGTGAAGGAGCTAAACTAAGTTGTGATTTCTTGAGGTGAATTCTGAGCAGATCTGAGATGGAGATGGAAAAGGAGATCAATCAGTAAATCAACATATATTTGTGAAGTGAGTCTATATTTGCAAAGTGAGTTGTATGTTTTTCAAATCAAAAACTATTGTTACTTTCTAATCATTGTATCAGTTTAAATCCTTTAATCAAGGTTGACCTTGTTAGGAATGAATACTGAATATGTCCTATGGGGGCGTATTTGAAGTCATTTTGTACAAGTTGTATTTTGCATTGACTATGATTGTCATTGATGTCAACACAGTGATCTACTATAGATTAGCAGAGAAGAAGACAATGTTTGAATTATTGCACGTGGAGTATTGAAGATCAAGCTATGTGAAGTTGAGGATTTATTCTAAATTTTTTCTTGAGATCATGGTCAAGAGTGCATATAGAAATTCAATTATTCATGATAGTTATGTGTAATTTAGTGGAAGAAATATTTAGATAGTGCTTCTGAGAAGCGGCTTGTGGTAACTGGATGATATCTCCTAATCAGGATAGAATCTAGGCATGGGAAGTTACATAGTTGATGAAGACATTTTGGTGGTGACCTGGATGAGATAGCATGGTCAAAGGTTGCACGTGTGAAGAATTATTTTGTTTTGAAGCTGACATTTTTTATGTAATTGTGAAATATTATGTAACGTGTGAAGGTTTATGTTTTGTAATTAGTTAAGCCTTGTTGGCTGAATCATTTGTAATTATTTGAGTGTGGTATAAAGGAAGGATTGTTTTTCTTTATTGTAATGTAAGGAATAGAGATGAGAATTGTGAAATTGAGCAATATATATTGTAAGAGGATATGTGAATTGTAGAGATCTAATATTGAGATCTGGTGAAGTAGTTGGTGCGGTGTGGCACAGATAAAGGAGAAAAGATAAGTTGATGAGATTAGTATTTATTGGTATTATTCTATTTGGATAATACAAAGATCAGTTGGATAGTGTTTTCAGTGATCTTTCCCTTGAAGTTATTTGGATAGTGGGTCCTTCTATCTTCCATAACTCTTAACCAGGTTAGAATCTTTTAACATGGATTCAAAGTCTCCTAACAGGGACTCACATGTACTGAATGTATTTTATAAGGCTCCTAACAGAGTCCATCCTCTCACAAGGAATTTTCATATTAATGCATATTTTGTGGGCATCATTCCCATTGGGGTTTAATCTTTGATCAAGAGGTTCCCTAGTTAACATATCTTGTGTTATTGATTTGTTGTGTATGTTTATCTTTCTATGGTTGTTGCTTATATTGATTACATGGTTGAAATTTGTTTATGGTGATAAAAGTTGTATTTATTTGATAACTGATTCACCCCCCCTCTTAGTTATCTTGGTAGACTTTACTTTCTAACAACTAGTATCAGAGCAACAAGTCCTTGAAGGAAAAGTTTAACAACTTAAGGAGATCTATGGTGACTCATTTTAGAAAAGAAAGCCTTAAATTTGATGGAGTAAACTATGAAAAATGGAAAGAAAAGATGAAGACATATTTTTTATGTTTAGGACCAGGATACTGGTTGGTCACAAAGAATGAGAAGACTATCATTGAAGAAGACAAAATTGAAGAATGTACTGATATGGAGAGAGATATGTTCATGTGTAACATACTTGCGAGAGAAGTACTTTTTTTAGCACTTCCAAAAAATGAATACAGTCAGGTAAAGACTCTAAGGAAATCTCATGAGATTTGGTTAGCTTTACAATCTACTTTTGAAGGTGATGTACATGCAAAAAAAGTTAGACTACAGAATTGGATATGTTCATTTGAAGATATAAAAATGATGGAAGATGAATCTGGTAGAAGTTATATTGGTAGTATAGCAGAGATTGTTTCAAGTATCAAAGCTTGTGAAGGAAACAAGACTGAGGATGAAGTGATATGGAAGATCTTAAAGATATTGACCCCTATATTTAAGCAAAGAGTGCAGATGATTGAACAAGTTATACCTTGTAATGAGAAGTTTACCAGAGAAACTCTTCTTGGAAGATTAGAAGTAGTAGAGATAGGCTTGAGACAGACATGAGATCTACCTAGAATTGAGATAGAATTCAACGCACTTAGTGTTCACCCTACTTTGTCAAGAAGTATTAGTGTTAGTGGAGATTATGTTACTTGCAACAAATCTAAGATCAAAGAAGATAGTAAGAAAATCTTTAAATTTGGACTTCTCCAGAATATGGTCATTTTGCATCTAAATTTCCTAAGAGAGTAAAGAAGTATAAGGAAAAATTTAAACCTAGAAGATCTAAATAGTGCTACTATGCTAATGATGAAGAATTTGAGGCTAGTGTTGAGAAATTCTTAAGTGAAAGTGATAATGAGAATGATGATATAGGATTTGTAGCAATAAAAGAAGAAATTTATGAAATTGAAGTTAGAGAAGAAAAAGCTTTAGTTTCCCAAGTAGAAAAGAAAATTGATTAGATCATAGACAGTGGTTGTTCACATCATATGATTAGATATATGAAGAAACTTATAAAATTTAACAACTATGGTGGAGGAGTTGTTAGAGTTGGAAACAATGCACCTTGTTTGATAAAAGAAAAAGGATCTATTGCTCTTGATGGAAAGATTAACACTAATGATGTTTATTTTGTGGATGGATTGAAACATAATTTTTTGAGTGTTGGATAGTTAGTTGATAAAGGATATCAAGTTTGGTTTCCTGAGAAAACTTATGTGATCAAGGATAAGGATGGTAATTTGATTGGAACTAGCTCAAGAACTAGAGGTAATGTATTTCAGTTGAATCCTGCTAAGATGACATGTTTGATTACTAAAATTGATGACAGTTGGTTATGGCACATAAGGTTTTGTCATATAAACTTTGATAACATTGTGAAAGTAAGTACTACATTTGCAGTAAGAGATTTGCCTAAGATTATGAAACCTACTAACATGATTTGAAAATAATGTGTGATGGCTAAGAAGAAGAGAAGTTCATTTCCTAGTAAGAAGTTCACATCAGTAAAGAAGTTGGAAATTGTTCATACAGATTTGAGTGGTCCCACAAGGACTAGAGGATTCTATGGTGAAAGGTATTTTATGATTCTTGTTGATGATTTTACAAGAATTATGGGGATTGCATTTCTTAAAGAAAAATCTGAAGCATTTGATAAATTTAAATTGATTAAGAACAAAGTTGAGAATGAATCTGGAATGAAGATTAAATGTTTAAGGTCTAATAGAGGTGGAGAATTTACTTTGAAGGAATTTAATACTTTTTGTGAAGTGAATGGTATTAAGAGACAGCTTTCAGCCCCTAGAATACCTGAATAAAATGGTATTGCAAAAAGAAGGAACATATCAGTAACTAAAGTAGCAAGAGCTATGTTATTTGAGAATGATTTGGTGAAGACATTTTGGAGATAAGCAGTGAATACAATAGTATATAAAATAAACAAAGTACAAATCATAGAAGACACAGATGAGACACCTTATGAATTATGGTTTGGACATGCACCATCAATTAATTATTTCAAAAATTTTGGAAGTATGTGTTATATTAAAAGAGATGATGATATTGGTAAGTTTGATCCCAAAAGTGATGAAGGTATATTTATTAGTTATTCATTGAAAAGAAAAGCTTATGAAGATGTTTCAATAAAAGAACTAAGGCTATTGTTGAGAGTGAAAATGTTAAAGTTGATAAAAAGTTCAAAATTCAGGAAAGAATGCTTAATTATGGATCTGATGAAGAAGTTTGTCCTAGAATTGATCAAGAAAATGTTGAATTGTTTTATGAAACTGATAGCAATTTGCAAAATGAGAGTCACATTGAGGAGATAACAGAATATGGAATTGAAGAAAGAACTGAGACAATGACACCTAATAGGAATCTAGTAAGAAATCACCCTGCTGATCAGATTATTGGAAGCATAGAAAAAGCATTTCTGACAAGGAATAAGGTACAAGAAGAACTATGTTTGATTCCTCAAATTGAACCTAAATCTACTAATGAAGCTTATAAAGATGAAAATTGGATGAAAGAAATGAAGGAAGAACTAGATCAAATTGAAAAGAACAAGACTTGGGAGTTGGTCCCTAGACCTAAAGATAAAATGTTATAGGAACTAAATGAGTATTCAGAAACAAGATGAATGAATGAGGAGAAGTCGTAAGAAACAAACCAATATTGGTATGAAAAGGTTACTCATAGCAAGAAGGAATTGATTATGAAGAGTCTTTTGCACCTGTTGCAAGAATTGAAGCGGTAAGAATGTTTTTGGCTTATGCAGCAAGTGCAGGAGCACCATTGGTTTGGATTGGTTAGAGAATTCCATGCATTGGTTTTTGGTGTTGTGTGTGATTAAGAGTTATTTTTTGTGTGTTAAGAACCCAAGGTCATGTTGACCATTTCTTCAAGGCATTAGGTTCTTGGTGATTAGGTCTTGGAACTTCTAGGACTCTTAGAAATTAGTCATTAGTGGCTAGAAAGTTGTAAAGCCCTTATTAGTGTTGTGTGAGGATGATGTCACTAGGGTCTAGGGAAGGTCAAAGTCATGTTTTAGTCTTGCTTAAGGTCCTAAGAGTGGATTCTCATGTGTTTGAGCTCATTGGATCAATTTTGTAAAAAGTTGCTAAAAAGTTGCAAAAGTTGCACAAGAAACTTTTACAACTTTTCAATCTTGCTCCACCAAGTCAGTTATTGGTCTCTAACCGATGAAAAAATGACCTAATGCAGACCTAAAGACCTAATGATTCTTATTTAAGACCTAATTTGACCTTTTGAAAAGTTTGATCATTGGAAGTACGGACAGGGTTAATAGAAAGAAGTTTTATTTTGTATTTTGGGTGGCTTTTTTAATACCTGTGAATACAATAGGTTTTCATGAATTAGTTTAAGCACTATAACACATGAATGTTGTAATGTAGGTTTTCTTTTGGTTCTGCATTTTTCTATTTTAACAATTTGTTGAGTTTTGTGTGTTCCTTGTATATATTTTGTTTCTTTCATTGGCACTGGTTTGACCTAGGCAGTTTTTGCAAATGGAGTCATAGCTCATCTTCCCACTGTGGCATCAGTACAGTACCTTGGGATCTTGGAGATGACTCCTTTTACTATATGTTTGCCAAAGGAGGGGCCTTGGAAAGCTAGCAAGGTATTTTTGCAGTGATTCCCTAGGCAAGCCAGAGGTGCATGGCTAGGATAACCAGTGAACTGCAACAACAAAAAGAGGGATTGAAAGCATTGATTGCTTCAATCTGAGCATGTGGAGAGAAGGATAGATGAATGAGTAAAACCAAAGCCCAAGGAGAGGTTTTGGTGAAGATTCTATGGTGGTGGAAGGACAAACCCTTGAGGTCACTGTCCAGATTTCTTAAAACCCTTAGAAATAGGCCTCAAAATTGCAACCTAGTGTAAGGATGGGTTGGGGAAAAGAGACAAGAAGAATATTAAAGATCTTCCAAAAGGGTATCAAGAAATAACATTATTTTTCCACCTTGTTAACAAAATTTTGGAGCTAAAAGCCAAACAGTTTGCTATTAGGCCTAATTCCTTGTAGCCCTATTTGGGTCATTTAGAAGCTAAATCATGAAATCGATAGGGGATTTCTTTTCAAATTATGAAGTTAGGCATTGAAATGGACCCAAAACCCTAGATGGAAACCTTCTCTCCATATATTGACTGGTCTTAGTCAAATTTGGAAAATTAAGGGTGGTAGATGTAAGAAAGCATCCATAAAGCATTGTGAGGAGTGTGTGCATTTCATTCTTGGTGTGGACAAATTGAAGAGGAGAAGGATTGTGAAAAGAATCCTTAGTGTGGGGGTTGGTGAAGTACCCTAATAGGCTAGAGAAGTGGCCTAGTGAAGACCCTAGAAGAAACTAGGGAAGGAGAGCAATCAAATTGGTATCAGAGCCCCAAAAGATTTGGGATTTTCTTGGTGAATGTTATATTTAGGTGAATCAGTTAGTTCTCCTAAGATGGTGACTAATGTTGAGCTTGCAAGGGAAGTAGATGAGAAAAAGAGAGAAATGGATGTGTGAAAAGAGAGGAATACACTCCTTGAAGAAGCCTTAGAGGAGATGAAGCTAAAATTAGGAGAATTTGTTACTGATAGAGACAAGAATGGGACAGATAGATAGAAAGGAAAAACGAAGATTGAAGAGGGGGATATAATCCCTGAACCTGATCCTCCAATGGCTGAAGAGCCATTCCTCAAAGCTATCAAAGCATTAGGAGGGAAATACTTAGAAGGTATACCACTATTTAGTGGGAAGATAGACACCGAAGTAGTGATGGAGTAGATTGAAGGAATGGAAAACCACTTTTATTTTGAGGGTGTGACAGAAGCCCAAAAGATCAAGGTTGCAAAATCAGGATTAAGAGGACTGGCATTGACATATATTTACAAGAGGAAAGAGTGAGGTTGGGTAAGAAGCCTATAGCCAATTGGAATGCCATGATGACCAAAGTGAAGAAGAACTACCTACTAGAGGACTATGAGATACAATTGCATAGAAAGAGACAAGGTCTAGAATAAAAGGACATGGATGTGGCCTCCTATATAGAGGAATTTTATAAATTATCTCTAAGATCCAAGATTCAAGAAGAAGAACCAATCAAGGTTGCAAGGTACCTAAGTGGACTGAAGTGGCACATCCAAGAGGAGAAGAATAGGAAGAAGGGAGACTCTAGTTTCAAAGGTAGAGGCAGAGGTAGAGATCAAAGAGGACATAGGGGTACTTACCAAGGTAGGGGTAATGAACAAAGAAGCCAAGGTGAGTCAAATTTGACTAAGCATAGTAATGAATCCAATCAAAGAGGAGGCTATTCAAGAGGTAGAGGAAACCAAGGAAGCTCAAGTATTGGAAGAAGTTTAGGTAGAACTAACTCATACTTTGCAAGTATGAAGTGTTACACATGTGGACAATTAGGTCATCCTGTCTATAGGTGCCCTGATAAACCTATTGCATCAAGCAATGACAAAAGGATTGCATATGCTCACGAGGACACATCAAGTGTCAAGACTCCTGAGGTGGATCGCATTGAGTCAGAAATGGGAGATTTTTGATATGACAACTAGTCAAAGATGAACCCAAGCATAGGAGAGATTTGTTCAGAATTAGGTGCAATATTTTGGGCAAAGTGTGCAAGGTTATTTTGGATTTAGGCTCCATAGATAACATCATATGAGAGGAGGCAGTAAACAAACTCAAATTGGAAAAGATACCTCATGTCAATCCATACAAGGTGACATGGTTAAACAAGGGGTAGAGTGTGTTGGTAAATGAACAAACTTGGGTTGAGTTTTCTATTGCAGGGTATAAGGATAGATTACTTTGTGATGTATTGCCTATGGATGAATTCCATCTGCTATTGGATAGGCCTTGGTAATTTGATAGGGGATCTATCTATGATGGAAAGGAGAATTCCATCTCTTTCAATAAAAATGGCAGAACATTTAAAATACAGTCTTTATTGGAGGAAGATGATCCACAGCCCAAGGCTCCTAGTATTTTGTTGAGTAGTGGAAAGGAGTTCATCAAGACTCTTAAGGATGAATCTAGTGAATGCTATGCCATTTTGGCCAAACAAAGTGAGGAGGAGAAGCAAAAATAAGAACCTTTGCCATCAAAAATCCAAGTGTTATTGGATAAGTACAAGGATATAGTTAGTGATGGTACTCCTACAACCTTACCTCCTCGAAGAGTGATAAGTCATAAAACTAAATTTGTGCTTGGTGCATCATTGCCAAATAAGGAAGCTTATAAGATCACTCTAGAATAGAATCAAGAAGTAGCTAGACAAGTGCAAGAACTTCTAGATCAAGGGCTAGTCAAGAATAGCATCATCCCATGTGATGTCCCAGTGTTGTTGGCATCAAAAAAAGGTGGAAAATGGAGGTTATGTATAGATTTAAGGGCAATAAACAGAATCACTATCTGGTATAGGTTTCCTATACCAAAAATTTAAGATCTCATGGATTATCTTGGAGGAGCTATGGATTTTACCAAATTGGATTTGAAGAGTGGTTATCACCAAATCAGGATGAAGGAAGGAGATGAGTGGAAAATGGCCTTTAAGACCACAGATGGTTTATATTAGTGGCTTGTGATGCCATTTAGGATCACAAATGCTCCTAGAACATTCATGAGGCTCATGAATGAAGTGCTCAAGGACTACACAGGGAGATTTGTAGTAGTATATCTTGATGATATACTAATTTTTAGCAAAACAAGAGAGGAGCATCTCAAGCATGTGGATATTGTGTTGAAGAGGTTGCATGAAGAGAAATTAGCCATCAACCTTTATAAGTGTGTGTTTTTGAAACAATAACTTGTATATTTGGGTTTTGTAGTATCCCAAGGGTCTTTAAAGATGGATCAAGATAAAGTTGTAGCTATCCTAAATTGGCCAACTCCTACCACAACCACAAAGGTAAGAAGTTTCCATAGAATTGCATAATTTTATAGGAAGTTCATTAGGAATTTTAGTGGTATATGTGCACCTTTGTTAGACACCATTAAGGGTAGGGTAAAGACCAAGTGGTTTGGTAGTAGGGGGTGTATTAAGTCAAGAGGGCAGACCTATAGCCTTTTTTAGTGAAAAATTAAATGAATCCAAGAAGAAGTACTCTTCTTATGACCTAGAATTGTATGCCTTAGTTCAATCTCTTAGGAAGTGGAGACATAACTTGTTGCCCAAATAATTTTTGGTGTTTACTAATAATCAGGACCTTATCTATATCAATACTCAAGAAAAGCTAAGTAATAGGCACCTAAAGTGGATGGAATACCTTCAAGCATTCACATTCACAATCAATCATAAAAAGGGGAAGTTGAATAAGGTTGCAGATCCACTAAGTAGAATTTTTTTGACCATTCAATAAATTCAGTTGCATAGCATTGGAATAGAGAGTTTCAAGGACCTCTATAAGGATGATGAAGACTTTGCTGAAGCCTATAAGGTTTGTATTGATTTTCAGAATCATTTTGATAGTAAGTTCTCTAATTTTACTTTGCAAAGTGGTTTACTATTTAAAGGAAACCAGTTATGTGTTCCTAAGGGTTACATGAGAGAGAACCTTATCCAAGAAAAGCATAATGGCAGCTTAAGTGGTCATTTTGGTGTGAACAAAACTAGAGAGCTAGTACAAAGGTTTTACTATTGGCCAAAATTAGTAAGGGATGTCACCAAATATGTTGAGAAATGTGTGGTGTGCATGAAAGAAAAAGGAGGAGCTAGCAATGTAGGTTTGTATCAACCTTTACCAATCCCTAATAGACCATGGGAGTGTGTGAACATGGATTTCATTATGGGGTTACCTAAGACAAAGCATGGTTATGATAGCATCTATGTTGTGGTAGAAAAAATTAGTAAAATGGGTCATTTTATACCTTGTAAGACTACTCATGATGCTAGTTACATTGCACATTTGTTTTTTAAGGAAATTGTAAGGACCCCTTGTCTACCTTTAAGCATAGTATCAAATAGGGATGTCAAGTTTATGAGCCATTTATGGAAAACATTATGGAGCAGATTGGGTACTAACCTTTCCTTTGGTTTGGCTTACCACCCTCAGACTGATGGCCAAACTAAGGTGGTTAAAAGGGTGTTAGGTAATATTTTGAGGTTCCTAACTAAGGAATATGGATAGACTTGGGATGTGGTGATTCCCCAAGCTAAATATTCTTACAATGATAGTGTGAATAGAACCACAAGTAAGAGCCCGTTTGAGGTGGTTTATGGTATGCACCCAAGAGGTGTGTGTGAGATCAAAGATCTTGGAGCTATGGAATATAGGAGTGGTCATGCTAAAGACTTCACTCAAACCTTGAAGGAGATACAAGAGGAGGTGAAGAAATCTATATAGGAGACTACACAAAAATTGAAGGTTAAAATGGATGAGAAGAGAAGGGATGTTTAGATTGAGGTAGGGGACTATGTCATGGTCCATTTAAACAAATCCAAATTGCAGAAGGGGATGCCTAATAAAATCTAGATGAAGAGAGTGGGGCCATGTAAAATATTAGCCAAGTATGGGGCTAATGCATACAAAGTTGATCTACCATCTGATCTCAGTCTTTCCCCTATTTTTAATGTGACAGATTTAATCCAATACAAAGGACCATTGACTAACATTGACTAGAATAGTGAAGAGGTTGTCAAGGATGTGGAACCAGCTGCCTTACTCCCCAAGGATTAGTTAGTAGCTAAGAAAGTCTTGGAGTCCAGGGTGAAAAGGCCTATAAGTCACAAGGTGTATATGGAGAACCTTATCAAATGGAAAGAAAAACTAGAATCAGAGGCAACATGGATTGCAGCTATAGACTTACTTTGTGTGGAGGGGAGTATGGTGTAGGAGCACCTAGGAGCACCATTGGTTTGAATTGGTTAGAGAAGTCCATCCATTGTTTCTTGGTGTTGTGTGTGATTCAAAGTTATGTTTTGGTGTGTTAAGAACTCAAGGTCATGTTGACCATTTCTTTAAGGCATTAGGGTCTTGGTGATTAGGTCTTGGAACTCCTAAAACTCCTAGAAGTTAGTAATCAGTGGCTAGAAAGTTGTGAAGCCCTGATAAGTGTTGTGTGAGAATGGTGTCAATAGGGTCTAGGGAAGGTAAAAGTCTTGTTTTAGTCTTGGTCAAGGTCCTAAGAGTGGATTCTCATGTGTTTGAGCTCATTGGATCAATTTTGTAAAACGTTGCTAAAAAGTTGCAAAAGTTGCACAAGAAACTTTTACAACTTTTCAATCTTGCTCGACCAAGTTGGTTATTGGTCTCTAACTAATGAAACAATGACCTAATGTGTCCCTAAAGATGTAATGATTCTTTTTTAAGACCTAAGTTGACCTTTTGAAAAGTTTGATCATTGGAAGTACAGACAGGGTTAATAGAAAGAGGTTTTGTTTTGTATTTTATGTGGATTTTAGAATACCAGTGAATACACTAAGTTTTCATGAATTAGTTTAAGCACTGTAACACATGCATGTTTTAATTTAGGTTGTCTTTTGGTTTTTCATTTTTCTAGTTTAACAATTTGTTGATTTTTGTCTGCTCCTTGTATATATTTTATTTCTTTCACTGACATTGGTTTGACCTAGGTAGTTTTCGCAAATGGAGTCATAGCTCATCTTCTCATCGTGGCATCAATATGGTACCTTGGGATTTGGTAGATGAATCCTTTTACTATATTTTTTCCAAAGGAGGGGTCCTAGAAATATAGCAAGGTGTTTTTGCAGTGATGCCCTAGGTGAGCCAGAGGTGCATGACTAGGGTAACCAGTGAATTGCAACAACAAAAAGAGGGATTAAAAGCATTTATTTTTTCAATCTGAGCATGTAGAGAGGAGGATAGATGAATGAGGAAAACCTAAGCCTAAGGAGAGGTTTTTGTGAAGAGACTATGGTGGTGGAAGGACAAACCCTTGAGGTCATTGTCTAGATTTCTCAAAACCCTTAAAAATAGGCCTCAAAATTGCAACCCACTGTACGGAAAGGTTGGGGAAATGAGACCAAAAGAATATTAAAGATCTTCCAAAAGGGTATCAAGAAATCACATTAGTTTTCCACCTTTTAAAGAAAATTTTGGAGTTAAAAGCCAAACAATGTGTTATTAGGCCTAATTCCTTGTAGCCCTATTTGGGTCATTTAGAAGCTAAATCATGAAATTGATAGGGGATTTCATTGTAGATTGTGAAGTTAGGCATTGAAATGGACCCAAAACCCTAGATGGAAACCTTCTCTCCATATATTGACTGGTCTTAGTCAAATTTGGACAATTTAGGGTGGTGGATATAAGAAAGCATCCATAAAGCATTGTGAGGAGTGTGTGGATTTCATTCTTGGTGTGGACAAATTGAAGAGGAGAAGGATTGTGAAAAGAACCCTTAGTGTGGGGGTTGGTGAAGTACCCTAATAAGATAGAGAAGTTTCCTAATGAAGACCCTAGAAGAAACTAGGGAAGGAGAGAAAGATTTGTCTATACATCAACAACTTATAAGAAATTCAAACTATATCAGGTGGATGTGAAGTTAGCATTTGTGAATGGAGAATTAGAAGTAGAAGTCTACATTGAGAAGCTTGAAAGTTTTCCCTTAAATCATGAAGGAGATATGGTATGTAAATTGAGCAAACCTTTATATGGACTGAAACAAGTGTACACACTAAAATGATGCACTTCTATGAACCATTACATGCAAGGTTGCTCAAGAATGAGGCCTCACAAAGTGGCTCATAGCTCTATATGCATGGAGTTGTAAGGGACTATGATGTATTTGCTCTCAGCTAGAGCTACAAGCTTGTGACCTTGCTAGTCAACCACACAACGAGGGATTCAAATGAGGACAAGGGAAAGAGTGCCAATATCCTCAAGAACCACTATCAAAATGCAATGCAAACTAGTCTATGGAAATGAAAATGCAATGCAACTAAGTTATGAAATGGAAAGAAAAAGTGTTACAAATCCCTCCTATTAAGCTATGTGAGTTAAATCTATTACATCAAAGGAAACTAAGCTATGAAATGAAGCTAAAATGCAAGAATGAAAGACTAAGAACAATAAGGTTTCCAAGAGCTCCAAAAGTCTCCAAGAATTCCTGCAGCATAAGATTAGTATTCAAAACATGATATGAAAATGGAGGAGAGAGCTTTCCTTTTATAAGAAATGCAAAGGAATGGACCATTGAGATTAAGAGGCAAAAGTCTTAATCGGCGGTGGAAGTTGAAAGAGGAGCAATCCATGTGCACAAGTATCCTCCAATGAGAGTGAAGTGTTGACTTTTGAGCCTCATGTGAGACAAAAAGTACTTTTTTCCTTTTTGTGAAATAAGAATAATGTTTTATTTGTGCAACTTAGGATAAGAGGAAAAGTGGGGCTTTTTATTTAATCAATAGGGGAGTAAATATTTTTTTTAATTAAATAAAGACTTAGGATACATGGTTAGCCCAAGGATAAAAATTCAATACATGATCGAAATTAAGACTTGATCAAGAAATTAATAATGTTGAAAATATTGATTATTGATAAAAATGATTCAGGATTGATAAATCAAATAAATGGGGCCCAAAGTCTAGGCAACCATTTTTGGGTGCATACATTTGCCCCTCTTTGACTAATGTGTGATCGATCTGGGAACACATGCAGTCAAAGAAGAATTGAAATGTGAGATCGATCTGGGATCACAAGACAACTCAGATGTGAGGTCGATTCGGGATCACATTCAGACAAACATAGACAAAGGCCTTTGAACATGAGGTCGATTCGGGATCACATTCAAAGTAAGAGATAAGGATCTCAAATTTGAGCAAAAGCTCACAAAAGATGTTTGAATCAAGAGCATCAAGATGATCAGGGATGAGAATCCCATAGGTACTGCCCCCTTGGAGTCGAAATCAAAATCAGAGAGAGGAGAACAACGAATTGATAAAGATTTGATCAAATCAGAATGAAATCATAATCAAATGTAAAGGTCAATAGGTTAACCATTAAAACATGCCCCAGCCTGACAGAGAAAGATGCAATCAAACATGAGAAAGGAGTGAATTGAATGAAGATGAATGAAAGACTAGAAGTTTGGAAGATATGGAAATGAAGAAATGACGATGCCCCAACAAAGATCGAAGGAGTAGGCCTCAAAAGATTTAGCCACCTACGCAAAAGAAGGTGAAAATTGAAATGTGATTTTGACTATCAAGATGACCTCAAATTTTGATTTCGAGTCTGGAAATGGATCCAAGATGTCGAAATTAGCTAGGGATGCAATTTTTGTGCAATTCTGAGGTGTTTTGAAAATTGGTCAAAAGTCAAAATGCTATAAAAGGGGTGAAAATGTCATTTTCAAAAATCATTTGTCTTATAGTGATTTGAGATTTTTCAGAGCTTTAGAGAGAGAATATGGCCCAGCAAGCAGGAGTTCCCATCCACAGGCATCGATTCGAGTGCACCTGGTTGCACAACCGGCCACCGCACTATCCTACCCCGGTATGTTTTCGAAAAACTCACTATTTTTGAGTCATTTAATGCCTTTTAAGCATGTTTTGTAAAGTTTTAAAATTTCAAATTTTAAGTTAGGTGAAATATCGTGTGATACTTTAGAAGTATCGCACCCTTTGGGGATAAATATCGGGCGATACTTCGCGAGTCCCCAAAGTATCGCATGAGTATAGGCACCAGTATCGCATGATACTGGGTGAAATATCATGCAATACCAGGTGAAGTATCGCACAACCCAAAGTATATCACACCACTATAAGGAGAAGTATCACACGATACTTCTCCAAAAAAGCAGTATCGCCCAAGTGTAAAATCTAATTTTTCAGGTTTTTGTAAGCAACAAATGACATGGGTCCAGACAATATTAGGTATTTAAAGATGTGTTAGACTGATTTTTAGGCATCCATCATGATATGTTCTAACAACTGGCTTGGTTTAATGGCTTGCAGGAGTCTTTTCGGCGTTGATCATCAGAGTGCCGAAGGTGACTGGGCTGAGGTGTGTCTGAGATCTAGATGATCTGGGCAATGCTGACATTAGGGCTATGGGATTCAGGTATTTACTAAGATTCCCAGACATCAGAGCTGACCATGGGTTGTTCACTGCACTGGCCGAGAGATGGCATAGCGAGCACAACACCTTCCATCTTCCCATAGGAGAGGCATCCATCACGCTAGAGGATGTGTACAGGATCCTATGAGTGCCATGTCACGGTGAGCCTGTAAGTATAATCATGTTTTTAAATTGTGTAAGTGTAATATTTCCATATGATGAAAACTAACATGATTCGTGTGATGGTATAGGTATACTATGATCAAGATGTGACCGAGGGGTGACAGATGATCCAGGAGATGTTCCAGGATGTGACTATCCTGGATCAGCATGTCAGTTGGGAGTGGTTAGTAGAGGATTTTGGCAGAGATTTTTCAGTGCCATGTATTGTGGCATCAATCATTTCACAGATCCTGATGACTGATCGCAGTCAGAAGGGATTCCTGCTCGGATGGGCTAGGTTACTGATGGACTTGGTAGGCAGACCTTGGCACATGGCATGGGGTCCGGCCATACTAGCGGAGATGTACCACAAGCTACACAAGATTGTGTATAGGGATAGTCAGTCGTGGGCATGCGGTGCCATCCTGGCACAGGTGTGGGCATGGGAGCACATCGCGGTGATGCACCTAAGGGTTCAACCGAGGGAGAGGAGATACCCCTACATATATAGATATGTGGGGTTCATATCACATGCTCATAGTGGGGATGTGACATACTATCAGAGGATCTTGGATGAGATGGCATCTTTCACATGGAGGCCATATAGGGATGTGGAGGGGTGGAGTGATGCAGATGAGGAGATGAGCTACATGCTGTGCACTCGACCATTAGTAGGCTGACACCTAGAGATAGTATAGAGATTTTGCATCACTTGGGTATGGCGGCAGTTTGGGAGACAACAGTGAGTCTCGATAAAGACCACTACATATGCCCAGGTCAGGGATGAGGAGGGACATGGGTGGCTACCCATGTTAGACTACTAGCAGGCAGTCATAGAGATAGTGGGTATCAGGAGTGAGCCCTGGGAGTATCACCCAGAGGTGGTAGATGCAGGGGCCGATGCAGCATACAGGGCAGAGCGGCAGAGGGTGCCATTCCCTCAGTTTACAATACTAGATGCATAGGTACCAACACAGGGAGGAGATGGAGGAGATGACAGGGGGACAGAGGAGACAGAGGGGATGGGGGAGATAGAGGGGATGGAGGAGATGGTGGGAGGGGGAGAGGGAGGAGGATGGAGAGAGGGGAGAGATCTAGATCAGGTGGCTGAAAATGGTCACGAGGACAGAGATCTACAACGCCTGAGGATGAGGTGAGACCAGCTCCCCGGCAGGCAGAGGCACAGCAGGACCAGCCTGCAGGTGGAGATGATCTGAGAGCAAGGATATAGGCTCTCAAGGCTAAGATATTGCAGCTTAGGATTACTATAGCAGTGAGCGAGTAGCAGCTCACTGATCAAATAGCAGAGATAGAGCATCGGGAGAGGCAGCTACAGGTTGCCCTGGCAGAGAGACAAAGAGAGGCAGCATGAGCTGCATATTATTATGGCCTCTACATTCAGGCATTCAGGCAGTCCCAGAGGATCGGAGAGTGTCATCATACTCTACCGTAGTGGGTAGATCAGATGTAGTTCCTGATCCAGCACCACCTCCACTAGCACCAGGACATGAGGGTGGCAGTCAGTCTTAGCTTTTAGGGTTAGACATATCTTGAGACATTGATCCAGATTATGGGATCCCATATTGTATATTGTATCATGACATTTATGTATATATGAGATTACTGGATGTTCGATTGTATCATGTGTTTATGTCTCTCTTGTGATGGATGTATCAGTTTATGTATATTGTCTTGTCATTTTGCTCAAAAGTACTTATGTACATGCTTATGTATGCTCTCTCTCATAGATGTATGTTTAATTCTCATGTGTATGATATAGACTCATGTTTCTAAAAATGATAGTTGTGATATAGATATGATGATATGATTAACCCCTTGTGATGAACAGGAATAGGTTCGAGATGAAAAAGACAAGGAGTGAAAGACATGATCGAGAAGAAGGAAAGGTGAGCGCAGTTGGCTGATAGGTCCAAAAAAGGAGAGCTCTCTCCATATGCAAGATGCAAAACTAGACTAACATGAACCTAAAAATGCAAACTACTATGAAAGTGGTTGACTTGCAAGGTCACAATGCCTATAGTCATCTAATTATCATCATCGAGCGTTATTGGTAGCGTCATCAAATCATACAATGCACACTAGCATAACTATGTGGATATGAATATGATCTTTATCAGATAGAAATGTGGAAATCTCACCTAGGCATCAAAGACATGTAGGTCCAGATGACTAATGCAGTGAGATCACCTAAATTTGATATGGCAAGATTATGCTTGTATCAAGACACATGAAAGTCAAGATAACTAGAAGCATGCACTCACATAAAATAGTCAAGGATAATACCTTGTCAATCCATAGTGTCAAGTAGGACCAGCATAAATGCTCATGACAGTTAGGATCAACAAACTATACTCATAAGCAGATAAAGAAAGAAAACATGTTCTCATACCCTCAGTCTTCTAGCTATGCATCATTGAAAACTTCTCAGGGAGAGACCACTCATCTAAGAAATCCTCATAGATAGCACACAAAGAAAAATAAAATCAACATATCTCAACGAGTTGATTGTTTAAGTGTGTGTGTGTTGGTCATAGAGTCAAACTCTAAGTATCACATCTGCTTACTGAGAAATATCACATTACACTTGGACTATTGGGTAAGACATTTGATAAGTGTTAAGAAACACTCGACGCAAGGGTAGTATTGAAAAACACTATTTGGGGTGGTGTTGAAAAACACCTGTTATGAAATGCCCCAAGAGACAAATGCACCTAAAAGACCAATGCTAACAGTTATGCCCCCTAGACAAAGACAAAGACCAATTCCAGATCAAGTCAAATAAGGTAAAGGCATGATGGCTAAGTGTCAAGGACGCATGCTAACAAATAGGAGTGCAAAGGCCTCAAGTAGCGCTTGTTTCCAAGTTTTCACCATTTGGATTCTTTTTTTGTCATTTTTTCATTTTTTTGTATTTTTGCTACCAAAGTGCCTGTTTCCAAGTTTTCACTAAGGCACTTTTTTTCTTTTTTTTTGGAACGTTTTGCATTTTTTGATTTTTTTGTATTTTTTTAGGACTTTCTATACTTTTTAGGATTTTTTCAGCATCATATATCAATTTTTTTGGTATTTTTCAGGATCCATAAATATGTACAGAGGATGCCCCCAGACAGAAACGGGCATCAAGGATAGAACTTCTTGAGGTGCACAATGTTGATGGGATCAGGGAGCTGTTCTCCATCTGGATCTGATAGTAAATATGCACCTGTACCAAAAGCAGCTGTGATGACATATGGTCCAAGCCAGTTAGGTTCAAACTTACCCTTTTGTTCTTTGTTCTGTTGGTTTTTAGGGTTCTCTCACAAAACAAGATCACCTATTTAAAATTCTTTAGGGTGAACCTTCTTGTTGAATGCCTTGGACATACGCTTCTGATACACTCTCATATGATCAAAGGAAGCCTTATGCTTCTCATCTAAAAGTTCTAGTTCCTGTAACCTCATGGCGTGGTAATCCTCATCTATTATCAATCCTTTGAGTGCGAATCCGAGTGATGGGATCTCTACTTCTAAAGGTAATACTACTTTAGCACCATAGGTAAGGGAAAAAGGCATGGCTCCTGTAGGTGTGTGAATTCTTGTTCTGTAAGCCCATAGTGCTGGATTGATTTGCAAGTGCCAATCCCTACCATTCTTGTGCACGGTCCTATGAAGGATCTTAAGAATGGTTTTGTTGGAGGCTTCTACCTATCCATTTCCCTGTGGAAAATAGATGGAGGACCAGTGTTGCTTAATTTTAAACTTCTTGCATAAATGCTTTAGATCCTTATTCTTGAATTAACCTCCGTTATCAGTGATAATGTCAGAAGGCACTCCAAATCGGTAAATAATGTGATTCAAGATGAACAAAGAGATAGTCTTCCCTGAAGCAACAGAAAGTGGCACAGCTTCCACCCATTTTGTGAAGTAGTTAGTGGCAGTAACAATGAACTTATGTCCACCTAATGAGTTGGGATGAATCTTCCTAACTAGATCAAAGGCCCAGCACTAAAATGGCCAATGAGAAACAGAAGGGATCAGCTCCCTACCTAGAGCATGAATCAGGTTTCCATGTTTCTGACATTTTTCACATGACTTAGCAAAGGCTACTGCATCTACCTACATTGTGGGCCAATAATATCCCGCCCTAAGCAACCTTCGGGCCATGGAAAGACCATTAGAATGTCCACCACAAATGCCCTTTGGATGTCAACTAACACTTGGTTGGATTCCTCCTTTTCCAAGCACCTAAGGAGCGTCCCATCTAAACCCCTCCTATATAAATCACCAAAGATAAGGGTGTGGTGACAGGCATTACAGATGAGGTTTCAGCATTCAGAACGGTTGAATGTGTCAGGGATGATGCCATCATGAAGATATGAATAGATAGCACCATATCAGGAAGACTTGTGTGTGACAATGGTACAAATGACATGGCTTTTAGACGAGTCAAAGATGGGATGGTGTAGCTCTTCCACCAAGAATTCAAATCTTGATTCATGTGTCTCCAACTGAAGAAGTGAAGCCAATGTGGCCATGGCATCTGCAGCTTTGTTCTTTGTCCTAGGGATCTGTTGAAATGTCACAAAGGTAAAGTAACATTTCAATGAGTCAACCATCTTTTTGTAGCGTATCAATTTATCATCCTTGGTTTGATACTCCTCATTGACTTGGTTGATGATTAGCTGGGAATCCCCAAAGACATGTAACTCTGTTATGTTCCATTCTATAGCCATTCTCAAGCCATTGGTTAAAGCTTCATATTCTGCAATATTATTCGTACATGGGAATAAAAGTTTGTAAGACTTTGGAATATTGTACCCATGTGGAGAAACAAATAATACTCCAGCACCTGATCCATTTTACATGTGGGAACCATCAAAGAACATTTTTCAAGTGTGAGTAGTCATATACAAGATGTGTTCATCTGGGAAGTCCACTTGAACAGGCATACTATCCTGAATAAGGGAAATCAGCTAATTGGTCAGCAATAGCTTTCCCTCTTGTGGCCTTCCTTTCAACGTACTCTATGTAGCAAGTCTACCCGTGAGGGCAGCCTTACTAAGCAAGTACTTAAGAGGATCAATTTTTGCAACCAAATGTATGGTATGAGCAAGCATATAGTGTTGCAACTTTTGAGAAGCAAACACCACTGCAAGACAAGACTTCTCAATGTTATTGTAATTGATCTCATAGGAGACTAGAGTACGGTTGATATAGTATATGGCCCGTTCTTTCCCAGTATCATCTACTTGAGCCAACAATGCCCCCAAGGAAGACTCTGTTGCTAAAATGTATAAAATCAATGGTCGCCCAGGAATAGGCGGCATCAAAATTGGAGGATTACCTAAATACTATTTTATTTGATCAAGGCTCTTTTGGCAATCCTCATTCCATACATAAGAAGCACCTTTATGCAGCGTCTTATTAAAGGGTTGTGCTCTATCTGCCAACTGTGAGATAAACCTCCTAATTGACTGGAGTCATCCCTGAAGACTTCTCATCTGACTAATGTTTCTTGGAGGTGGCATGTCTAAAGTTGCTTGGACCTTTTCAGGATCAACCTCTATACCTTTTTCTAATATTATAAATCCTAAAATTTTGCCTGAGGTGACACCAAATGTGCACTTCTTTGGATTCAATCTGAGTTGAAACTGTTCCATGCGATCTAGAATTACTTCTAGATCATCAAGGTGTGTGTCCCATTTTCTTGATTTTGCCAAGGTATCATCCACATAATCTTCAATGTTTTTGTGCATCATATCATGAAAGATAGTGTTCATAGCTCTTTGGTAGGTTGCTCCTGCATTCTTTAACCCAAATGGCATGATGTTCCAGCAATAGGTTCCCCATGCACATGTGAACACCATTTTCTCTTGGTCTTCGGGAGCTATTTTAATTTGATTATATCCTGAGAAACCATCCATTAGAGAGTATATTTCATAGCCCGCTGTCATGTCCACTATCATGTTAATGTTTGGAAGTGGAAAATCATCTTTTGGGCATGCTTTGTTTAAATCTCTAAAATCTTTGCATACACGAATGGACCCATCATGTTTGGAAATTGGTACTATGTTTGAGATCCATTCTGCATAATTGATGGCTCTGATGAATCCAGCTCTCAAAAGTTTTTCTAATTCCGCTTTGACAAGGAGAGCTACATGTGGATGCATTTTTCTGAGTCTCTGTTTCACTGGTTTGACTCCTGGAGCTATGGATAAGTGGTGCATTATAAGATTTGTGTCAAGCCCTGGCATGTCGGAATAGGTCCATGCAAAATTAATTTTCTTCTTTTCTAAGAATTGTATATATGCCTTGGTTTCTTCTTCTGATAAAGACTGAGCAAGATGAACTATTTGAGGAGTTTCTTCTGTGTTCAAATTAAATAGTTTTGTTGGCTCAATCAATACTGATGATCTATCCTGGAAATAACTCGGCAAGTTATTAAGTACCCCATCCTTAGGCGCCTCAAAGAGGTTTTCACCCTCAGATACGTCATCTCTTTTTACTATTTTTGGTTCTGATACCGCCACAAAGTGGTTTTCGCTATCAGACCTATTTTTCTTTCTTTTTTTTTCTTTTTTTTTTTAAACTAAGGTACTTAATATCAGGCTTTGTCATACTGGTTGTTGGTTCACTGGTGGAAGAAGCCACGGGTTCAAGAGCATTCAGATAGTAGGCGAGTTCATAGTCATTCTGAAAAGTGAGGAATCTAGGCTCTTGATGGTGCTGAGACTAGTAAATTAGGTCATAGTGAACAAGGGGTAGGTCAATGACTGGTTCAATGTTATTTATGTGAAAGGTGTTATCTCTAATGACCATACAATCAGGATTCATCAAGTCCCCTCCGAGGATACCTGAGTCAGGATTCATCCTACCAAACAAAGCATCGTCCACTAAGGCAATTTGAGGAGTACAATCCTCTAGTCCTACACTAAGCTCATTGGCCACATCGGGTTGGGTACTATAAGTATGGACAACATCCATGTCCAAATCAACTATTGCATCTGAAAGTGAGTCCCATTCATACTCATGTGAGTCTATGTCTGAATCATCATTTGGGCCTCATGATGTAGAAGCCTCAAGGTTGGGAAAGGTTTCCCCTTCTCTAATGCTAGCATTGTTACTATTTGTCGCAGCTAGGATAGCAACACGTTCCATTGTCAATCTAGCATTCATATAGTCACTATCTGTCGCAGCTGGGATAGTGGGACTGTCAAATATCAAATCTTTTGAATCTCCCCCAAGAAGATTTGTTGAAGGCACCCAATCATCAGACATGTCTTGTTGATTAGAAAGATCAGGTGTATAGTCTGAATCACTGTTACTGTATGTCGCAGCTGGGATAGGAACACCTTTCTTCTTCTTATTTTCAAAACCTAAGCCAATTGTTGACTTATTCTTTCATCCAAAAAGGGCATGGTCAAGAGGCTCAGCTTTAGCATCCAACCTATGGCTAAGGGGACCATATCCTGGATAACCCATATTCTTAACCAACGTATACCCTCTCCCATAAGCTTTAGGTGAAGGAGCAAAGCTCTCATTGTGTTGGTATTTTTCCTCATGATAGATCCAGTCCCTTACGGAAACTTCCTCTTTCTCTTCCTGAATAGGAACCAAAGACTTGACAAATTTTCCAAATAATGTCATTGCTGATGATGAAGGTTTCATATTTGGTGATGGTCTCCCATAAGACCTAGGAGAGATTGGCATTTTTGTAAAAGAATCAATTTTATAATCTCCCATCCCAAGATCTATGGTCTTAAACTTCTACTTGCATTCTTCAAGTGAAATACTAGGACTATCAGCTTCCCTATTCAAAGGTACATGTGATCCAGCAGAAATGTTATTAACTGACAAAGCACTATCTCCAAGTATGCAAATTTCTACACCATTATGGGGAAACTTAACACACTGGTGATACGTTAATGGGACTGCTTGCATTTCATGAATCCATGGCCTACCTAGCAAAATGTTGTAGGCTAAAGGTCCAACATCAACAATTTGAAATAAGATATCATTTTCTACTGGACCAATGCAAATAGGCAAAATGGCCAATCCCTTAGAACTTCTTTCTGTTTCATCATATGCCTTGATTGTGATCTTTTTCCTTATGTCAATGACATCTTCGGAATATCCTAGAGCCTTCAACAAATTCATGGTACAAATATTGAGCCCCGCACCCCCATCTATCAATACACGCCTGACACAGGTTTTATGAATCATGACTTAGATGTGTAAGGCCAAGTTATGTGGGTGACTGATGGATTTGTCATCTTCTTGTGAGAAGGTGAGGTAATGAGAGCTAGCCAAATGGTTGACCATATTCTAGAATTGATCAATATCTAAGTTGTTAGGGACACTGGCTTCTCGCAAAGCATCCTCAAGGACACGCTTGTGCTTAGGGGACAATTCTAAAAGCTCAAAAATAGATATCTGTGCGGGTGTACATTGTAATTAGTCAATAAGATTATAATTGGAGTCAAGACCAATGACAGATTTAGGAGGAACACCCTTGGACATGGGCTGCTTAGACTTGCTAGTGCTAGGACCTCTGATAATGATGGGAGCTTCAGCCTAACCCCTAGTGATAGCATTGAGGGACTAGGGCAATCTTCATGAGTGAGGACCTCTTAGCACCACAATAGGTCTTTCATCAGACATAGGAGTTGAATCCACATCATATCCATAAGGATCTTTCCCGTTCATCATGTTGATATTATCATCAGCCACTTCAAGCATGTTAATCACATTTTCAGCATTTGTGTAGGCATAGTTGATAGCAGCTTTGCCATGCTTGTTGTTAGAATTCTCCCCTTTTTCATATTTGGGCAAGGGTTCCTTAAAAGCCTTATGATCCGCATTAGTGGTTAAACCATCAACTTGTAATCACCCACTTTCAATGAGGTCTTGAACAAGATGTTTAAGCCTAAAATTTTTTTCAATATCATGTCCAATTCCATTGTGGAAGACACAAAAGGCTTTCTCATCCCACCAATGAGGTTTAGGATCGGGTATGCGGTGCTTGGCAGGATCCTGAGGTTGTGCCAAATTATGAGCAATTAGTGTTTTGAAAATGTCGGCATAGGAGTCCCCAAGTTTGGTGAATTGTCTCTTTTCCTTCTTAGGTTTCCCTTAATACTTGGATTTATTCTCTTGTTGTCCTAAGGATGCTTGCAGCTTCATGGCTTGTACCGCATTGGAGAGATTAAGAACTCCTTCATTCTTAGGTTGTGGTGAGTCAACAACTCCGTCATTGACCACCTGTTGATTCTTCTTCCAATAGGAGTTCCTTTTGTCTTTATAACCATGATTGTTGTTGTTTTGGGCATTGTTGTTATTAGTTGATTTAGCCAAAATTCCTTGTTCTTTTAGGACATCCTCTATGCGACATGCCACTTCTACCATGGTATCGAAAGAATTAAATGGTATCTTTCTTACCTCATATCTTAATTCCGGCACTAAGTTACTCACAATGATGTCTATTCTTTCCTCCTTAGGAATTGTCCTGGGATATTTTGAGCACAAACGTATCCATCTTTGTAGGAAAGTGACAAAAGGTTCTCCTTGATTTTATTTAAGCTTGCACAAATCAAGCATTGTGACCGACCTTGATAGATTATAAGCAAAATGTTGAACAAATCTTTGGACGAGTTCTTTAAATGACTTTACTGGAGGAGTAAGGTTGGTGAACCACTCCATGGCTTGACCTTTGAGACTCCTCAAAAATAATCTTATCAAGTAGGAGTCTTCATGATGAAAAGAAAAGCTCATTATGTAAAACTGTCGAACATGGTCATGAGGGTCACCAACACCATCATATTTGTCATAGGTTGGAAACTCAAATTTCTTAGGGAACTCAACCAACACCACACTCTTGTCAATCAGGTTGGGACATATGGAGTCCAAATTAAATCTGCTCTTAGGAGCCCTCATCTTTTCTATGTCCTTCTGCATTTTCATGATCACCTCATTGCTTGAAGGATTCTATTTCTTAATCTTTTGGTGGACGTTGTATGCACCCAAAAATGGTCACCTAGACTTTGGGCCCCATTTATTTGATTTATCAACCCTGAATCATTTTGATCAATAATCAATATTTTCAACATTATCAATTTCTTGATCAAGTCTTAATTTTGATCATATATTGAATTTTTATCCTTGGGCTAACCATTTATCCTAAGTCTTTATTTACTTAAAAGGAATATTTCCTCCCCTTTTGATTAAATAAAAAGCCCCACTTTTCCTCTTATCCTAATTTGCACAAATAAAGCATTATTCCTATTTCACAAAAGGAAAAAAAGCACTTTTTGTCTCACATGAGGCTCAAAAGTCAACACTTCACTCTCATTGGAGGATACTTGTGCACATGGATTGCTCCTCTTTCAAGCTCCATCGTTGATTAAGTCTTTTGCCTCTTAATCTCAATGGTCCATTCCTTTGCATTTCTTATAAAAGGAAAGCTCTCTCCTCCATTTGCATACCATGTTTTTATGCTAATGTTATGCTGCAGGTTTTAGGTGCATTTGGAGCTTTTGAAGATATTGAAGACTTGCTTCATTTTATTACATCATTTAGTTGCATATTTCCTTTGCTTAGTTTGCATGATCATGGCATATTAGCTTAGTTTCCTTTTATGCAATAGAGTAACTCACATAGCTTAAATAGGAAGGCTTGGTAATACTTGTTCTTTCCTTTCATAGCATAGTTTGTACTTTCACTTCATAGAATAGATTGCATTTCCATTTCTAGTTGCATATTCATTTTAATATAGCTTGCATTGCATTGCATATTTGATTCCTGGAGATATTGGCATTGTTGCCCTTATCTTCATTGTGAATCTCTCATTGTGTGGTTGACTAGCAAGGTCATGAGTTCATAGCTCTAGCTGAGAGCAATTTTCAATCTTGCAACTCCATACATAAAGAGCTATGAGCCGCTTTGTAAGGCCTCATTCTTGAGCAACCTTTCATGTAATGGTTCACAGAAGTGCACCATTTTAGTGTGTACATTTCTAGCACCCACCGTGGGGCAGAGTAGATAGGCTTTGTCCTTTGTTTCATTGCATTTTCATCATTTTTCGGATTATTTTTCAAAAATTTTGCAGTTCTAATTTTCTGTCTCAGAGTATCGTGCAATACTTCTCAGGAATATCACATGATATACCTTTATATATCGGTGTGACACTTCGCGTAAGAGAAGAATCACCCACCAGTACTGAGGTATATCATCTGGCATCGTGTGAAGTATCGCCCGCCCATAGTGAAGAGTATCGCCCAGACTGAGGTATATCGCCCGACTATAGGAAACTGTGTCATGTGATACTGGTGAAGTCTGAAGTATATCACCTGATCTGACAGAGACCTGCATTTCCAGTTTTATCATCCGAATTTGATCATTTTAGTTTGCTAGTTTATTTTACTGTATTTAGATAGGTCTAACCTACATCTTTTAACTTGGATTTATCAATTTATTGCATATTTACATTTGGATTTTGATTTTGCTAACCTTGTTGGTCTAACAACTTGTGCTTGTAGGTGCTCTCATTGCTTGAAATTTGCCAAAAATGCATGTCAAAGAGGGCTACTAACAATTTTTGCAGGGCTGCCCAAAAAGCATAAAAAACAAAAAAAAAAAGTCTTGCTTGTTTATTTGCTTTCCTTTCAAGTGTGGCATTCACTAATTATATTAGGAATTTTTAAAACCTTGTGAAAGATATTTTGAGGTGGTAGGAGAAGTATGCTCTTCACCTTTAGGTGAATCAGAAAATCTTGACCCATCTTAAGGTTTTGGAAGCAAGGGAGTAATTGAATCTCTTTGCTTCATGTGTTTGGGAGAGATTCTTGAGATAGGGGAATATGCTCTTCACCCTTGTGGTGAACCAAAAACCTTGAACCTCAAGAGTTGATCCACTTTTTGTTTAGTTGTTAGAATCTTTTAGTGGGCCTGCTCTTGAGCAATCAAGAGGAACGACTCAAGTGAGGACAACCTTGTCATCATTTTCCTTGGTGGCAAGTGATTCCAACTCACTATAATCTCAAGGCTATCAAGGACACCAAAAACCTTGGTAGACATAACACTTATCTTCATTTGATGTGAGTAGCTCATGGGATTGCAACCATGGAGAAAACATTGAACAAAAATGCTTAAGGTACTCTTGAGGCCACGAGGTCCTAGTCCTTTATGAGGAGCAAGAGGGGTGTTGTGAACAGAAATCTTTACTAAGAACCATTAGATAGAAGCCACCTTGTTTAGCCGCTTATCTTCTTAGTGCAAGGATTGATCCAAGTGGTTTACCTAGATCACCTCAAGATACTCACCATATGTGTCCCTTTGGTTGTGTCATTTGACACTTCCACGACAAAGCCAACATCTCTTGTGGGTAACCACTTGGTGTGAGGCGAGGGGGCATCAAGTTGTGGGCTAAGTTGGTAAGTATTGAGCCTTGACTTTTTAGGATAGACTTGCTTGAATTGTCTTCAGTTGTGTGATGCCAGTGCAAATGTTCTTACATGCAAACAATCAGTAGCATTCATAGGGTGTTTTTTCAATTCTGATATCACAAATGTTTGTCTTGAAAACGTTGCCTTTGCCCTTGTTTCGAGTGTTTGAGACATGTTTGATCCCTCACTATTTGCAACCCTACCAAAATTCTGCTGATAATGTGATTGAAATAGAAAACATCAACCCTCAAACCAAAAATTTTGACCAAGCAGACCCAAAAATGAAAATTTTACACAGTTCTGGTCAAGAGTTCAGTAATTTTGCAACAGTATCGCACCCTTTAGAGCGAAGTATCGCGCGATACTTCGCGGGTTCAAAAAGTATCGCCTGCTTTGAGAAGAAATATCGCACGATAGTTCACCCTTGGCAAACTATCGCCCGACCTACCTGGAGTGTATCGCCCGACTATTATAAGGTATATCACCTGGCATAAGGCGAAGTATCATGCGGTTATAGGTATATCGCCCCAGTAGCCTAGAGTATATCGCCTGGGTATTTTTTGTCGTGCTTGCAATTTGGTCAGTTTCAGTTGTTGTTAATCAGGTTAGGTCTTAGAGTAGGCTTCTTGCTCTGATGTTTGAGACCTGTCTTGACTCTAAATTTTTGGTTTTATTTCTCCGGGATAGCATCATCTGATTTACGAAAACACTTTGGAATAATTGTCAAGTTAGAAGGTCATTCTTGGTGCCAAGGTTCATCTCTAAGATTGTTAGCTACATTCTTGGAAAATTTTAGTGCTCTTATTGTCCAAATCACTTTCATTGAAATCTCAATTTCAATCATATTTTGGCCTAGTCCAACCTCCTGGTTCAAAAGTGCAAGGGTAGTCACCCTTTGATTTGAAGCACCTCTTTGACAGTGTTGGTAAAGCTCCTTTTCTATTTTCTCATTTCTCTTTGGACAATAAAGGACTTTGATTATCCTAGTTTGGCGCTGACACTTTGAGAGGTCACCTTATCATTGAGAGTATCTTTCTTTCATGTCAGTTACGACCAGGTACCAAGTCAATCAAGGGAAGTGACCCCCTGTTGCCTTTAGCTAGTTACCACCTGTTAAGACTCGTCGACAGCATAAGGGAAAAGGACCCCTTTTTGATTAATCACCTAAGAGTGAATCTGAGGTTTTTTTTAATCCAAAAGCTAATCCTAGTGAAGTGAGCACCTCTTTTGTACCACTTTCATCAAGTATGAATATGAGTTACACTTTCACCCGACAACAGAGAGAAGCCATGAATCAAACTCTTGAGGATATCTTCCAATGACATAGAAGAGAGTATGGTGGTTCTTCTCATGCTAGTCCACCCAGGTCACCTCCCAACAACGCAAGGTATTTTGATGCTCACCAATGAGCTGAGAGACATCATAAGCAAGCTCACTCAGATTCAGGGTCACAACACGAGGACCAGAACAATGAATCTAGTGATCACCACATAAATGCAGCCAATGCAATAAGGCATTCGAGACCATCCTCCCCATTTAAAGACACCTCTCAATATGCAAATACAAGATTGAGAAGCATTGAGAGGGAGAAGCAAGCCTATTTAGATGAACAAGCTGCTAAAAAAGAAAAATTCAAACAACTAGAAGAAGAGGAGCATGCGTTGTTGGATATGAAAAAAAGAGTCACCCAAGAAGAAGAAGATAGACTCTACGCACAACAACTCCAAAGCCAATTCAATGGGAGGGGAACCAATAGTGGGACCAACTCACCCCCATCTACCCCTTCGCCAAGTCCTAGAAGAAGATCAAGGACACCCTCATGATCCCCAAGTCCTAGAGGAAGAAGGGTTTCAAGAGATGATCATCATAGGAGATGATCACCTCATAGACATTAAAAGCAACCCTCCCAACGAGCACATCATGGCTCACAACATGGAGGAAGTTATGCCAAATTTGATCATATGGATTTTATGACTTTGCAACAAGAACCATCCTTTCAAGCATATGTGGAATGATACGTGGAACAAAACAAGGATCAATTCCTAGAAAGCCTTATCAACAAAGGTGCTAAAGTTCCATATGATTTTGACATCCACCAAAAGATTAAGAAATAGAATCCTTCAACCAATGAGGTGATCATGCAAATGTAGAAGGACATAGAAAGGATGAGGGCTCCTAAGAGCACATTTAATTTGGACTCCATATGTGCCAACCCGATTGACAAGAGTGTGGTGTTGGTTGAGTTCCCTAAGAAAGTTGAGTTTCCAACCTATGACAAATATGATGGTGTTGGTGACCCTCATGACCATGTTCGACAATTCTACATAATGAGCTTTTCTTTTCATCATGAAGACTCCTACTTGATGAGATTATTTCCAAGGAGTCTCAAAGGCCAAGCCATGGAGTGGTTCACCAACCTTACTCCTCCAGTAAAGTCATTTAAAGAACTCATCCAAAGATTTGTTTAGCATTTTGCTTATAATCTATCAAGGTCGGTCACAATGCTTGATTTGTGCAAGCTTAAACAAACTCAAGGAGAATCTTTTGTCACTTTCCTACAAAGATGGAGACGTTTGTGCTCAAAATATCCTAGGACAATTCCTGAGGAGGAACGAATAGACATCATTGTGAGTAACTTAGTGCCAGAATTAAGATATGAGGTAAGAAAGATACCATTTAATTCTTTCGATACTATGATCGAAGTGGCATGTCGCATAGAGGATGTCCTAAAAGAGCAAGGAATTTTGGCTAAATCAACTAATAACAACAATGCCCAAAACAACAACAATCATGGTTATAAGGACAAAAAGAACTCCTATTGGAATAAGAATAAACAGGTGGTCAATGATGGAGTTGTTGACTCACCACAACCTAAGAATGAAGGAGTTCTTAATCTCTCCAATGTGGTACAAGCCATGAAGCTGCAAGCGTCCTCAGGACAACAAGAGAATAAATCCAAGTACCAAGGGAAACCCAAGAAGGAAAAGAGACAATTCACCAAACTTGGGGACTCCTATGCTGACATTTTCAAAACATGAATTTCTCATAATTTGGTGCAACCTCAGGATCCTGCCAAGCACCGCATACCCGATCCTAAACCTCATTGGTGGGATGAGAAATCCTTTTGTGTCTTCCACAATGGAATTGGACATGATATCGAAAATTGTTTTAGGCTTAAACATCTTGTCCAAGACCTCATTGAAAGTGGGCAATTACAAGTTGATGGTTTAACCACTAATGCGGATCATAAGGCTTTTAAGGAACCCTTGCCCAAATATGAAAAAGGGGAAAATTCTCACAACAAGCATGGTAAGGCTGCTATCAACTATACATACACAAATGCTGAAAATGTGATTAACATGCTTGAAGTGGCTGACGATAACATCAACATGATGAGAGGGAAAGATCCTTATGGATATGATGTGGACTCAACTCCTATGACTGATGAAAGACCCGCTGTGGTGATAAGAGGTCCTCACTCACGAAGAATGCCCCAATCCCTCAATGCTGTCACTAGGGGTCAGGCCCAAGCTCCCATTATTATCAGAGGTCCTAGCACTAGCAAGTCTAAGCAGCCCATGTCCAAGGGCGTTCCTCCTAAATCTGTCATTGGTCCTGATTCCAATTATAATCTTATTGACCAATTACAACGTACACCCGCGCAGATATCTATTTTTGAACTTTTAGAATTGTCCCCTAAGCATAAGCGTGTCCTTGAAGACACATTGCGAGCAGCCAGTGTCCCTAACAACTTAGATATTGATCAATTCCAGAATATGGTCAACCATTTGGCTAGCCCTCATTACCTCACCTTCTCATAAGAAGATGACAAATCCATCAGTCACCCACATAACTTGGCCTTACACATCGAAGTCATGATTCATAAAACCCATGTCAGGTGTGTACTGATAGATGGGGGTGCGGGGCTCAATATTTGTACCATGAGTTTGTTGAAGGCTCTAGGATATTCCAAGAATGTCATTGACACAAGGAAAAAGATCACAATCAAGGCATATGATGAAGCAAAAAGAAGTTCTAAGGGATTGGCCGTTTTGCCTATTCGCATTGGTCCAGTAGAAAAGAATATCTTATTTCAAATTGTTGATGTTGGACCTTTAGCCTACAACATTTTGCTAGGTAGGCCATGGATTCACGAAATGCAAGCAGTCCCATCAACATATCACCAATGTGTTGAGTTTCCCCATAATGGTGTAGAAATTTGCATACCTGGAGATAGTGCTTTGTCAGTTAATAAAATTTTTGCTGGATCACATGTACCTTTGAATAGGGAAGCTGACAGTCCTAGTAGTTCACTTGAACAATGTAACCAGAAGTTTAAGACCATAGATCTTGGGATGGGAGATTATAAAATTGATTCTTTTACAAAAATGCCAATCTCTCCTAGGTCTTATGGGAGACCATCACCAAATATGAAACCTTCGTCATCAGTAATGACATTATTTGGAAAATTTGTTGAGTCTTGGGTTCCTATTCAAGAAGATAAGGAGGAAGTCACCGTAAGGGACTGGATCTATCACGAGGAAAAATACAAACACAACGAGAACTTTGCTCCTTCACCTAAAGCTTATGGGAGAGGGTATACACTGGTTAAGAATATAGGTTATCCAGGATATGGTCCCCTTAGCCATAGGTTGGATGCTAAAGCTGAGCCTCTTGACCATGCCGTCTTTGGATGAAAGAATAAGTCAATAGTTGGATTAGGTTTTGAAAATAAGAAGAAGAAAGGTGTCCTTGTCCCAGCTGCGACGGACAGTGACAGTGATTCAGACTACACACCTGATCTTTCTAATCAACACAACATGTCTGATGATTGGGTGCCTTCAACAAATATCCTTTGGGGAGATTTAAAAGATTTGATACTTGACAGTCCTACTATCCCAGCTATGACGGATAGTGACTATATGACTGCTAGATCGATAATGGAAAGTGTTGCTATCCTAGCTGCAACAGATAGTACCAATGCTAGCACTAGAGAAGGGGAAACCCTTCCTAACCTTGAGGATTCTACATCACGAGGCCCAAATGATGATTCAGACATAGACTCCCATGAGTATGAATGGGACTCACTTTCAGATGCAACAGTTGATTTGGACATGGATGTTGTCCATGCTTATAGTACCCAACCCGATGCGACTAACGAGCTTAGTGTAGGACTAGAGGATTGTACTCCTCAAATTGCCTTAGTGGATGACACTTCATTTGGTAGGATGAGTCCTAATTTGGGTATCTCAGGAGAAGACTTGATGAATCCCACTTGTATGGTCACCAGAGATAACCCCTTTCACATAAATAACATTGAACCAGTCATTGACCTACCCCTTGTCCACTATGACCTAATTGATTGGTCTCAGTGCCATCAAGAGCCTATATTCCTCACTTTTCAGAATGATTACAAAATTGCCTGCTATCTGAATGCTCTTGAACCTGTGGCTTCTTCCACCAGTGAACCAACAAGTATGATGAAGTCTGATATTAAGTACCTCAGTCTAAAAATAAAAGAGAAAGAAAGAAAAAAAATAGGTCTGATGGTGAAAACCACTTTGTGGCGGTATCAGAACCAAAAATAGTAAAAAGAGATGACGTATCTGGGATGAAAACCTCTTTGAGGTGCCTAAGGATGGGGTACTTAATAACTTTCCAAGTTATTTCCAGGATAGATCATCAGTATTGATTGAGCCAACAAAACCAGTCAATTTGAACACAGAAGAAACCCCTCAAATAGTTCATCTTGCTCAGTCTTTATCAAAAGAAGAGACCAAGGCATATATACAATTCTTGCTAAACAAGAAAATTAATTTTGCATGGATCTATTCAGACATGCCAGGGCTTGACACAAATCTTATAATGCATCACTTATCCATAGCTCCAGGAGTCAAACCAGTGAAACAGAGACTCAGAAAAATGCATCCACATGTAGCTCTCCTTGTCAAAGAAGAATTAGAAAAACTTTTGAGAGCTGGATTCATCAGAGCCATCGATTATGCAGAATGGATCTCAAACATAGTACCAGTTTCCAAACATGATGGGTCCATTCGTGTATGCACAGATTTTAGAGATTTCAACAAAGCATGCCCAAAGGATGATTTTCCACTTCCAAACATTGACATGATAGTGGACATGACCGCGGGCTATGAAATATACTCTCTAATGGATGGTTTCTCAGGATATAATCAAATTAAAATAGCTCCTGAAGACCAAGAGAAAATAGCGTTCACCTGTGCATGGGGAACCTATTGTTGGAATGTCATGCCATTTGGATTAAAGAATGTAGGAGCAACCTACCAAAGAGCTATGACCACTATCTTTCATGATATGATGCACAAAAACATCGAAGATTATGTGGATGATACCATGGCAAAATTAAGAAAATGGGACACACACCTCGATGATCTGGAAGTAATTCTAGATCACATGGAACAATTTCAACTCAGATTGAATCCAAAGAAGTGCTCATTTGGTGTCACCTCAGGCAAACTTTTAGAATTTATAATATCAGCAAAAGGTATCGAGGTTCATCCTAAAAAGGTCCAAGCAATTCTAGATATGCCACCTCCTCAAAATATCAGCCAAATGAGAAGTCTTCAAGGATGTCTTCAATCGATTAGGAGGTTTATTTCTCAGCGTGCAGATAGAGCGCAACCCTTTAATAAGACATTGCATAAGGGTGCTTCTTGTGTTTGGAATGAGGATTGTCAAAAGAGCCTAGATCAAATCAAACAATACTTGGCTAATCCTCCGATCCTAATGCCTCCTATTCCAGGGAAACCATTGATCCTATATATTTCAGCTACAGACACTTCCCTGGGAGCACTGTTGGCTCAATTAGATGATACTGGGAAAGAACGGGCCATATACTATATCAGTCGTACTCTAGTCTCCTATGAGATCAATTACAATAACATTGAGAAGTCTTGTCTTGCAGTGGTGTTTGCTTCTCAAAAGTTGCGACACTATATGCTTGCTCATGCCATACATTTGGTTGCAAAAATTGATCCTCTTAAATACTTGCTTAGTAAGGCTGCCCTCATGGGTAGACTTGCTAAATGGATGATGGTCTTAACTGAATTTGACATAGAGTACGTTGAAAGAAAGGCCATAAAAGGGTAAGCTATTGCTGACCAATTAGCTGATTTTCCAATTCAGAATAGTATGCCTGTTCAAGTGGAATTCCCAGATGAACACATCTTGTATATGACTACTCGCACTTGGAAAATGTTCTTTGATGGTTCTCGCATGCAAAATGGATCAGGTGCTAGAATATTATTTGTTTCTCCACATGGGTACAATATTCCAAAGTCTTACAAACTTTTATTCCCATGTACGAATAATATTGCAGAATATGAAGCTTTAACCAATGGCTTGAGAATGGCTATAGAATGGAACATCACAGAGTTACATGTCTTTGAGGATTCCCAGTTAATCATCAACCAAGTCAATGAGGAGTATCAAACCAAGGATGATAAATTGATACCCTACAAAAAGATGGTTGACTCATTGAAGTGTTACTTTACCTTTGTGACGTTTCAACAAATTCCTAGGACAGAGAACAAAGATGCAGATGCCATGGCCACATTAGGTTCACTTCTTCAGTTGGAGACACATGAATCAAGATTTGAATTCTTGGTGGAAGAGCTACACCATCCCATCTTTGACTCATTTGAAAGCCATGTCATTTATACCATTGTCACACACGAGTCTTCCCGATATGGTGCTATCTATTCATATCTTCGTGATGGCATCATCCTTGACACTTTCAACCATTCTGAACATTGAAACCTCATCCGTAACACCTCTCGCCACACCCTTATCTCTGGTGATTTATATAGGAGGGGTTTAGATGGGACGCTCCTTAGGTGGTTGGAAAAGGAGGAATCCAACCAAGCATTAGTTTACATCCACGAGGGCATTTGTGTTGGACATTCTAATGGTCTTTCCATGGCCCGAAGGTTGCTTAGGGTGGGATATTATTGGCCCACAATGTAGATAGACGCGGTATCCTTTGCTAAGTCATGTGAAAAATGTCAGAAACATGGAAACCTAATTCATGCTCCAGGTAGGGAGCTGATCCCTTCTGTTTCTCATTGGCCATTTCAGCGCTGGGCCTTTGATCTAGTTGGGCAGATTCATCCCAACTCATCAGGTGGACATAAGTTCATTATTACTACCACTGACTACTTCACAAAATGGGTGGAAGTTGTGCCACTTTCTGTTACTTCAGGGAAGACTATCTCTTTGTTCATCTTGAATCATATTATTTGCCGATTTGGCGTGCCTTATGAGATTATCACTGATAACGGAGGTCAATTCAAGAATAAGGACCTAAAGCATTTATGCAAAAAGTTTAAAATCAAGCAACATTGGTCCTCCATCTATTTCCCACAGGGAAACAGACAAGCAGAAGCCTCTAATAAAACCATTCTTAAAATTCTTCATAGGATAGTGCACAAGAATGGTAGGGATTGGCACTTACAAATCAATCCAACACTATGGGCTTTCAGAACAAGCATTCGCACACCTACAGGAGCCACTCTTTTTTCTCTTACCTATGGCACTGAAGTGGTATTGCCTTTAGAAGTTGAGATACAATCACTTAGAGTCTCACTCAAAGGTTTGATTACAGATGGGGATTACTGCGTCATGAGGTTATAGGAACTAGAACTTCTAGATGAGAAGCGTAAGGCTTCCTTTGATCATATGAGAGTGTACCAAAAGCATATGTCCAAGGCATTCAACAAGAAAGTTCACCCTAGAGACTTTCAAATAGGTGATCTTGTTTTGCAAGAGAACCCTAAGAACCAACAGAACAGAGAACAAAAGGGCAAGTTTGAACCTAACTAGCTTGGACCATATGTCATCATAGCTACTTTTGGTACAGGTGCATATTTACTGTCAGATCCCGATGGAGAACAGCTCCCTGATCCCATCAACATTGTGCACCTCAAGAAGTTCTATCCTTGATGCCCGTTTCTATCTGGGGGCATCCTTTGTACATATTTATTGATCCTGAAAAAATACCCAAAAAAATTGATATATGATGCTGAAAAAATCCTAAAAAGCATATAAAGTCCTAAAAAAATACAAAAAAATCAAAAGTTCAAAAATTTCAAAAAAATAGAAAAAGTGCCTTGGTGAAAACCTGGAAACAGGCACCTTGGTAGCAAAAATCCAAAAAAAAGAAAAAAATCAAAAAATGAAAAAAGATTCCAAGTGGTGAAAACCTGGAAACAGGCGCTACTTGAGGCCTTTGCACCCCTATTTGTCAACATGTGTCCTCGACACTGAGCCTTTCCATCATGCCTTGACCTTATTTGGCTTAGTTTGGAATTGGTCTTTGTCTTTGTCTAGGGGGCATAACTGTTAGCATTGGTCCTTTAGGTGTGTTTGTCTCTTGGGGCATTTCACAACAAGTGTTTTTCAACACCACCCCAAAATAGTGTTTTTTAACACTACCCTTGCGTCAAGTGTTTCTTAACACTTATCAGATGTCTTACCCAATAGTCCAAGTGTAATGTGATATTTCTCACTAAGCATATGTGATACTCAGAGTTTGACTCTATGACCAACACACACGCACTTAAACAATCAACCCGCTTGAGATATGTTGACTTTATTTTTCTTTGTGTGCTGTCTATGAGGATTTCTTTGATGAGTGGTCTCTCCCTGAGAAGTTTTCGATGATGCATCGCTAGAAGACTGAGGGTATGAAAACATGTTTTATTTCTTTATCTACTTGTGGGTATATTTTGTTAGTCCTAACTATCATGAGCATTTATGCTGGTCTTACTCGACACTATGGGTTGACAAGGTCTTATCCTTGACTGTTTTGCGAGTGCATGCTTCTAGTTATCTTGACTTTCATGTGTCTTGATACAAGCATAATCTCACCATATCAAACTTAGGTAATCTCACTGCATTAGTCATCTTGACCTACATGTCTTTGATGCCTAGGTGAGATTCCCACATTTCTATCTGATAAAGATCATATTCATATCCACATAGTTATACTAGTGTGCATTGTATGATCTTACGACACTACCAATAATGCTCGATGATGATAATTAGATGTCTATAAGCATTGTGACCTTGCAAGTCAACCACTTTCATAGTAGCTTACATTTTTAGGGTCATGATAGTCTAGTTCTGCATTTCTTGCATATAGAGAGAGCTCTCCTTTTCATCTTACATGGACCTGTTAGTCGACTACGCTCACCTTTCCTTCTTCTTGATCATGTCTTTCACTCCTTGTCTTTTCATCTCGAACCTATTCCTGTTCATCACAAGGGGTTAATCGTATCATCATACCTATATCACACTGTCATTTTCAGAAACATGAGTCTATATCATACACATGAGAATTAAACATACATCTATGAGAGAGAACATACATGAACATATACATAAGCATTTTTGAGCCGAATGACAAGACAATATACATAAACTGATACATCCATCACAAGAGAGACATAAACACATGATACAATCAAACATCTAGTAATCTCATATATACATCAATGTCATGATACATCATACAACATGGGATCCCATACTCTAGATCAATGTCTCAAGATCTGTCTAAACATCTATCAACCTAAGACCTAACTCTAGGACTCGCTACCACCCTCGTGAGGAGCTCGTGGTGGTAGAGGAGGCATGGCTCTCCTATCAAGTACCGCATCTAATACCCCTACCCTCTGAGAATATGATGGTGCTCTCTCACCCTCTGGAATGGCCTGAAGGTAGAGTCTGTGATAGTATATTGCTCTCGCTGACTCCTGTCAGATCTCTAGCACATCTGCCTGTGCCATCGCCTCACGACGTGCTATCTCTGCCCTGAGATCAGCTATCTATTGATCTTGCTCTGCTCTCAGATCTAGTAACTACTGATCTCTCACTACTATCATAATCCAGAGCTGCTGCATCTCAGCCTCAAGATCCTATATCCTCACTCTCAGATCATCTCCCCTGCAGGCTGGTCCTGCTGTGCCTCTGCCTACCGATGAGCTGGTCTCGCCTCATCCTCAGGAGTCACTGATCTCTATCCTCGTGACCATTTTCGGCCACTTGATCCCTCTCCTCTCTCCATCCTCCTCCCTCTCCCCCTCCCACCATCTCCTCCATCCCCTCCATCCCCTCCGTCTCCTCCATCCCCCCCGTCGTCTCCTCTGTCTCCTCCCTGTGCTGGTACCTGTGCATCTGGTATCGTAAACTGAGGGAATGGCACCCTCTGCCACTCTGCCCTATATGCTGCATCGACCACCGCATCTGCCACATCTAGGAAATACTCTCAGGGCTCACTCCTGATACTTGTTGTCTCTACGATAGCCTACTGATAGTCTAACATGGGTAGCCACCCATGACCCTCCTCATCCCTAGTCCTAGCATATGTAGTAGTCTCTGTTGAGACTCGCTGCTGCCTCCCAAACTGCCGCCACACCTGAGTGATACAAAATCTCTCCACTATCTCGGCATATCGACCTACTAGTGGCCAAGTGCACATCATATAGCTTAGCTCATCGGCTGCATCTCCCCAGACCTCCACCTCCCTATATGGCCTCCATGTGAAAGAGGCTATCTCATCTAGGATCCTCCTATAATATGTCACATCCCTAGTATGGGCATGTGATATGAATCCTAGGTACCTGTATATAAAGGGGTACCTCCTCTCTCTCGGCTGAACTCTGGGGTGCACCACAATGATGTGCTCCCAAGCCCACACCTGTGCCAGGATGGCACCCCAAGCCCAAGTTTGACCGTCCTTGTATATGATCTCATGTAGCTCATGATACATCTCTACCAATATGGAAGGACCCCATGCCATTCGACGAGGCCTGCCTACCAAATCCACCAGTAATCTAGCCCATCCCAGTGGGAAACCCTTCTGACTGCGGTCAGTCATCAGGATCTGCGAAATGATAGACGCCACTATGCATGACACTGGATAATCTCTGCCAAAGTCATCTATCAGCCTCTCCCAACTGACATGCCTGTCCAGAATAGTAACATCATGGAACATCTCCTGAATCAGTCGGTGCCCCTCAGTGGCATCCTGATCATAATACACCTATGCCAACAAACAAATCATGTCAGTTCTCATCATATGGAAATATTACATTTATGATTATATGTCAAAACATGATTATACTCATAGGCTCACCATGGCATGGCACTCATAGGATCCTGTAGACATCCTCTAGAGTAATGGATGCCTCTCTAGTAGGCAGGTGGAAGGTGTTGTGCTCACTATGTCATCTCTCGGTAAGAGCAGTCAACAACCCATGGTCAGCCCTGATATATGGGAATCTCAACAAATACCAAAATCTCATGGCCCTGATATCAACATTGCCCGGATCATCCAGATCTCAAACACACCGCAACCCAGTCACCTTCGGCGCTCTGATGATCAGCACCGAAAAGACCTCCTGCAAGCCAAAAACTAAGCCAGTTGTTAGCACATATCATGATGGATGTCTAAAAATCAGTATACAACATCTCTAAAATGTAACATTATCTGGACCCGTCATTTTTGCTCAAAAATGCGTCAAATATCAAATTTCTAACTTAGGTAATATTGTTTTTTGGAGAAGTATCGCGTGATACTTCTCTCTATAGCGGGGCGATATACCTTAGGCCGCGTGATACTTCACCTGGTATCGTACGATCTTTCACCCAGTATCATGCGATACTAGTGCCTATGGTCGCATGATACTTTGGGGACCTGTGAAGTATCGCACGACACTTCTCCCCAAAGGGCGTGATACTTCTAAAGTATCGCGCGATATATCGCCCAACTTAAAAAATTTAAAATTTTAAAAATTTGAAAAACGTGCTAAAAAGGTATTAAATGCGAAAAGTGACTCAAAAAGCTTGAGTTTTTAGAAAACATATCAAGGCAGGATAGTGTGGTGGCCAGTTGTGCAACCAGGCGTGCTCGAATCGATGCCTGTGGATGGGAACTCCTGCTTGCTGGGCCATTTTCTCTCTCTAAACCTCTCAAGATTCTCAAATCACTAAAAGACAAATGATTTTTGAAAATGACATTTTGACCCCTTTTATAGCATTTTGACTTTTTGACCTCATTTCCAAAACACCTTGAAATTGCATGAAAATTGCACCCCTAGCTAATTTCGACATCCTGGATCTATTTTCAAACTTGAAATCAAAATCTAAGGTCATCTTGATAGTCAAAATTATGTTTCAAAAATCTTCCTTTCTTTTGCGCAGTTGGCTAAATCTTTTGAGGCCTAATCCTTCGATCTTTGTTGGGGCATCGTCATTTCTTCATTTCCATGTCTTCCAAACTTCTAGTCTTTCATTCATCTTCATTCCATTCCCTCCTTTCTCACGTTTGACTACGTCTTTCTCAATTAGGCTAGTGCATATTTTAATGGTTAACTTATTGACCTTTATATTCGATTATGATTTCATTCTGATTTGATCAAATCTTTATCAATTCGCTGTTCTTCTCTCTATGATTTCAATTTTGACTCCGAGGGGGCAGTATTTATGGGATTCTCATCCCTGATTTCCTTGATTCTCTTGATTCAGACATCTTTTGTGAGCTTTTGCTCAAATTTGAGATTCTTATCTCTTACTTTGAATGTGATCCCGAATCGACCTCATGTTCAAAGGCCTTTGTTTATGTTTTGTCCAAATATGATCCCAAATCAACCTCATATCTAAGTTGTTTTGTGATCCCAAATCGATCTCACATTTCAACTTCATTCTTTGACTACATGTGTTCCCAAATCAATCACACATTAGTCAAAAAGGGGCAAATATATGCACCCAAAAATGGTCACCTAGACTTTGGGCCCCATTTATTTGATTTATCAACCCTGAATCATTTTGATCAATAATCAATATTTTCAACATTATCAATTTCTTGATCAAGTCTTAATTTTGATCATATATTGAATTTTTATCCTTGGGCTAACCATTTATCCTAAGTCTTTATTTACTTAAAAGGAATATTTCCTCCCTTTTTGATTAAATAAAAAGCCCCACTTTTCTTCTTATCCTAAGTTGCACAAATAAAGCATTAGTCATATTTCACAAAAGGAAAAAAAGCACTTTTTGTCCCACATGAGGCTCAAAAGTCAACACTTCACTCTCATTGGAGGATACTTGTGCACATGGATTGCTCCTCTTTCAAGCTCCACCGTTGATTAAGTCTTTTGCCTCTTAATCTCAATGGTCCATTCCTTTGCATTTTTTATAAAAGGAAAGCTCTCTCCTCCATTTGCATACCATGTTTTTATGCTAATGTTATGCTGCAGGTTTTAGGTGCATTTGGAGCTTTTGAAGATATTGAAGACTTGCTTCATTTCATTACATCATTTAGTTGCATATTTCCTTTGCTTAGTTTGCATGATCATGGCATATTAGCTTAGTTTCCTTTTATGCAATAGAGTAACTCACATAGCTTAAATAGGAAGGCTTGGTAATACTTGTTCTTTCCTTTCATAACATAGTTTGTACTTTCACTTCATAGATTAGATTGCATTTCCATTTCTAGTTGCATATTCATTTTAATATAGCTTGCATTGCATTGCATATTTGATTCTTGGAGATATTGGCATTGTTTCCCTTATCTTCATTGTGAATCTCTCATTGTGTGGTTGACTAGCAAGGTCATGAGTTCATAGCTCTAGCTGAGAGCAATTTTCAATCTTGCAACTCCATACATAGAGAGCTATGAGCCGCTTTGTGAGGCCTCATTCTTGAGCAACCTTGCATGTAATGGTTCATAGAAGTGCACCATTTTAGTGTGTACAGACGTCAAAATCATATGGAACTTTAGCACCTTTGTTGATAAGCCTTTCTAGGAATTGATCTTTGTTTTGTTCCATATATCGTTCCACATATGCTTGAAAGGATGGTTCTTGTTGCATAGTCATAAAATCCATATGGTCAAATTTGGCATAACTTCCTCCATGTTGTGAGCTATGATGTGCTTGTTGGGAGGGTTTCTTTGAATGTCTATGAGGTGATCATCTCCTATGATGATCATATCTTGAAACCCTTCTTCCTCTAGGACTTGGGGATCATGAAGGTGTCCTTGATCTTCTTCTAGGACTTGGCGAAGGGGTAGATGGGGGTGAGTTGGTCCCACTATTGGTTCCCCTCTCATTGAATTAGCTTTAGAGTTGTTGTGCGTAGAGTCTATCTTCTTCTTCTTGAGTGACTCTCTTCTTTACATCCAATAACGCACGTTCCTCTTCTTCTAGTTGTCTAAATTTTTCCTTTTTAGTAGCTTGTTCATCTAAATAGGCTTGCTTCTCCCTCTCAATGCTTCTCAATCTTGTATTTGCATATCAAGAGGTGTCTTTAAGTGGGGAGGATGCTCTCGAATGCCTTATTGCATTGGCTGCGTTTATGTGGTGATCACTAGATTTGTTGTTCTGGTCCTCGTGTTGTGACCCTGAATCTGAGTGAGCTTGCTTATGATGTCTCTCAGCTTGTTGGTGAGCATCAAAATACCTCACATTATTGGGAGGTGACCCAGGTGGACTAGCATGAGAAGAACCACCGTACTCTCTTCTATGTCGTTGGAAGATATCCTCAAGAGTTTGATTCATGGCTTCTCTTTGTTGTCGTGTGAAAGTGTAACTCATGTCCATACTTGATGAAAGTGGTACAAAAGAGGTGCTCACTTCACTAGGATTAGCTTTTGGATTAAAAAAAACCTCAGATTCACTCTTAGGTGATTGATCAAAAAGGGGTCCTTTTCCCTTATGCTGTCGATGAGTCTTGACGGGTGGTAACTGGCTAAAGGCAATAGGGGGTCGCTTCCCTTGATTGACTTGGTACCTTGTCATAACTGACATGAAAGAAAGATACTCTCAATGATAAGGTGACCTCTCAAAGTGTCAGCGCTAAACTAGGATAATCAAAGTCCTCTTTTGTCCAAAGAGAAATGAGAAGATAGAAAAGGGGCTTTACCAACACTGTCAAAGAGGTGCTTCAAATCAAAGGGTGACTACTCTTGCACTTTTTAACTAGGAGGTTGGACTAGGCCAAAATATGATTGAAATTGAGATTTAAATGAAAGTGATTTGGACAAATAAGAGCACTAAAATTTTTCAAGAATGTAGCTAACAATCTTAGAGATGAACCTTGGCACCAAGAATGACCTTCTAATTTGACAATTATTCTAAAGTGATTTCATAAATCAGATGATGCTATCCCGGAGGACTAAAATTAGAAATTTAGAGTCAAGATAGGTCTCAAACGTCAGAGCCAAAAGCCTACTCGAAGACCTAACCTGATTAACAGCAACTGAAACTGACCAAATTGCAAGTATGATAGAAATTACCCAGGTGATATACTCCAAGCTACTGGGGCGATATACCTACAACTGTGCGATACTTCACCTTATGCCAGGCGATATACCTTATAATAGTCGAGCGATACACTCCAGGCAGGTCAGGCAATAGTCTACCAAGGGCGAACTATCACACGATATTTCTTCTCAAAGCAGGTCATACTTTTCAAACCCATGAAGTATCGCATGATACTTTGCTCTAAATGGTGCGATACTATTGCAAGATTACTTAACTTTTGACCAGAACTGTGTAAAATTTACATTTTTGGGTCTATTGGGTCAAAATTTTCAATCTGAGGGTTGATGTTTTCAATTTCAATTACAACATCAACAAAATTTTGGTAGGTTTGCAAACAGTAAGGGATCAAACATGTCTCAAAACACTTGAAACAAGGGCAAAAGCAACCTTACCAAGGCAAACACTTATGATATCAGAATTGAAAAAGTACCTTATGAATGCTACTGATTGTTTGTATGTGAGAACATTTATACTGGCATCACACAATCGAAGATAGTTCAAGCAAGTCTATCCTAAAAATTCAAGGCTCAATACTTACCAACTTAGCCCACAACTTGATGCCCCCTTGCCTCACACCAAGTGGTTACTCACAAGAGATGTTGGCTTTGTCATGGAAGTTTCAAATGACACAACCAAAGGGACACATATGGTGAGTATCTTAAGGTGATCTAGGTAAACCACTTGGATCAATCCTTGCAGTAAGAAGATAAGTGGCTAAACAAGGTGGCTTCTATCTAATGGTTCTTAATAAGGATTTTTGTTCACAACACCCCTCTTGCTCCTCATAAAGGACTAGGACCTCGCAGCCTCAAGAGTACCTTAAGCATTCTTGTTCAATGTTTTCCCCATGGTCACAATCCCATGAGCTACTCACATCAAACAAAGATAAGTGTTATGTCTACCAAGGTTTTTGGTGTCCTTGATAGCCTTGAGATTATAGTGAGTTGGAATCACTTGACACCAAGGAAAATGATGACAAGGTTGTCCCCACTTGAGTCGTTCCTCTTGATTTCTCAAGAATAGGCCCGCTAAAGGATTCCTAAACTAAACAAAAAAAAATGGATGATTTTTGAGGTTCAAGGTTTTTGGTTCACCACGAGGGTGAAGAGCATACTCCCCTATCTCAAAAACTTCTCCCAAACATACCAAGCAAAGAGATTCAATTACTCCCTTGCTTCCAAAACCTTAAGATGGGTCAAGATTTTCTGATTCACCTAAAGGTGAAGAGCATACTTCTCCTACCACCTCAAAATCCCTTTCACAAGGTTTTAAAAATTCCTAATACAATTAGTGAATGCCACACTTGAAAGGAAAGCAAATAAACAAGCAAGATTTTTTTTTTTTGTTTTTATACTTTTTGGGCAGCCCAGCAAAAACTGTTAGTAGCCCTCTTTGACATGCAATTTTTGGCAAGCTTCTCAAGCAAAAGACACCTACAATCACAACTAGTTAGGCTCACAATGTTAGAAAAATCTAAAATCTAAATAAAAATAATTGCAAGAAACTGATTTACCTAAGCTAAAAGATGCAGGTTAGACCTATCTAAATATAGTAAAGCAAACCAGCAAACTAAATATGATCAGATTCGGATGATAAAGCTTGAACTACAGGTCTCTGTCAGATCAGGTGATATACCCTGAACTTCACCAGTATCACGCGATATAGTTTTCTATACCTGTGCGATATACCTCAGCTCGGGCGATATACTTCTCTATACGCGGGCGATACTTCGCACGACACCAGGTGATATACCTTAATACTGCCAAGCAATTCTTCTCTGGGGTGAAGTGTCACACTGGTATAGTAAGGTATATCGTGTGATATACCTGAGAAGTATCACGCGATATTCTGAGAAAAAAAGCCAGAGACTGCAAAATTTTTAAAAAATAATTCAAAAAAATGATGAAAACGCAAGAAATTAAAGGACAAAGCTTATCTACTCTACCCCACGGTGGGCACCAAAAATGTACACACTAAAATGGTGCACTTCTATGAACCATTACATGCAAGGTTGCTCAAGAATGAGGCCTCACAAAGCGGCTCATAGTTCTCTATGCATGGAGTTGCCAGGGACTATGATGTATTTGCTCTCAGCTAGAGCTACAAGCTTGTGACCTTGCTAGTCAACCACACAACGAGAGATTCAAATGAGGACAAGGGCAAGAGTGCCAATATCCTCAAGAACCACTATCAAAATGCAATGCAAACTAGTCTATGGAAATGAAAATGCAATGCAACTAAGCTATGAAATGGAAAGAACAAGTGTTACAAATCCCTCCTATTAAGCTATGTGAGTTAAATCTATTACATCAAAGGAAACTAAGCTATGAAATGAAGCTAAAATGCAAGAATGAAAGACTAAGAACAATAAGGTTTCCAAGAGCTCCGAAAGTCCCCAAGAATTCCTGCAGCATAAGATTATTATTCAAAACATGATATGAAAATGGAGGAGAGAGCTTTCCTTTTATAAGAAATGCAAAGGAATGGACCATTGAGATTAAGAGGCAAAAGTCTTAATCGGCGGTGGAGGTTGAAAGAGGAGCAATCCATGTGCACAAGTATCTTCCAATGAGAGTGAAGTGTTGACTTTTGAGCCTCATGTGAGATAAAAAGTACTTCTTTTTTTTTTTGTGAAATAAGAATAATGTTTTATTTGTGCAACTTAGGATAAGAGGAAAAGTGGGGCTTTTTATTTAATCAAAAGGGGAGGAAATATTCCTTTTAATTAAATAAAGACTTAGGATAAATGGTTAGCCCAAGGATGAAAATCCAATATATGATCGAAATTAAGACTTGATCAAGAAATTAATAATGTTGAAAATATTGATTATTGATAAAAATGATTCAGGATTGATAAATCAAATAAATGGGGCCCAAAGTCTAGGTGACCATTTTTGGGTGCATACAACAAGCACCTAGCACATGGTATGAAAGATTAGATAAATATTTGATAAAATTAGGATTTGCTAAAGGCATAGCAGATAGTAATTTATACCTAAAAGAGATTGAGAATGGTTTATTGATTGTAGTTATCTTTGTTGATGATATTATCTTTGGTGGAGAAGATGAAGCTAGTGATAAATTTGCAGATGAAATGAAGATTGAATTTGAAATGAGCATGATTGGTGAGATGAAATAATTTTTAGGATTACAAATAGCACAGAACAGTGATGATATTTTCTTATTTCAAACAAAGTATCTAAATGACTTATTGAAGAGATCTGGAATGGAAAATTGTAAGTCGGTTGGCACACTTATGGTAACTGGTCATAAATTATCTAGCATAGATGAAACTCATGTAGTTGAACACAATAAGTACAAATCTATGATTGGAGGATTGTAGTATTTAACTCATACAAGATCAGATATATCACATGCACTTGGAGATGTTGCAATATTTCAAGCTGATCCTAAAGAGTCACATTATTTAGCAGTAAAAAGAATATTTAGATATTTGAAAGGCACAATTGACTATGGGTTATGGTATGAAAAATATGATGACTTTACCCTATGTGCATATACAGATGCAGATTGGGGAGGCAGTGTTGATGAAAAAAAGAGTACAAGTGGTGGATCATTTTTCCTTGGAGGAAGATTGGTTTCTTGGCTAAGCAAGAAACAGAATTGTACTTCATAGAGCACAACAAAAGTAGAATATGTAGCAGCAGCAAACAATTGTAATCAGATAATATGGATGAAACAAATGTCGAAGGATATTGGAATTAAATTTGATGAGCCTTTTTTTATACACTGTGATAACACCAGTATAGTAAGTATGTCGAAAAATCATGTATTGCATTCTAAGACAAAGCATATAGAAATAAATCATCATGTTGTAAGAGAGAAAATTCTAGAGAAAGAAGTCAGACTTGAGTATATAAGTACAAAAGAGCAGATTGTAGATATATTTACAAAGCCCTTACCTAAAGATATATTTGATTATTTGAGAGGTATGCTTGGGGTTATGCCCCAGCCTACTTTTGAGAAGTGGTGCAAATTGTTGCATCAATCTAGTGGTATATGAACTCTATCTTTTCTAGACTGGATGTTGGTACTTCCTTTATGGAGGAGTATGTGTGTTTTGAGCCGAGTCATGAAGGACTCTTATGAATGTATTTTATGAAAAGTGTCTTTTGAAATTGAGGTTTTAGATTGACATATTGATGCTTACTTTTTTCATTGATGTCAATGGGGGAGAAGGATACATGAAAAAATCATCTATTGAAAATAACAAAAAGAATAAAAAAGGGAGAAGGATACATAAAAAACATCTTTTGGAGGAGATGAAGCAATATAAAATGGAAAAACCTCTAAGATTTGATTAATGAAGAGGAATTGAAAAGATTGATTGATTTGATTGATGAAGAGGTTTTGAAAATAGTTCAAAGAAGTAGTGTTGCAGTTTGGTATTCATGGAACTTGGATGTTTTTTCATCTATGTTTCTATCAATGCTAATGGGGGATATTTTTAGGAATGAATGTTGAATATGTCCTATGGGGGAGTATTCAGAGTCATTCTATAGCAGTTGTATGTTGCATTCATGACTCTGATTTTCATTGATGTCAACACAGTGATCTATTGGAGATTAGCAAAGAAGCAGACAATGTTTGAATTAGCGCACGTGGAGTATTGAAGATCAAGCTATGTGAAGTTGAGGATTTATTCTACATTTTTTCTTGAGATTTTGGTCAAGAGTGTGTATGGAAATTCAATTATTCATGATAGTTATGTGTAATTTAGTGGAAGCAATATTCAGACAGTGTTCTTGAGAATTGACTTGTGGTAACTGGATGATATCTCCTAATCGGGATAAAATCTGGGCATGAAAAGTTACGCAGTTGATGAAGAAATTTTGGTGGTGACCTAGATGAGACAGCATGGTCAGAGGTCGCACGTATGAAGAATTATTTTGTTTTGAAGCTGATAGTTTTTATGTAATTGTGAAATGTTATGTAACATGTGAAGGTTTATGTTTTGTAATTGGTTAAGCCTTGTTGGCTGACTCATTTGTAATTATTTGAGTGTGGTATAAAGGAAGGATTTTTTTTCTTTATTGTAATGTAAGGAATAGAGATGAGAATTGCATAATTGAGCAATATATGTTGTAAGAGGATATGCGAATTGCAGAGATCTGATATTGAGATCTGGTGAAGCCGTTTGTGCGGTTTGGAACAAACAGAGGAGAAAAGATAAGTTGTTGAGATCAATATTTATTGGTATTATTTTGTTTGGATAATATAGAGATCAGTTAAATAGTGTGTTTAGTGATCTTTACCTTGAATCTGTTTGGACAGTGGGTCCTTCTGTCTTCTATAACTCTTAACCTGGTTAGAATCTTTTAACATGGATTCAAAGTCTCCTAACAGAGACTCACATGTACTGAATGTATTTCATAAGGCTCCTAACAGAGTCCATCCTCTCACAAGGAATTTTCATATTAGTGCATCTTTTGTAGGCATCATTCCCATCGGGGTTTACTCTTTGATCAAGAGGTTCCCTACTTAACATATCTTATGTTATTGTGTTGTAGTGTATGTTTATCTTTCTATGGTTTTTTCTTATATTGATTACATGGTTGAAATCTGTTAATGGTGATAAAATTTGTATTTATCTGATAACTGATTCACCCCCCCCCCCCACTCAGTTATCTTGGTGGACAATACTTTCTAATAGACATAACAGTCATTGTATAAACCATTTAATCAAGGTGACATTCTAATGGGATGTTCTTAAGTCCTCTAACTAGGCCACTCCTAACAGGGTGATTAAATCATTTAACAAGGTCACACCTAACAGTGTGTTTGTAAACATTTAACAGGGTTGGCTTTTCATAGAGATCACTTTAGAAGAGTGAAAATTAGTAGCATGTTACAAAGTGGTTTTTCCCAAATTGGGTTTCCACTATAAATCCTGGTGTTATACTTGTGTGAATTTTTTGATGTGAATGTTGTTATATTCTACAAGTTAATTACTTTTGGACACTGGACTACATGTTATATGTTTCTAATATATGTTATAGAGACTAAGTTGAATTGCTGATTAGATGTCAGATTGTTGAAGTGCTAAAAAGTTCAATTGGTACATCTGGACCTTAGGATAACTGATTCACCCCCCCTCCTCTTAGTTATTCTAAATCATTCTAACAAAGATGTCTTTGACTGCAGCACTAAGCACATAAGAAAACTTTGTTGCTTCAACTAAATATCATCTGAATTATTTGACTCCATTGACTATTTCATAGGCATGCTTTTCATTTATTTCATATTTTAATTCAATAGCTTGTAATGATTTACTAAAAGATACAATGGGTTGTTCAAAGCTCTCTGAGTTCTTTTGTAGTAATACTGCTACAATAGTATAGAAAGATGAAAATGAAAATGTTTTCAGTGTCTTATTATAATCTGGTGTACTTTAGACTGGGCTATATTTAATGGCTTGTTTAATCTCTTGAAATTCCATACTTGGCTCTCCCTCCCAGTCTATCTTAGCATCCTTTTTAAGCATTTTAGAAATGGCTCTACTGATATTAGAAAAATTATTACAAATCTTCTTAGAAAATTTACCTGGCCAAAGAAGGATTGAATCCCCTTGATCATTTTAGGATTAGTCAATTTTTCAATTGTTGCCACTCTTTCAGGATCTATTATTACCCCATCCTCAGATACAATATGGCCAAGCAACTTACCCCCTGTCACTCCAAAAGCGCATTTCTTAGGGTTTAAGGAGACACCATAATCTATAGCCCTATTAAAAAAATTCTCTAAATGACCACAATGTTTATCATATTTCTTAGAGTAGGTTGTTAAATCATCTTGGTATACAACTAGAAACACATCAATAAAATTTGATAATGTAACATCGATAGCTCTTTGGAATTTTTCTCTTGCATTTGTTAACCCAAAATGCATTTTTACATAAACATAAGTCCCCCAAGGTGTTCTAAATGTTGTTTTTTAATAGTCTAATTCCTTAACCATAACTTGGTTATACCTAGAAAACTCATCCATCATGGACATGAGTTCACATCCTGTGACCTTTTGTAACATTGCTTCCATGTTGGGAAAAAAGTAGTTATCCTTCAATGAAGATATGTTGAGATTCCTAAATATACACATAGTCGTATATCTTCATTATTTTTCCTCACATGTACCGAATTGGAAATCCATGATGAATGTCTGATTGGATTTATGGTTACAGCATCCCTTAGTTTCATATTTTTGGTTCTAAGGTAGCATTAATAGGTCCTTGCTTCTTCCTGAATGGTTTTTCATTTTCCTTCAAGGGAATAACATGTTAGAAAAAATCCTCCATCTAGGCCTTTAGGTCATCATATGACCAAGTAAAGACATGCATGTATTTCCTTAATAAGTCAATTAGAATCTTTCTCACCTTTGGTGATATCTTCTTACCAATATACATATTTTTTGTTCTTCTTGTGTTCCAAGATTAATCTCTTCTAAATCATCAGGATTTGTAGCAGTGTTTGCAACTTTTTCCTTATCCGGATTGTCAAACACTCTTTCTAAAATAACCAAACCTTTGAGAACCTTATTTGTCTTTAGCTAAATCACCTCATTCCCAAAATATTCTCTTTCCCATCTATTGTCTCAACAAAAGCATTAAAACCAATTTCATGACCATCATACTCATCTTCACAATTTAGAAATCTCAAAATATCACTATCATCATTGAAAAATGCCAGCTCTCAATATTGTTAGGGATAGATGGTCTTGTTTGCACTTCCAATTTTGAAATCCCAGCAAAAGTAATATCATTTGGCTTCAAAGCAATGTTAGCCAACAAATCAGCCTTTCTATTATGGCTCCTTTCCATCCAATCAATCTCAAATGCATCAAAATTTTCAATCTCATCCCTACATCATTTTTGTACTGCTTTAGTCTTTTATTTTTGGATGCGTATTTTGACCTTATCCGAGATATGACCAATTTAGAATCTCTAATTACCCTGAGATTATTGATTCCATTTTTTCTACCAACCTCAATCCCAACAAAAATGCTTCATACTTTACCACATCGTTTGTACATGTAAATGACAAAGTAAAATAAAATTTAAATGTTCTCCTAGTGGGTAAAATTAATAGAACCCATACACCTTAACTCTCTTTAGAAATAGCACCATCAAACTACATAGTCCATAGGCTTATCTCATTTGATAATTTCTCTAATTCTTCATCCAATAGTGCAAGTTGTTTCTTTTCTTCCATTGGGAAATCTTCAACCCTGAATGCATTAATATCAGTGTCTAAAAAGAAAGTCATATTATCATTAGGATCTTTCTCAATCATGTGTGACACTCTAGATTCCCTGTCAATTTTGACATGTTCACCATCAATGCGAAAATAGCATATTATAATTCACATTTTAGACTCCCTCCCATTGAATCACTCCACTTTCTTGACAATAACATTCCATAATGAGGAGGAATATCATCAAATTAATACACTCATTATTAGGTCCTTGTCAGGGAATGCTTCCAACTTGTAAGTAAAATCTCTAATTATACCTATGATTAGAACTTCTCTTGAATCCATAGCTAGACATCTCCTTTGTGGAGTATCAACCTTCAAGCCCATAGCTTCCATAATATTAACTAGCATCACAATGTTTGATGCCCTAGAGTCTATTATGCAATTCTTTAGGACTTTCCTATTAATAATTAGAGTAAAAAAGAAAGACTTAATATTGTCTAAACAAGTATTTACAGTGACATCCAAGTACATTTGGGAAATTTGAGAAACAATTCCCTCTAGCTCTTTTCTTTTCATCTTTATTCCCCTCCCCCTTTATTACATGAGAATCATCTAATTGTTCAATTTCTATAGATGATGCACTCTTAAGGTAGGCCATAGCCTTTTCTTTATCCTCATCTATTATCATCATTTCTAAGAAAGGGACTTTTACAGTAATCTAAGAAAGCAGTTGTAACATATCTACATGTGTATAATTTGCAAAATTAAATGACATGCCTAGTTTTTCATCTTAATTTTTGGGTTTTCTACTTTTAACCTTTTCTTTCCACTTCAATTCCTCTCTAGTAGGTGTATAAAACTTTTTGTTTGTTTTAGTCTTCACACTTGGTGAAGAAACTTCCTCATTTGGCTTAATGATTTCACCCTTTTGGCCCACTCCTTTCCTTTTACTTCCTTAATCTTAACAACATCATTATCCTTGTCCTTCTTCACTTCTTTTCCTTTAGTTTTCTTCTCCTTGATGAAAATGTCAAAATGTTTCCTTATCTCTTCACCAAATTTTTTTTTTCTCAGTTGATAATTACTCTTTACTTAAGAAAAAATATCAGCAATAACATTGGAAATCTCTTCATTAGAAGATCTTCTCAATGACACTGTGTCTGCACCCTATTTAGCATTGCACAACTCATCATCCATATTGCACTCTTCATCAAAAAACACTTTCTAATGAAAGGACTCAACTCTCTTCCTCTACTCATCCACGTATAGATCCATAGATTCACTATCAGAAGACTCCTCCATTTCACCAAGACCATATGTAGTCATTAAGTAATCTTATTCTTCAATAGTTTCATCTTCTTTCTCTTCTTGGGTCTCTCCTGCAGAGATTAATTGTGCAACAACACAATATTTAGGTGAATGTGGTGACTGACAAGCCATACACCAAGGATTATCATAAATTACATTTATTGTGTTATTTTGTGAAGGATCCAGATTTTTTTGATCTTGCTTATTCTTCTATGGTTGTTGAACAAGCTTCCCATCCTTTCACTGTGTATTGTAAAGATAATTCTGAAACCTAGGTTGTCTATTAAGGTTTTTAAACTATGGTTTATCTTGTCCAAAAACCTTGTCATTATTTGTATTATTAAGATTCATATGTTTTAAATCATTTAGAACCTTATGTTGGATTATGGATAGGGGGGATGAATCAATAATCCCTAATCCAAAATACCTTAAATTATTTCTCTGATTAACTTGGTAACTACTCAATAGAAACACAATTCACTATTTACCAAAAATAGTAAATAAACTATATCAATCAGTAAATCATCCACACAAATCATTCACAATGAAAACACCAATGTTTAACGTGGAAACCCAAATATGGGAAAAACTACTGTGGGAATCACCATCCACTAAGAAATATACTCTTCTGAAGTACACCCAGTTAAGAGCCAATCTAATTAAAGATTACAAAACACATTGTTAGGTGTGACTCAGTTAAGGGATTTACCTTAGATCTATTAAGATACTCACCCTGTTAGGAGTGGCCTTTTTAGAGGGCTTTAAACACTCTTTTAGAATGTCACCTTTTCTCAAGGATTTACAATAAGATTGTTAAGTCCACTATGTTAGGAGATTTATCTGTTACAAATGATAGTAAGAAACAATAATAAAAATGACTTGTATATGTGCAACTATCTTTTCTCAATCATATCCTTATCCTCTCTTCAATCTTCACTTCAATTTTTCATCTTCCACTGGCATGAACACTTCATCAAATCACTATTTTCCCACTCATAATCTCTCTATTCCTTCTTCTCCGCAATAGTCGGTAACCTTTCAACTATTCAGTTTGCCAACCTATTGTCCAGACAAGATAATCCTTTATATAGATATTTTTTTCCTCTTAATCTCATCTATTACATTTTCCTCCAATTAATCTTAGCTGTTCATTTCATTATATCTTGAAATCAAATCTTGGTAACACGTTTCCTTTTCACCTAGGAACTTGAACTTTTCTAGAAACTTGTACCATCTCTTTTTTCCGCTTAAATCTTTCCATAGATCTTCATGTTGAATTTTTATAATTGTAGATCTCTATAAATAAATTTCCTCATCATCATGGTCATATAGCTCATCATAACTAATTATTAAATATCAATTTCATCCATATTTAATATCTTTTCCTTTCTTGGTGTTCTTCACTTAGAATTTTAGTTACATCGCTCGGTGCCTAAAAAAAATCACTTTACCGAGTGACTTATCTTTTTACCTTTACCTTATTGAGTGACTTTTCCATCTCAGTAGCCAAAACAACTTATCTTACTGAGATGTAAAATATTTATCATCATGTTTTACCAACTTAACATAATCATATGTTAGGTAGAAAACAACTATACAAACATAATCAAATCATTGTCTGATCTGTATCAGTTTCCCATTTAAGTTCTAAAACTTCTCAACTTCTCATTTCTCCTTCTCCTTAACTCATTCATCTTATATCATTACTGAATGATATGGAAGCATAATATAAAATAGAAATCAATTGCTTGACATAAATGACAAGACTGTAACTGATCTAATCTTTCTACTATCATCATGTATACCTATGATCTTGGTCAATCTTCATCATCAACTACATCAGATAATCAATCTTCAACATTATTATCAGTAATGGTAACAATCTCCCTCGTTGGCATTGATGGCAACACTAGCAAATTCAGTGTTCAATTGATGATGGTACACTTCACTATCATTTTTATTATGTACTCTCTCTAAGTAGTATCTTCATCTTTTCTAATCTAACATCTATAGTCTCTCTTTCTATTAGTAACACTTTCCATTCTAATTTTGTCAGCATTCATCTCCATTCATTTCATCTCCTTGTTATACTCATATGTTTTGTCTCCCTCTTACTATATTCATCTCCCTCTTTTAGTAAACATTTGTTCTTCAGTAATCTTCTCCTTGCATCAAATCCATTAACATATTCTCTCAACAATGCCAAAGAAACATAAACTTCTTAGATGTACCTCAAGTATATAGATTTTCATTAAAGTCACATAATTATTTTTTCACAACTTTAGGATTCACCTAAAGAGTGAAATACTAGCATCAACTCACAAGATATATATTATATTGAGTCTTTGAATTGATGCAGTATGCATCTTTCCTTAATGTACATTGGATAGGGGAAGAACCCCTAACTTACCTCAGAGATACACAAAAGCATATATTTGTAATGGTTTAGTAAATATGTCAGCGATTTTCTCTTTAGAATTCACATACTCCAATGTCACATGCTTATCATGTACTTGCTCTCTCAAGTAGTGATACTTAATAGACATATGCCTTGTCTTAGAATGAATCACTGGATTCTTTAATATATTAATAGCACTGGTGTTAACACAATAAATTGTAATAGGATCAATAATCTCTTCATGCATACCTTCCAGTAGTTTTTTGATCCATACAATATTAGAACAATTCATAACTGATGCCACATACTCAGCTTCAGTAGTAGATTATGAAATACAACTTTGTTTCTTTCTTAACCATGTCACGAGTCTTTCTCCTAAAAAAAAAGCTTTGCCACTAGTGCTTTTCTTGTAATCAATATTTCTTTCCCAATCAGCATCAGTATATACCTTAAGATCAAAATTTCCTCCTCTTGTGTATAATAGACCAAAATCTTAGTCCCTTTCAAATATCTGAATATCATTTTAACTTCAGACAAATGTGCTTCCTTGGGGTTTTCTGAAAACCTTGCAACAATACCAACTGAATGTGCAATGTCAGGTCTACTATGGACAACATACTATAACTTACCAATCATGGATCGCTAAAGTGTTTCATTTACTTCCTTAGTATCATCTTCTTTTAACAATTTGCAACCAGTATCCATCGATGTTCCAACCAGTTTTGAGTCTTCCATATTGAATGTTTTTAGGATCTCCTTGATATACTAAGATTGAGTGATGTAGATCCCATCTTTATCTTTTTTTATTTGAAATCCAATAAAGAATTTTATCTCTCCAATCATAGACATCTCAAATTCCTTTCTCATTTCCACCAAATATAATGTCATCAACAAATGTCTTAGCAATCAGAATTTTATCACATTTATCACATTTTAGGTATAAATTATTGTTATCACCAGTCCTTTCAAATCCAATCTTAACTAAATAAGAGTGCAGTCTTTCATACCATGCTCAGGGAGCCTGCTTTAATCCATACAAAGCTTTATGCAATTTGCAGACCATGTTCTTATTGTTCTTGTCAACAAATCCATTAGGTTCTTCAATGTAGACTTCTTCTTCAAGAATTCCATTCAGAAATGTAGATTTAACATCCATTTGATAAACTTTAAGTCCTTTGTAAGTAGCATATGCAAGCAATATTCTTACTCCTAATCTAGCAACAGGGGAAAAACTTTCACCATAATCAATACCTTCTTCTTGTGCATATCCTTTGTAGACTAGTCTAGCTTTGTTTATGATCACATTTCCTTTCTCATTGAGTTTATTCCTAAAAATCCACTCTGTTCCTATCACATTTTTATCTTTAGGTCTTAGTACCATCAACCATGTGTTATTATTTTCAATTTGATCTATTTCTTCTTACATAGCATTCATCCAATCTTCATTCTCTAGTGCATCCTTTACCAATCTAGGCCCAAATTTTAAAAAAAAAACATGTTTTATATCTTAACTTACTTCTTTTCATAACTCCTGCATTCTTGTCTCCAATAATACTACTCGGTGAGTGGTGTCTTCTCACATACTTTAGTAATACATGTTCTATAGCTTGTTCTTAAGTGTTCTCATCTCTCAGTGGAGTCTCACTTTGTTCATCAATTCCTCTTGGATTCTACTCGGCTTTGTCAATCGAATTACCATCTTGTACATAAACAGATCTATTATAATCCTCAAGTTCCTTTTTGCTATCCTCTTCATTCTTTTCTGCAAATTCATCAACTCTTACATTTTCACTTTCAAATATTTTGTTAGAATCTTTGATTAGACATTTATATTCTTTTATCTTTGATGAGTAACCAAGAAATATTCATTCATCACCTTTAGAATCAAACTTTCCATTTCTAAGATCTTTATATACATAACACCTACTACCAAAGATTTTTAAATAACCTACATTTGATGTACACCCAAACCATAAATCATAAGGTGTCTTGTTTGTACCTTTCTTCAACTATATTCGGTTGAGAGTGTAAACTGCAGTGCTTATAGCTTCTCTCCAGAATGTTTGTGCAATCTTTTTATCAATCAATAGAGTTCTGGCATAGTTAACAATAGATATGTTTCTTCTCTCAACTATTTCATTTTGTTTTGGAGTCATCGGTGTAGACACTTGTATTTTAATTCCATTCTTATTATAGAAGACAGTAAATTTTTTAGAGATAAAATCACCTCCTCTATCAAATCTCAAACACTTCATTTGTTTACCTATTTCTTTCTCAACTATAGCCTTATACCACTTAAACATTTTAAATGCATCATATTTTTCTTTTACAAACATAACTGACATCATTCTTTAATAATCATCAACAAACAAAATAAAGTATCAATCTCCATAATAGCTTTGAACTTTCATAGGACCACAAAGGTTGATGTGAACCAATTACAAAATACCATTTGTAGAATAAAACTTTCTTAGAAAACTTGACTTGGCCATCTTACCAACTTGACATTCTTTACACATATCTTTATTAGGTTTCCTTAATCTCGGTAGTCCTCTAACTCTACTCTTCTTACTCACTTTGATCAAGTTATCAAAATTTGCACGACATAGTCTCTTATGCCATAACCATACATCTTCAGTTTTAGAAAATAAACAACTCTTTGCATAAGTATCAAGATAAAATAAATTACCTCTTAATTGTCCTCCGGTTCCAATTAGATCTCCATCAGCACCATAGATCTTAACTTTTTTGTTCTAAAATTCTAGTCGGTGTCCAGTATTGTTCAGTTGTGCAATACTCAACAAATTATAGTTCATTCCTCTAACCCAATATGCATCATTACATTTCATCTTCTCATTCAATACAATAGATCCTTTACCTTTCACAAGGCATGGAGCATCATTGCCAAATTTGGCAAATCCTCCATCATATTCTTCTAGGTTCTCAAACTTATCAATATCACCAATCATATGATGTGAACAACCACTATTAATAATCCAAGGGTTTGGTCTACTTACATGAGAAACAAGTTCTTTTTCATCTTCAAACTTTTCCTTATCTAATTCTTCCTTTACTGCAACAAAGACAACTTCATATCCTTCCTCAGTATCATCAGATTCATCATCAGTTACACCTTCCTCATCTAGGTAGAAATACTTCTTTCCTTTGTCCTTAAAATATGTGAATCTTGGGTATCAGTTGTCTCTTTTATCATTCTTATCATTTCTAACATTATCAAGACATCTAGATGCAATATCTCTAATCTTATTACAATTGAAACATTTCAATGGTAATTTACCTTTGTAATTTCCTTTGCCTCTTGGTAGTTGGTTAGCCAGCAGCACTTCAAATTCTTCTTGCTCTTTCTCTTCAGTTGGGATGTTGTTATACTCATTTCCATGTGAAGTACTATGATTTTATCTTTCTCTTCTTGATTTTCCAATGTTCATAGATGACTTGAAGGTTATCTTAATAGTCAGTAGACTATTATCATAATCATTTAACTCAAATACAGTCAACTTAACAATTAGGGCTTCAAGAGTAATAGTATTGTTCAGTATGGATCTCGATTCCTAAATTGCAGATACTGTAATAGAATACTTAGAAGATAGAGTTCTCAATATTTTACTTACCACTTCTTCATTATTCAATGATCCACTAGCACCTCTGATGGCACTACTGCTATATTGTGTGATGTTCTCTTCATCTTTCATCCTCATCTCATCATATTTTCATCTCAAGTTGTCAACCTTATCTTTTTGTACATGTTGATCTCCTCTGTAGACAAGTGTGAGAATATTCCACATCTCATTTGAATTAACAAAATCCTTAATATCATTAAGTTCAGCATCAGATAGGTAAGAAGAAATTTCTATCATAACTGAATTGTGTTCCTTCCTTTCTCTCATCTGATCAACTATCAAAGGTCTAGTAGGCAAGGGTGTGCATTCATTATCAATCAGGTGTAGTGTTGAATCTCCAATCCCAAATAGATACAATCTCATTTTTCTTTGCCAAGTAGAGAAACTTTCCTTGTTCATCTTAGGTACCTCTCTCCTATATTTTCAGATCTTTTTCTCAAGTATTTAAACTTATCTCTTCAATACTTATCTCTGATACCAATTGTTGGATTATGGAGAGGGGGGGTGAATGAATAATCCCTAGTCCAAAATACCTTAAAATTTTTCTCTGATTAACTCAATAACTACTTGATAGAAACACAGTTCACTATTTACCGACAACAGTAAATAAACTATATGAATTAGTAAATCATTCACAATGAAAAACACTAATGTTTAATGTGGAAACCCAACTATGGGAAAAACCACTATGGGAATTTTTACCCACTCAAAAATATACTCTTCTGAAGTATGCCCAGTTAAGAACCAATTTGGTTAAAGACTAAAAAATACACTGTTAGGTGTGACCTAGTTAAGGGATTTACCTCAGATTTGTTAGGATCTTCACCCTATTAGGAGTGGCCTTGTTAGAGAGATTTAAACACTCTTTTAGAATGTCACCTTTCTCAAGGATTTACAATAAGACTATTAAGTCCACTCCATTAAGAGATTTCTTTGTTACAAATGCTAGTAAGAAACAATAATAAAAATGACTTGTAGATGTGAAACTATCTTTTCCCAATCAAATCCTTATGCACTCTTCAATCTTCACTTCAATTCTTAATCTTCCACTAGTATCAACACTTCATCAAATCACTATTTTCCCACTTGGAATCTCTTTGTTCCTTCTTTTCTACAAATAGTCGGTAACCCTTCAATTATTTAGCTTGCCAACCTTTTGTCCATACAAGATCATCCTTTATATGGACAATTTTGTCTCTTAATCTCATCTATTACATTTTCCTCCAATCAATCTTAACCATTCATTTTATTGTATCTTGAAATCAAATCTCAATAACATGTTTCCTTTTCACCTAGGAACTTTAAATTTTCTAGAAACTTGTTCCATCTCTTTTTGCTGCTTAGATCTTTCCATACATCTTCATCTTGAATTTTCATAACCATAGATCTCTATAAATAACTCTCCTCATCATCATGACCATCCATCTCATCATAGCTATTCATTAAATATTGATTCCATCCATATTTAATATATTTTCCTTTCTCAGTGTTCTTCACTTAGAATTTAGGTTACATCGCTCGGTGCTTAAACTTCTCCACTTTACCGAGTGACTTATATTTTTACCTTTACCTTACCAAGTGACTTTTCCATCTCAATAGCCAAAACAACTTATCTTACTGATTTATCAAATCTTTATCACCATGCTTTACCGACTTAACATAATCATATGTTAGGTAGAAAAAAACTATACCAACATAATCAAACCATTGTCCAATCTATATTAGTTGTCCATTTAAGTTCTGCAACTTCTCAACTCCTCATTTCTCCTCCTCTTTAACTCATTCATCTTATATCATTACTGAATGATATGGCAACATAATATAAATCATAAATCAATTGCTTGACATCAATGACAAGAATATAACTGATCTAATCTTTCTACTATCATTATGTATACCTCTAATCTTGGTTGGTCTTCATTATCATCTCCATCAGATAATCAATCTTCAACATTATTATTAGTTATTGTAAAACCTTATCCAATTTGTCTTCATCCTTAGGATTTGAGCCAGAAGACTTCTCAATTTATTTCTTTCCTTTATTGAAGAGCTTTGAATTTTCTCTTCTTCCCATCTTCCCTGAGTCTCTTATATTACTTTCAATATTAGTGATCATTTTGAATGCATCCCTCAACTATAAAGGTCTTTATCTCTCAAGTGATAAGCCATTTTATCATGAAATGCATTGAAGTATGTTTTCATTCATACATTTTCCTCTAACCTCAACACTTGAAACAACTTATGCATTGCCTTTTGGAATCTAATATTAAAATCAATGACAACCTCATTGGGTGACTTCTTGATGTTTTTGAGCTCATTCAACATGAAACAAACATTTATTTTGTCACTAATTTTTCCTTAAAGAACTTCTCAAATTCTTCCCACAAACCAATACTGACATTTGGAAAACCCATGTACTAATCTCTAACATCCTCAGTCATAGATTGCACAAATAGATTCATCACCACATCCTCATGTTCTCATTCAAAATAATTTAGTATATCAGTAAATGCTCTTAGATGTTCCTCACTAGTTATTAAATTATTCCCAACAAACTTGTTGATCTTATCCCTTAATTCATTTGGGACTATATTAGGATGACCAAGGAATCCATCAAAGAATATTTTCCTATACCTCTCTAATTGAATAGGTCTTCTTTGTAGATTCCCTCTAGAAGGTTGACCACTAGTGCTTGTTCTTTCATTTGTTCCAAACTTTTGTCTATTGAAACCTTGTGTTAGACCTACAACCTTAGGTGCAACTTGGGCTCCTTGCCCTATATTTGCAAATCCTACAACATTATTGCCTTAGAGATTTTGGGTAGTTATCATTTTTATGTATTTTAGGGGTTGAAATACATAAACCCTATGAAATAGGGGGGATACTTTGGAAGATGGGTCAATTATTGTAGATTTCTTTAAGAAAATAATTTTATTCTTCATTTCTACCATGGCAGCTTCTACCTCAATTTTTTCTAATTCTTTGGAAAGAGATTCACTCTCCCTTCTTCCCTTTTCTAGTTCAATATCAACTTGGGATGGACCTTGTGGTACTTGACCTTTCTCCCTTGGCTCGTTGATCTTATTCCTACACTTTTTTCTTTCCTTATCCAAACCAATCTTAAGGGGTTGATTCACAAGTTTTGGATGGGGATTTGTTTGGGGTTTTCAACCTCCCCATTAAGAAATTTCATCACAATAAGGCCCTCATCAATTTTTTTGGGCTCTACATTATTCATGGCTTCAAGGATAGATAATTTCCTTATCAATTTATCCCTCTTAATAATTGCATTTATAACATTAGACTCCTATTTCTTTCTTTTCTTTCTTAGCTCTATTTGTTCTTGAAGATCTCTCCTTAAAATGTTTATGTCTCTAAACACTTCATCAAGATTTGGCAGAGTGATCTCAGATCTAGAATTATCATCAAGATCAATCAAATTTGCATCACCTTGTTCCTGAATGGGCAAATAAGGGAAATATTGTGTATGACCTAGGGGATGAGGTAAACCAATGGTGTTATCTCTTTGGTGACTATTTCCCCTTTTCTTTTTAGAATATTGGACTTGTTTTACTCGCTTACTTTTCTCTTGTGCTTCATCCTGAGTAGGAGTTTGAAATAAAGATTCAAAAAACCCTAGAATATCTAACTTAGAAGATTCAGAGGATGTTTCACTACCCTCATAAATAGGATGCAAATGCTCACTTGCATTATTGCTTCTTGGTTTCCATGATACGGGAGAACTACTATATTGTACATCCTTCCTTTCCCATCCATTCCTCGGAGCTTTAGGAAGCTCACCCTCCAATATCTCTTATAGATGATGCTTCATAAAATCTCTAGTGTTCTTCTATCTACTAATAGTGAAAAAAAATCCTTGAAATTTGATTAAAAAAACCTTCAGTAATATACGCACTGGTGTATAGAGCTAAGATTTTCCACTCAATCAAAGTGGGGTATCAAATAATTTAAATACTTGGTAAACTTCTTTTAAAATTAGTACAATTTTCACTCTCTGAAGGATATGCACTCTCACAAAACTTTAAAATACCATGGAATGATAGAAAGATAGAACACTGATATAGATCTAGTAGCTCAACCGTCAATTCAAAAAAACAACTCTTAATATTCTATGCATTTTTAAATGGACACAAAAAATAGCTTCCGCAACAAAGTTGCCATCTTGTTGGTTTTTTAAAAGGGGTTTACTCTACAAAGTAGAAACTAGCTTGATAATTTAGTTATATAAGGAGAATCCAACTCCAATACTTGATAATTCCTTGGACTTTGACCCACTAACAAGGAAATTACAACTCCTACACTTTTGGATCTGAAAAACCTAGGAGAGTGATTCCTTAATTCAGTCACAATCTCTATACCAAAATTATGATTAAAATTAAAATTAATAGATATCTCACATAAAACTCAATAGATATAGGAGAATATAGAATAATGGCTAATCCTCCATTGATCCTCAACTAAACTGCAACATGAGATGGTTACAACATATAACAACGTAACATAAAGACAACTTTGCATGATTTAATAAATTTTGTAACAACGTAACATAAAGACAACTTTGCATGATTTAATAAATTTTGTAACAAAGTTAAATAAAATTGAACTTCAAAAGACTTAGTAAAAAATACTACAATAGTAATCAGTGCCTCATTCCATTAGCTAAAAAATTCATAAAATTAGAAGTGGAATATGATAGAATTTTACGTAATAGCTTTAAGATCTAAGACAATGTTACATTACAACATTTACCAACAACAACCCTAATCAAAACTTCTAAAAATCTGTGTATAAACCCTAAGAATCTACAAGTATATTCAAGCATTTAATTGACTCATTAGATCAAAGAATGAATAAAATTTACATACATCATAACAATGCACTAAATAAAATAAAACCCTCGATTATATTTCACTCAAAAATCATAAAACTTGTACACAGGAGAGAATTAAATCAAAAATTGTATTCTTCATTAATTTTCAATGGTTATCTCTATCATGCAACATTTCTACAATTCGTGAACTCAAAACCTGCAAACAATTGACAAAAGACTCTTAAAAATTACTCTATAAAATATTTTACAATATGCTCGATTTTTCTCCTAGACCTTACTGTTGGGACCTAGAATTCAAAAAATAATGAACTTGAAACCCTTATCTTATGGACATGAATTCCCTTTATAGAAAAAATGATAAAACAAGCTTTAGGCTAGAGATGACACTTGTCACATTTTCATTTGACATACATCTTGTTACAAAAAGTTGCATCAAAATGACCTCGATCAAAACAAAAATGCATCACAATTGCATGATTCAAAATATTCCTTGTACTTTCCTTGATTTGCAATTTGTTGATGAAGATTTCATTTGGGCCAGTGGTTTTTTAAAACTCATGAGTCCAATTAAAAACAGTTGCATAATATGCCAAAACTTTAATGCCAAGCCATGAAATCAAACAATTAAGAAGCTAATTGTTTGCCTATTCACTCTTCATTAAAGTATATCTTAACCCATTCATCAAATTCTTCATCTATTGGCTAGTTGAAACTCATGACCTCATCTACCTTGGCTCTGTATGGGTTGTACTTGACTGCTACTTGGTTGGCCTCTTTTTCAAATATCTCAAAAAATGTGTCAGTGATGGTTATCTTATCCATATTGTCTTCTAGCACCACTATATCAAAATCTTCACAAATTAAATCAACTTGAGAGTTGATAATTTATTTTTCCTTCTCCTTCCATGTCTACGATGGCTTCAAATTTCCATTCTTATCTGTAATCCCAGGCAACAATGTATCATGCATTCCACTAAAGCTATCTATCAACTCACTGATTCTTCTCTAAATATTTTTAGGCAACATTTGAAACTCTTGAATAGACTTAACCAACAAATGAGTTGGTTGAAGTTCCTATGGTCTCTAAGCATGAAATTTGGAGACAACATACATTGTTTTTAAATAATTTTCCCTTTGCATCCACTTTGTAAATAATGGGGCATAAATTTCCCTGTCCCTATCAAAAAAATTTACAGCTTCAAGAAATAAAGAATAAAATGAGTGGACACTTTCCAATTTACTATCAACCTTTTCATTCAGACAATTCAGCACTGAGATGACTATCCCTTTTTTCTTTGAGGTGGCCTTCTACTCTGTATAAATAATTTTATCTTCCAAATCCTTTATTATATCCAACATTTGACCCTTATTCAAATCAACATAGCAAGAAGGTTCCTCAATTATTAGAACAACAGAAGAAATAGGGGAGGTAGCCTTAGTAGTATCATGTGGAATAATCCTGGTGGAAATGGTTGGAAGTGCATTTGATGATGAGGAAGAAGGTTTTATTTTAGGATCAGTAGAATATAACTCTTCAATTTATTTCTCCAAGAGTTGCACCTTCATTTGAAACTCTATGCACGTCTGATCTTTTTTGTTATACTCCCCAAAAATATGTTGATATTTTATTTTCCACTCCTACTTCTTAGTTTATTCCTTTTTGGTAATGACCTATGACAATTAGGTCACACTTAAGGATAAACTCAATGCATCTACACCACATGTATCCTTAGCTCATTTTATAATAAGAGTCCCCCTCATACTAGGGTTAATATCTTCAATGTTTGGCTTTCTAAGGGACAATGACCAAATAGCCAATGTGGCATAGTCATAACTGAAAGTAGGTTCCTTTAATGTAGAACATATTTCTTCTGTAGATCCATACAATTGTATATTCTTTTTGAAAGTATCAAAGGCAACTACATCTAAAATGTCCCATTCATGGAGAATTGAAACACCTTCCTAATGAACAATTTTCCTCCCCTCTTCTGGGGTGATGGTGTTGATTTCCTCAATCATTTCAAGCTTTACCTCCTCCTCATTTTTTTAATCAGTCTTACAAGGTTGTTGGGATTTTCTTTCCCCACATCTCCTCATATATTCATCTATCTTCACTCTCTACGCCAGTTGCAAAAATGCCTGACTCACAAGATTTTCATCTTTCATAAATTTGTCACATGCCTCTAATCTGGCATCCTTGGAATCTCTTCCATGGATTTCAAGTGAAGTAAAGTTAAATTTAGGTGGTTGAGGTGTTTCAAGAAATCCTACCTATAATTATTTGTCATTAATAATGATGACATCATCATCCTCCTCCTCATTTGCAACTTGCTCCTTAATTTGCATCTCAAATTGCTCCGCTAGCTACTCCTTTCCTTTTTTATTTTCCCTCCTACTTTGGAGGTAATGGAGGTGGAGAAGAGCATCACATAGTTTCATCTTCAACATAAATAATTTTCACATCTTTGAAAGGCTTGGGTTGAGACATAGGATGCTTCTCATACTTCATTATTTTATTTCCTTTTCTTCTCCTCTCCTCATCACTGACAACCTCACCTCTCAACCTCTTATATATGTTTCCATTTCATGGAGGAATATCAAGTCTTGAATCCTCTTTTCCATTCTTTGAATATGGTGGTGGAGATGATGCCTTTGAAGACTTTATCCTTTTTTTAAATGAGGAAAATGGTGCATACAAAAACTTTTGCAAAACACCAACATTATCAACTGACACCAATCAATTCTTCTTCTACTTCAAGGAAGACATTATCTCCTCAAAATGGTTGAATAAAATATTAATTTTTATATAGAATTGGTTTATATTATTTAGAGGATCATAACTTAGATTCATCTTCCTCACATCATCCCAAAGTTTTCTATATGAAACCCACTTTTCTCCATTATCTTCTTGTTGATATTCATGAAAAAAATTTCTAATTAAGTCCTTTGGAAAATTTAAAATATTAGGCAAAGGATAAATCTTTATCCTTTCCCTAAACATGTTATAAAATCACTCCAGATCACTATGCCTCGCTATGCTGACACCCAACTGATAAGGAGCACAAACTTTATCAAAATGCACCCATCCTCCTTTGGTTATCACAAAACTAAGGATAATAGTGTAATCAGGGAAGATTGTTCCTTTACTTCTCTCAGATAGCTCCTTCTCCTGAATACAATCAACTTTCCAAATAACTTATGAAAATCCTAACCTCAGTGGAAAATTTTAGGGTGACACATGTGGTTTACCCTCAAAATCATAAACTCTCACAATAGTGCTAACAGAATAGGGAATAACATCACCCGAATTGTGCATAATTTTTAAATCAGGGACCCTCTTCTTTGGTCTTAAGAAATCATGGAGCTATTTTGGGATCCTAGGAGGATTCACTATTAGCCTAGATCTTAATCTTGATGCAAAGATGATGTCAAACAATACAAAACTCTCTCCCTCTCTATCCTATGAAAAATTGTGCTCCAAACCTGCACTGGCATCTCTATTTCATCAACAATCTTGAGTAAATTCATTGTTTCCCCAAAAAAATCAACATTCTTCAAGAGAAACATGTGCATAAGCAAAGAATACCAAAAGAAGCTAGACTTCTTCTCACCCTTCTTTATCTCCTACAGTCCATGTATTTTTTCTTCCAAATATGGACAAAAATCATAAACTACCATGAAACCTGGATGTTGGATCTGAATGGCCATGTGCATACATGTTGGTGGCATGATAGTGAAAGGATTGAAACCTAGAACCTGGAAGAGTGAATAAAATGTATCTTAAAAATAAGGAGTAAAGCTTCAATAGGGAAAAATTCTACTGAGCTTGGACCAATGAAAAAATTAGTTTTACTTACCTTGGCCAAATGAGCTCGGAGAAGATTACTCTTCACAAAATCCTTCATCTTGGCATAAGTTTCTTTAATCTCCTCTAGGTAAACATTTTCCAAAATTGAAGAAGGCTCATACAATCCAAAGATCTCCTTAGTTTCTTCCCTATTGGATTTCAATAATTCTTTTGCATTGTTGCCTCTCACAATTCTCATGATAGGATCATATCTATCAGCCATGGCCTTCAATAAATCCACTTTTATAAAAATATTTGGCATAATAAGCCTTCCTAAATCATACTGCCACTTAGTTGAAGGAGGGTTCTCTAAATGGCCCTGACCAAACCACAACCTAAACAATTCAAATCCTAACTTTGGCAATTTGGCATCTACAATATGTGCAACCTTGCTAATCAAACCCTCACCTATGGAATTTCCTACCATAAATTCCTACCCTACGTATCTATAATTTGTTGAGGTTTTGAGTCGATCTAGGAAATCATCATACAAATTCCTCTTCTGATAATCAACTTTGCCAGAATGATGTCTCTAGGGTGCCATCTTAGAAAAACTAGGGTTTTGAATTCAAAATTTAGAAATAAAAGGGGAAAACTAGGGCAAGCCAAGAAATTACAAATTACAACACAATTCTTGAAAATCTTCACTTAATTCAATCAAATCCTAATTCCTCAATACCCTATGAGCCAAATCCCCTTAAATTCAAACACATTCACCCATTAGTAACCTTGAAATGACTAAAGAAGGCATAGAAACCCACTTACTATTTTATCCCAAAAAACCATCAGAATCTTTGCAAAAAAAACTTAATTCACACCTTTTGAGATTTAAGGACAAATTTTGCACCTTCCAAATGCTTTGGTCAATGAAAAATAACTTCAAAATCCTCTTCTATGTCTATCTAAAACAAGTTGTCATCATCTCGTCTACCATTAATGTTCATACGAGTGAAAAAAAATTCAAATTCTTCAGTTAGAAAGTTTAAATTTTGTCCATTGGTCTCCTTCCATGATGGCACATCAAATGGTTCAAATTATTCAATCTGACATTAACTTTTTATCTAGAAAATAGACCCATCTATCAACAAATGAGTAAACTCTAAGATACAATCTTTACACATCATCATTTAGCTCTACCATCTAACTATGTTGGTTGAATGTCATGTGTTGGAGATTTGTCAGCAAGCCAGTGCTGACTGTATGTTTGTCATTGATGACAACATATGGTAAGTAGCATGTGTGGAAGACTTATGCAGTAATATTTGAGTATAAGTAGCATGGACATGCTATCAGCATGATATTATGGATGCAGAGGTTAATTGTTTGTACAAACAATTATGTAGCAGCTTGTGTCAGCAGTGTTCCTAACAGAGTTACAAGTAGTGTTCTATGAGTAATTGTCTGTACAATTATCATGGAGCTTTTTGCATTTGGATATATGATGGAGACATGTTAGTGTTGCTCCATTCATGGACGCGGAGTCTAATGTGTAGTAGAAGTGAAGTTATGCAGTCGTTATTCACCAGTTGTAGTTTCCTGTGTTTATCTAGAAGAGCCAACAGAGATTATATTGGTACAAGAGTTATCTATCATTTCGGTATGCATGCTTAGATTAGTGATTAGAGAAGAGTTAATAATTTTTAGTTAAGAGTGCATGATGTAATTTAGCTTGAGGAGAAAGTATTAGTTAATTTGGTAGAGCCAACAGTATGTAGCATGCATCTACACTTATTGATTTGGACAGGTCCCAGTTTGTGTTGCATGCTTAGTAGAGCCAAAAGAGATGTTATTGGAGAGTGTTATTGTTTCTCTAATATGATTTCAAGGTGGTTCTAACAGGTTGACTTGATTATATCATTTTATAGCCGGTCATTTGTGATCGCTAGAAGTATGGTGTGGAGATGAAAGATTAGAGCAGAGCAGAGAGTGTGAAGTATTGTGCCATCAAGAAGAGTTCTATGTGACAGAGAAGATAGAGTGTGTTATTCATTGGAACTAATCAAGACAGCAGGTCTACCTCATAGTTCACCAAGATCCAGATATAGTGTGTATTTGTTATTCAAAAGGTTGCAGCCTTCACCCCTTTGAGCAGTGAGCTCTCGAATAGAGTGTCCTCACCCCTAATAGGGTCAATCATAAAAGACTCCTAACAGGGTCTGACCTTTAACCAGGTCACTGTACTTATTGCATTGTAAAGATCAACTCCTAACATGGTTGTAAGATCTTCTAACAAGGATCATTATACACTAGTGCAGTTTATTAGTGGGTATCAATTCCCACCGGGGTTTTTACCTATTTGGGTTTCCCCGTAACCAAAATATTGGTGTTGTGTTCAAGTGTTCTTTCATTATGTTTGTGCTTAAAGTTTAAGTATACTTAATTGGATAAAGAATTGAAACTAGTAGATAACTGATTCACTCCCCCCCCCCCGCCCCCCTCTCAGTTATCTCTTGGGACTATTCCTAACAATTGGTATCAGAGCCAAGTTCCTCGAAGAGAAAGTTTAATAGCTTGAGGTTGATCAGATGGCATTCTTTAGAAAAGATAGTCCTAAGTTTGATAGAGAGAACTATCCTGATTGGAAGAAAAAAATGGTGACACATTTGCAGTGCATTGCTTTTGAAGTTTTTGAAGTGGCTATCAAAGAATTTAAGATCCCCTCTCTAGAAGATCTTGCAAAGGATGATGCTACTAGCGAGAAAAAGTATTTGTTCCGTTAGAATGCAATAGCCAAAGAAGCCCTTATCAGTCCCTTATCTGATAGTGAGTTTTCAGAGATAAAGAAAATAGACACAGCCTACAAGATATGGAAGCACCTAGAAGACATGTTTGAAGGAGATACACAAGAAAAGAATGCACGCAGAAAGACATGGAAGAAAAGATACAATGCATTAGAGATGCTACCTGAATAAGACATCAAAGCTTACAACCAAAGGATTAATGAAGCAGTTGTTGGAATCAAGAACAATGGTGGAGAGATCTTGGAGGAAGACATTATGGATAAGTTGATGACTACTCTTACAACAAAGTATGAAAACAAGATCAACATCCTTGATGAGACCATGCAGCTTACAACAAATTTCAAGAGAGAGACCTTGGTCAACAAAATTTTAGCTTTTGAGATTTCAAGATTGAAGACAGAGCCTAAAAGTGAGACAGCCTTCAAAGCATCAGTCCATGGTAAGAAATATTTAAACACTTCTAGTAATTTTGATGATGGAGATGAAGATAAAGAGATAGATGATATTATTGCTATGATTGCTAAGAAAGAAAGAAAAGGAAAAGGAAAGTATGAAGGTCAGTTACCATTCAAATGTTTCTCATGTAATAAGATTGGTCACTTTGCATCTAAGTGTCCTACAAGAGTTAATAAATTCAGTACTAACTACAAGCCTAAGTATACAAAAGAATGTTACTATGCTGGTGATGGAGTTTCTAATGATGATTCAGTTGAAGATGAAATTGGATTCATTGCTATTATGGAGAAGATGTATGATGAGATGGATCGTGAAGATGAGAAAAAGTAACAAGAGATAGCATTGATTTCACAAGCAGACATAAGGACAAATTGGATTATAGATAGCAGTTGTTCACATCACATGACAGGTGATAAAGATAGATTTGTTCATTTGGACAAATACAAAGGTGGCATGGTTAGATTTGGAGCTAACACTCCTAAACCTATCATTGGTAGAGGAGCTATAACATTGGATGGAAAGAACAACACTGATGATGTTCTTTATGTAGATGGTTTGCAGCATAACCTTCTTAGTGTTGGGAAGTTGCTTGAAAAAGGTTATATATTGGAGTTCAAAGACAACAAGTGCATCATTAACAACAAGGATGGTGTAATGATTGCATCTGGTTCAAAGACTAAAGTTAATGTTTTCCAGCTTAATTCAGAAGCAAGTTGTTTTGTTGCTAAAGTAGATGACAGTTGGCTATGGCATAAAAGACTATGTCATATCAATTTTGATAACATAGTAAAGATAAGCAATGTAAAGGTAGTAAGAGATCTACCTAGCATAGCAAAGCTAGTTGATACTATTTGTAGGGAATGTGTGATGGGAAAGCATGTGAGGAATTCATTCAGAAGCAAGCATAATTTAGCAGACAACAAGTTGGATCTGATTCATACATACTTATGTGGACCAACTCAAACAAGATCATACTATGGTGAAAGGTATTTCATTTTTTTTGTTGATGATTATTCTAGAATGATGTGGGTTGCATTCTTGAAAGATAAGTCAGAAACATTTGAGAAGTTCAAAATATTCAAACCTAAGGTTGAGAATGAATCTGGACTAAAGATAAAGTGTCTAAGATCGGATAGAGGAGGAGAATTCACCTCTGACAAATTTTATGAATATTGCAAAGAACATGGAATAAAGAGACAGTTGAGTGCACCTAGAACCCCTCAATAGAATGGGATTGTAGAGAGAAGGAATAGGATCATCCTTGATACAACGTGCACCATCATGATTGAAGGAAAAGTTGCACACACCTATTGGAGAGATGCGGTCAATACAACAATCTATACCATCAATAGAATACAATTGAGGCCTGGCGCAAACAAGACACCTTATGAGGTATGGTTTGGTAATGTTCCCATAGTAAAATACTTCAGAATCTTTGGAAGCAAGTGCTACATCAAGAGGGATGAAGCAATAGGCAAGTTTGATGCAAGAAGCGATGAAGGTATTTTTCTTGGTTACTCAACTAAAAGCAAAGCTTATAGATGTTTTAATTTGAGATTGAATAAGATCATTGAAAGTGCTCATGTTTAGATTGATGAAAAGTTTATGGTTGAAGAAAGATATCATGATTATGCACCTATGATTGAAGAAGAACCCAGTCCTTCCACTAGTGACATAGTTGTTGAAGAGATGTTTGACAGTATTGATGTATTATTCAATGACTTTGAAACAAGTGAAGAAGAAACTTAGAAGAAAGATGAGATAGTATCACCTAAAGTTCCAAAGTTTACATCTAGATATGACTCTAAGGATTACATCATTGGAGATCAGAGCAGAAAAGTCACTACAACATCAAAAGCAAAGAGTTTAACAGGCAATGAAGTGGTATGTTTACTATCCCAGATTAAACCTTTAAGTGTTGAAGATGCATGTAATGATTCAGATTGGCATGATGCTATGAAAGAAGAACTAGATCAGATTATTAAGAATGATACTTGGGAACTGGTCCCAAGACCTAGTGATAAGAATGTGATTGGAACCAAGTGGATATTCAGAAAAAAATATGAATGAAGATGGTACAGTAGTAAGGAATAAAGAAAGGTTAGTATGCAAGGGATATGCACAAAGAGAAGGTATTGATTATTCAAACACATTTGCACCTGTGAGCAGATTAGAAGCTATTAAGTTGTTCTAGCTTATGCAAAATTCAAAAACTTCAAAGTTTATCAGATAGATGTTAAGTCAGCATTCTTGAATGGAGAGTTAAAGGAAGAAGTATACATTGAGCAGTCATAAGGATTCACCTTATCAGACAAGCTTGATATGGTATGCAGATTGAAGAAAGCCCTTTATGGACTTAAGCAAGCCCCTAGAGCTTGGTATGAGAGACTTGATGGATATCTAACAAAAATTGGATTCAAAAAGGGAGCATCAGATTGTAATCTATTCATAAGAGAAACATCTGAAGGTTTACTTCTTGTAGCTATATTTGTTGATGACATTATCTTTGGGGGTATTAACAAACTTAGTGTAGAATTTGCTAAGGGGATGCAGAGCAAGTTTGAGATGAGCATGATTGGACCTATCAAATAATTTTTGGGATTAAATGTGCAACAGACAGAGAAAGGTATTTTGATTAATCAGTATAAGTATGCGAAATAAATATTGAAGAATTTCAAGATGGATGATTGCAAGCCAATGGGTACACCTATGATAATAGGATGCAAACTTACAAAAGAAGATGATTCTCCAGTAGTAGATATAACATTGTACAAGTCTATGATTGGTAAACTCGTATATCTTACTCAAACTACACCTGATATTTCTAATGCAGTTGGCATAGTTGGAAGATTTGCAGTAGAGCCTAAACAAAGTCACCTCATGGAAGTAAAGAGAATATTCAAATATCTGTAAGGCACTATAGATTATGGTCTATGGTATCCTAATTCAGAGAATGTTGAGCTTCGTGTATATATAGATGCAGATTGGGCATGATGCGTGGATGATAGAAAGAGTACATCAGGAGGAGCAGTATTTCTTGGTGATAGACTAGTCACTTGGACAAGCAAGAAACATAATTGTATTTCTCAATCAACAACAGAAGAAGAGTATGTTGTAGTAGCTTTGAATTGTTCTACAATATTTTGGATCAAGCAGATGATAAAGGATTTTGGAATTCAGATTGATTATCCTATTGTTATTCATTGTGATAACACTCACTATCAACATGTCAAAGAATCTTGTGATGCATGCAAAGAAAAAGCACATAGAGATTAAGTATCACTTCCTAAGAGAGAAAGTGGTAGAGAAAGAAGTCAAATTGGACTATGTGAGTACAAAGGATCAGCTAGCAGATATATTCACAAAGTCATTACCAAAGGATACTTTTGAGTATCTCAGGGAGAAGCTGGGAGTAATTCCCTTCCCTAATTCTTCTTAAAGAAAGTGGAAAGAGCATAAGTCCTCAGTGATTGATGGATGGTTGACTACTCTACTTCAAGAGTAGTACCAGAGCTTAAATTTTTGGCACCCTTTTACATTGATGTCAAAGGGGGAGTAGTATATAGTCATGAAAAATAGTAGTAAAGGGGGAGTACATACATAATTAAGAAGGAATAATATGTTGCAGCAAGAGGTAATAGTATTCAGTCATGGAAGCAGTTCAGTTGAGGAAATGGAGAATGCTATAAAATAATTGCTCATTTGGATTGGTGGTGTTTTTCATTCCATGTGTTGCCATCAATGCCAAAGGGGGAGATTGTTGGAGATTTTCCAGCAAGCCAGTGTTGACTATATGTTTGTCATTGATGACAACATATGGTAAGTAGCATGCATGGAAGACTTATGCAGTAAGCCTTCAGTATATGTAGCATGGACATGTTATCAACATGATATCATGGACACAGAGGTTAATTGTTTTTACAGACAATTATGTAGCAACTTGTGTCAGCAGTGTTCCTAATAGAGTTACAAGCAGTGTTCTCTGAGTAAATGTTCATACATTTATCATGGAGCCTTGCACATTTGGATATATGATGGAGACATGTTAGTGTTTCTCTATTCATGTACGTAGAGTATGATGTGTAGTAGAAGTGAATTTATGCAGTCGCTATTCACCAGTTGTAGTTTCCTATGTTTATCTAGAAGAGCTGACATAGATTATATTGGTACAGGAGTTGCGCCTATCATTTTGATATGTGTTCTTGGATTAGTGATTAGAGAAGAGTTAAGAATGTTTGGTTAAGAGTGTATGATGTAATTCAACTTGAGGAGAAAGTATCAATTAATTTGGTAGAGCCGAAAGTATGTAGCGTGCGTCTACACTTATTGATTTAGACAGGTCCCAGTTTGTGTTGCGTGCTTAGTAGAGCTGACAGAGATGTTATTGGAGAGTGTTATTATTTCTCTAATATTATTTCAAGGTGGTTCTAATAGGTTGACTTGATTATATCATTTAGAGGAAAGATACTTATAGCCGGTCATTTGTGATTGCTAAAAGTATGGCATGGAGATGAAAGATTAGAGCTGAGAAGAGAGTGTGAAGTATTGTGCCATCAAGAAGAGGTCTATGTGATAGAGAAGATAGAGTGTTCTATTCATTGGAACTGATCCAGATAGAAAGTCTACCTCAAAGTTCACCAAGATCTAGATATAGTGTGTATCTATTATTTAGAAGGTTTTAGCTTTCACCCCTTTGAGCAGTGAGCTCTCAGACAGTGCATCCTCACCCCTAATAGGGTCAATCTTAAAAGACTCCTAATAGGGCCCGACCTTTGACCAAGTCACTGTACTTATTGCATTGTAAATATCAACTCCTAACAAGGTTGTAAGATCTTCTAACAAGGATCATTATACACTAGTGCAGTTTATTAGTGGGTGTCAATTCCCATCGGGGTTTTTACCTATTTGGGTTTCCCCGTAACCAAAATATTGGTGTTGTGCTCAAGTGTTCTTTCATTGTGTTTGTGCTTAAAGTTTAAGTATACTTAATTGGATAAAGAATTGAAACTAGTAGATAACTGATTCACCCCCCCCCCCCTCTCAGTTATCTCTTGGGACTATTCCTAACATCATGATATTGCGATGTTGTAGTCATTAACTTCCTTGTACCTTTGATCACATGATCACAATATCCATCTGACTTCATCAAAGATTACATAGCCATTTCATAAGCCATTTAACTATTTTTGTTAACTATTGAGCAACTTTTCATATTGGTTAAAAGATCTTCGTCCATTTGAGCATGTGCAGAAAGATAAGAACTTTAGTTGCTTCAACATTAACCAAAGGCATTCAACATATAATATTAAAACATTTCAAAACATTCCTCCAATTGATAGATACTTGACACTTGCCAACATCCTGTAATGTCACGGTCAAAAAGGTTCCTAGGGTGATGTTATTGTGGCATTGCAAGACTAATGGAAATGTGACACATAGTAGACCACCAGAAAGGTAAAGGGGATTTTCTTAGAACGAAAAAGAAACCCATAACTTAAAAATTTTAAAATAAAGACCACATGAGACATTAGACTTAGGAAGAAAATCACTCAGGGAATAAAATAGAAGACTAACCAAGTGTAAAAATAATCATTAGGAAACAAAAGGTGGCCCCTTTTTGTTATAATATGACCCTCAACATTATGAACCAAAAAGGTAATGATGAAACACAAGAGACTTAGGTTTTAGCGAAAAAAAGGACTTCAAATACATAAAAGCCTAAACCCTAACCCTAGAACCAATGACAAAGAGAAAGAAACATGGGATAAAGACAAAATTTAATCAAGACAACTCAAAAAAATTTGTAGGGAAATTTAAAACACTACCAACCTATATTTTGATTGTAATGTGATGTTACTCTATGAGGACCCATGTGATGTGATCAATGGTTGCACTGTGTGATGTATTTGATTACTGCACTTTATTTTATTTACTGCAATATTGTTGATCAATATATTAGATATGGTGTTACTACTATTTTGGTCCTATCTCCATGATGATGGCTTATGATGTAATCTGGTGTATTTTGCATTTGATATTATTGATTTAGTATTAGGATGATTTTATTGGACTCATTAATTATTGTGCCTTTTATGCTGTGGATATCAGTTAATTGTTTTCAATGATATATGCTTAGAATAGTCGTAAAAAGATTTATTTAAATGCTTTTAATTTAAATACAATATTAATGTTATTATATGATGTGTACTACCTAACCACACTACTTCTATGCATTTTCTCCTTTTTGTTGGTATGAAGTGAGACCAAGTCATAATCACTCACTTGTGATATCTACATGATGTACCACTCTTCTTCATTGTGGTTACTATATATTTTATGTATTGTGGCTATTATATTATCAACATATGTACTTGATATTTTCTCTTTTTAGTGAACATGTACCAAGTACATTCATCCTAAGTTACAATATTTGAGTGTGTACCTATTGTTGGATTAGAGAGAGGGGGGGTGAATCAGTAATATTTGATTCCAAATACCTAAAAATCTTTTCTCTGATTAACTCAATGAAAGCTCAGTAAAACACACTTCACTATTTATCAATAATAGTAATTAAACTTTAGCAATCAGTAAATCATTCACACAATTAATTCAACACAATTAACACCATTATTTAACATGGAAACCCAGCTTTGGGAAAAACCACTATCAAAATTGTCACCCACTAAGAAAATACTCTTCTAAAGTACGCCCAGTTAAAAGCCAATCCTATTAAAGATTAATTATAATACACACTGTTAGGTGTGGCCCAGTCAAGGGATTTACCTCACATCTATTAGGATCTTCACCCTATTAGGAATGGCCTAGTTAGAGGCCTTCAAACACTCTTTAGAATGTTACCTTTTTTTAGGATTTTACAATAAGACTGTTAAGTCCACTTTATTAAGAGATTTATCTGTTACAAATGCTAGTAAGCAATAGTAAATGATTTGACCTATAAACTTGCAACTATCTTTTCATAACCATATCCTTTGTGTACTCTTCTATCTTCACTTTTCATTGGCTTCAACACTTCATCAGATCATGCTTTTCCCACATAGAATCTCTTTGTTCCTTCTTCACTACTTCATTCGATGACTCTTCCTTTCTTCAATTTTCCAGCCATTTGTTCATACAAATCCATCCTTTATATAGATAATTTTTTCCTCTTAATCTCCTCTATTACATTTTATTTTGATCAATCTCAACCGTCCAATTCATTATACCTTGAATCTAGATCTCAGTAACATGTTTTCTTTTCCCCTAGGAACTTGAACTTTCTTGAAACTTGTTCCTTCTTTAACGGTTTAGATCTAAGCCATAGATCTTCACTTTGAATTTTCCTGTCCATAAATCTTTGTAACTAACTTTCCTTGTCATCATGACCATCCAACTCATCATAGCTAATCATTAAATGTCATTCCAATCCTTGTATTTAATTTGTATTCCTTACTCGGTAGATAACTCTGAATTCCTATTAACTTTACTCGGTGCCTAAACATTTCTTTTTTGTTCAGTGCCTTCAGTTCCTTTGCATTTATTGAAACATACTTCCTTTTACCTTTACCGAGTGACATTTCTTGCTTGGTATCCAAAACTCTTTTTCTTCTCGAAGTGACAAATCTTCATTACCATGCTTTACCGACTTACCATAATTATATGTGTGGTACAAAACAATCATATCATCATAATCTAATCATTGTCTAATCTATATCATTTTCCAAATTAAGTTCTTCAAGTACACAACATCTCATTTCTTATTCTTCTTCTTCTTAACTCATTCAACTTATATCATATATTGAATGATATGGCAACATAATATAAACCATAAATCAATTGCTTGACATCAATGACAAGACAATAAATGATCTAACCTTTTCTACTATCTTGTATACCTCTGATCTTGGTCAGTCTTCATCATTATCACTATCAAATAATCGATCTTTAACATTACTATCAATTATAGTAACAATCTCCCTCTTTGGCATTGATGGAAACATTAACAATCTTCAGTGTTCAATTGATGATGGTACACTTCATTGTCATTCATGTACTCCCTCTAAGCTTTATCTTTTATGTTCATGTTCTCTCTCTTTCACTGTTCCTCTTTGACAACTTCATTTTCTGATCTTCATTGTACATCTCCTTCTATAAAATTCTCCTTTACTAATCAATTGAATCATTCTTCATATTCTCCCTCTTTGAAAACAATGTCAAAGACATACAAACTCAAATCATACCTCAAATGTATTGATCTCTCATTTCAGTCATAAACTCCTTTTTCACAACTTTAGGCTTCACCTAAAGAGTGAACACTCACATCAACTCACAAGATAGATATTCTATTGAATACTTGAATTGATGCAGCATGTATCATGCCTTAGTCAACATTGGATAGGGGAAGAACCCCTAACTTATCTCTTTAGAGTACTTAGCTCCAATACCAATTGTTGGATTATAGAGAGGGGGGTGAATCAGTAATCCTTAATTCCAAATATCTAAAAATATTTTATCTGATTTATGTATCTTATAAATCAACATTATAGCCATTTGTTCATACAAATCCATCCTTTATATAGATAATTTTGGCCTCCTAATCTCCTCTATTACATTTTCCTTTGATCGATCTCAACCGTCCAATTTATTATACCTTGAATCTAGATCTTGGTAACACGTTTTCTTTTCACCTAGGAACTTGAACTTTCTTGAAACTTATTCCTTCTACTTTAATGGTTTAGATCTACCCCATGGATCTCTATAACTAACTTTCCTTGTCATCGTGACCATCTAGCTCATCATAGCTAATCATTAAAAGTCATTTCAATCCTTGTATTTAATTATTATTCCTTGCTCAGTAGATAACTCTAAGTTTTGGTTAACTTTACTCAGTGCCTAAACATTTCTTTTATGTTTAGTTCCTTAGGTTCCTTTTCCTTTACTGAAACATACTTCATTTTACCTTTTACCTTTACCGAGTGACATTTCTTTCTTCATAGCCAAAACTCTTTTGCTTATCGGCTTGACAGATCCTCATTACCATGATTTATGGACTTACCATAATTATATGTGTGGTAGAAAAAAATTATATCATCATAATCTAATCATTGTTTGATCTATATCATTTTCCCAATTAAGTTCTTCAACTTCACAACATCATATTTCTTCTTCTTCTTAACTCATTCAACTTATATCATATACCGAATGATATGGAAACATAATATAAACCATAAATCAATTGCTTGACATCAATGACAAGACAATAACTAATCTAACATTTTATACTATCTTGTATACCTCTAATTTTGGTCAATCTTCATCATCATCACTATCAGATAATCAATCTTTAACATTACTATTAGTTATAGTAATAGTTGTGTCCTCGATAGTGGCACAAGAGATAGTAACTTTTTCCTTGCATATTGAGCCAATGTTGTCCCTGTATAGATGGTGTATCTGTATTATTATATTATATCCCTCTGATACGTTATTGGTAAATCCAGATTCGTTATGCATTTGTGTTAGACCCATGAGCATGATTGTACATTCAGAAGTTCTAATAGTTGTCGTGGATGATTTAATTATTAAATGTTGATTTTTATTATATTTTGGGGATTTTTTATATTTATTTTATTTACTGGCTAGTTTTCGATAGTTGGATTCTAGTTAATTGAAATTAATTTATTTTAATTAGGGAAAAGATCAAATAGATTATTTAATTATTTTATTAAATAATCTATTTGGAAAGTTATTATTATGTATAAAAAGTGAGTTTTATACTCACTTCTTATTTTATGTTTATGAGAATTTGAAATTTTTGCTCCAAACCTTCTTGCATAAAAATCATCTTTTGTTTGTTGGGTAAAATTAGGGTGTCATATTTATGCGTGGAGCGACTCATTGGATCCGTGTCAGAATTTCTCTGCTTCACCAAATGTTTCATCTAATTCGGTGGAGTCTTGATTATTTTCTCCATTTTCTTGGTTTTTACCAATTGTGTGAGGTAGGGCATCTCATCATTTTTAATTTACTTCATCTTTTCATATGAAATAAATTGCATTAGGTGAGTGGACTGAGAATTAGTAATCCCCACATTCTTGTTTGATCTCATCCCCTGGTTGGGTAGGTGCTAGTATTTCATGTTTTCCCATGTGGGGTTTTGAAGTTTTAACATAGTTATGCTGATGGATTTCCATGAAGTGCCTCGATCTGGAATTTTTTGAGAAATGTGTTTTTGGGTGGATTTAGACCAATGGGTTTTAATTTTATTAATTTTTTTTATGTTTTATTTTTTATCTTTTTTTTCGGTGCCTCATTTTGTGTGCTATCCAGAACTTATCAGATGTCATATTTGACCTAATTTAAATATTGAAATTATTAGTCTCTACTATAAGGAGTAGGATTGGAATGGTTATAGGAAATTCCAAGTATTTTTATATCTCAATCTGAAAGTGCTCTTTCATTTCTATAATGTTGATTTATGTATCTTGCTAGATTTTGCTGGTAATTGATCATTTTATGCTTTTGACCTCCTCACTTAAGTTTGGGATGTGAGTTGTATCTTGGAATATTTAGGAATGTTGGTATCTTGTGTATATATGTTAAAATATCTTGGGATCCATTCTCTTAGTAATGAGGCCAATAAATCATGCTTGTGCATAACCTTCTTGCCTTGGATTTTTGGTCTTTTATGCTTGCTTTGGGTTTTGCCTTGGGTTTGTTGATGTGTAATTTTGAGACTGCATCCTTGAACATAGTTTATCTATGCCTACTTGATGGGATCTTGAGAGATTCATACTCTCAAATTTTGACCGATTGAGTGCTCCTCGTATTTGGATGGAAGCTTGATTTTGAGCCTTTGGTGTTCTATTCATTATTGTTATTGTTTTTGTCCTTGTGTTGGCACACTCCATGCTTCAGGTTGAACTTGCATGCGATATGTGGATGTAAGGTGTTTGAGACTGCATCCAGGCATGTAGTTGATCTATGCTCCTATGCCAAGATTTGAGTGACCTATAGTCTCAGTTTGAGACTGATTGAGTTTCATGTGTATATTGGGTTTTATGGCTTCTTCCTTATTGCATTATTGAGTTTTTCTTTATGCTTTTTACTTCATCATTGTAACGAGATGAGCATGTTGGGTGTTTGGGTAGAGGAGTGGAGTGGCTCTTTATGTGGATCTCAACCCGTAAGTGGTTGGTATAGGCCATGTGAAGGAGTTCTCAATAAAGTAAAAATGTAATAAACTAAAATGTGGCTTAAGCATAATTATAAGAGTAATTGACTACCTAGCCACCTGAGGGTGTTGATCAAAGGTAATTCGATGTCTGACCACCTAGAGGTGTTAATTGAAGACACATTATTTGGCCACCTACGTGTTTTGATCAGAGATACATTCTGAGCATGCCTATCTACAGGCGTTGATCGAAGACTCAATGCTACTTGGGAAATTATGAGTCAAGTAATGATACTCCACCAGAGGCTCTACACTGTAGCCATGTTAGTACTAAGTAGTACCCCGATTATACTATGATGTTGTGCATTTATGGTTGTACTTGAATATTGGCCCACATGTTGAGTGTATCTCCATGTGCATTTGTATTATGTATTTGTGTATTACATTAGATCACATCTTGAGCGTTCTCCATGGATGATTGCATTTTATACTTGTATTATATTGGACCTTTGTGAAATCCTATGAGATTATGCATTCGATTGGCATGTGTGAGAGTCATTCCTTTCTTACGGGTATGCCTTGTGTTTGTGTCTACGTTACTATCTCCGCGAGTACAATGGGGTGGGCCTAAGGGTTCCACATGGTAGGATGGTGTTGCATTACTATACCACTACTAGGGAATGACATACAGGGATAGACTTCCTCTAGCTACAAGACTTAGATCTTGAGAGCTCACTCCATTTGTTAGCATTGGTATATGCAGATGTATTGTATTTTCACATTAATGTTCTTGGATATAGTCTAAATTCCTTTATACTTTTATTCATGCTTATTTGATGTAATTGAGTTACCATCACCTCAATGATTTTTATTCTAGTAATCCATGGTGTAGAGCTAGTTTCTTGTTAGAAGCACATGTTGGAGTCAACATAGGACTTGTTGCAATTTTTATGCATTTTTGGCCAAGATTGACCAATCAACATCTATGCAAATCAACATCTCTGTCTGGGGATTGACATCTCCACTCTCACTAGACTGAGACTTTTATTTTAGGAGGTCACCAATCATGGATTGGTATCTCTGACGATCAACGTCTCTGCCTCCTAGATCGACGTCTTTGTCTAATCATTAGCATCTCCGTTGAGTGTTGTTTTCAATGTACTTTTGGGAGAAGGGGACTTTGTGGGTATTTCTGGGTTGGATTCCTGAGGGTCCTAGTATTTCTTGTGGACCTTATTGATGCTTGTTTATGATTGTATGATTAATTAGTTCTTTTGATCATTGATAAAAAGGTAAATGAACTTGTATGGATAATCACAGTAGGAATCTATATTTGGGCTTAAAATGAACATCAGTGTTATGGGATTGATATTCTTAGTTGTCTCCCTTCTTGTTAGTTGTGAATGCTTGTCGACTCAGCCTCTTGTGGTTCATGGACAATACCCAAATCCTTGAAAGACAATATTAGGAACGTGTGTTCTTTGTTTTGATTGTGTTAGTGGCTTGGGAATCTTTGGAAGTATTGTAAGAATTACGCTCATGCACAAACATGTGATGTTTGTAATGTACCTTGAGTTATTTTTCATGCTTGAGATGTTTATGTGATGCACTTAGTACATGTTTCTTATGTTAGGTAACTTGTATTAAAAAAAAATTTATTTAGTGCATATTTTATCCTTGTGTTCCAAGGGTTCTCGGGTGGGGCATTACACCTCTTTCTCCTAAAACCTAAATTCTACCTAAGCCCTAAACCCTAAACCTTATAACCATAGTCTCTCTCTCTCTCTCTCTCTCTCTCTCTCTCTCTCTCTCTCTCTCTCTCTCTCCAATCTATCAACCCTTAATCCTTTCTCCCTTGCCCCTATCTCTCTCACACTTTTTTCTATTTGTTTTAATTTTATGCTGGTCTTGTTTTAGATATGTCTAAACCTAACTCTATATTATCTAAGGATCAAAATATTTTTTAATAGATTGAATTCTTCTTTATTGTAATGAAGGAAAAAAGTGTGAAACAAGAAAATTTTCTCTTCTACACATATTAATGCATGAATTGAATTATGACAAATAATTTTATATGATTGTAATATTAAACTGTCATAATTTCTTTTAAAAAATTCTCGAAAATGTTCCTATCATGATTTGGACATTATGAATAAAAATTTTTTTAATGATAATCCACAATACCAATGGAAATGTTCCCTACCTCAATAAAATACATTATTCATATGTTAGATTTTAATATTATTACTATTTGGTCATGAGCCACTTTCAACTTGGATCTTCTAATTAATCCTTTTCTACCCAAAATCTCAAATATTTCCACCACATTTGGAGGGTCCCCACGTCACCTCCCTTTGATTTTCATGTTCCTTAAAATCATAGCTTTTGTGACCTTAGAATCAAATATAAATTTTGTCATTTGAAATATTAAGAATAGGTTAATGGTTATGTTATACACATGTCAAAGAATCCAAATCCCACAAGATTTTGTTCACAATAAAAAAATGGCAAAGAGATATTCATGTGAATCTTTAGTGGAAAGCTTACAAAATTAATATAATGCGCTCTACATGACTTTTTTTTACCCTCCATGGTTAGATAGGGATAGTTATAACCACCAACTTTGATTATTATTATTTTATTATTTTAATATTGTATATAGTATTAAAATAGTAATAAAGTGGCTCATGACCAAATAGTAATAATATTAAAATCTAACATACAAATAATGTATTTTATTGATGTAGGGAGCATCTTCATTGGTATTGTGGATTATAAAAAAATTAAACTTTTATTCATAATGTCCAAATCATAATAGGAACATTTTCGAGAAATTTTTTAATGAAATTATGACAATTTAATATTATAATAATATAAAATTATTTGGCATAATTCAACTCATGCATTAACATGTGTAGAAGAGAAAATTTTCACATTTCATACTTTTTTCTATTTGTTTTAAGTTTATGTTGGTCTTGTTTTAGATATATTTAAACCTAGCTCTATATTATTGAAGGATCAATTTTTTTTTTTAATATTTTGAATTCTTCTTTATAATATATCATTTTGACAAATAAATTGTTAAGAAACATTTTAATTAAAAAATATATAATATGTTTTTCTATTATATATAAGATAATATTTTTATTTTAATATATGTTGTATTATTTTTTTAATATATGAAATGGAAATGAAAGTAGAAGAATATATATTTATATAATTCATAGAATAATTTTATAAAATGATATACATTTTTCATCATAAGAATTTTATGATTGTGTCATTTGAATGCAACTTCAACAAAATTGAGATCAATAAGGTATATGAGAGTAATGTGTATATAAAACCTTTTAAAAAACACATGAAAAAATGCATAAAAACAATAACTTGAAAAATTGACACTTAATTAACATTATTAATTTTTACAATTAATTTCTAAACTAAAAGACAAATACTCTACATGACACTTGTTTCTATAATATCTTATTAATAAATGTTCTTATAGTTTAATCAACAACTTTGATAACCAAACAACAAAGAACAAATAAATATCAATATACAATAGCCGTCATAAAATCTAATATTCATTAAAAATAAATATGGAGCACGATGAGTCAAGGGGCAGGAAAAATAATGTAATAGTTAGTTAACATATAACGACCAAATAACTAAACCACCAACTACGTGCTCAATGTAAATAAATTTGGAAGTCAAACATGATTTTTTCTTTGGGAGGATTTGAAAGTAAGTAAGAGGCAGGTTAAAATGGAGCTCATTTAGTGCCCATTGCAACTGCTATTGTAGAAGAAGTAAACGTTCTCTCCTCGTTACCAGTTCTAGAAAACTTAAGAAAGAAATTTGTGTCACTCTACGGTAAGAAATTGTTATGCAAGCAAATTATGATGTGGTCTATTGATATCAGAAGTAAGTTTATTATATCAAGTTTTTAGAATGGTAATTTGATTGATTACGTAGTGTTAGTGTTGGGGAGAGCAAGTAATGCACTCTTATTTTAAGTATATAGTTTAAATATGATTAAAGTCTTAAAGTATGTCTGTTGTATTTTGTATATTAATAAATTTAATTAAATTTTAAAGTAATAATGAAATTTAAGTCTATTATATGATAAAGATAATGTTGGGATTGATGTTTTGTTCGGGAAAAAAATTACAAAATAATATTCATAGATCTATATGTGCATTGTGGTAGAGCTAATTACTTGTTTGATGGCTATCAATTTTGGTACACTTATTCTTATTGCAATAAAGAAACCCTGCTTCAAAAATTTTGGATTCAATTTGATTATGAGAACATTACTAATTATCAAGCATTGTATGGTTTTTGCATTGGCGTATGTGATCCATGATGTTAGAAATTTGTACTCCCAATATTTCTCATATTTCTTATTTTGATAGGGATATTTATATAACCATTAGGCATGATGAATATTGTTGGGTAGCAACTGTATCCAACGTGAGATCCCTCTCCACCACCAATACGTGCTTTTGGTGTGACATAAAAATCTACATGGTATCAGAGCATAGCTCATCGGTTTGAGTCTCTCAATCCCAAGACCCTTCGTTCATGTAAGTTCGGCTTATTGTCATGGTACGTAGTGGGTGTGAATCCCATATGGTACGTAGTGGGTGTGAATCCCATATGGTACGTAGTTGTATCCAACTCTATTTTTTTTGTTTGAGTGTGTGTGTGTTGGGGGGGGGTGGTGTGGTTGGTGTAGCAACCATAACCACAATGAGATCCCTCTCCACCACCAATTCATGCTTTTGGTGTGATGAAAAAGTCTACAAATACCATGCTTTGGTGTAGGGTTGCCAATAAAACCTCTTACAAATCCATCAATAAAGTGCATGTTCTCCTATAAACAATGATTTGTTTGTATGAGATCAAATTATTTTCATTTGTTGTAGGCATACATAAAAATTCGTTATTTGCAAATATGTCTTCCTAAGAAAAGTTCATAGTTTAGTGGAGGTGTGATTTTGTAATCTCATAGTTTAGATGGACATAGTTTATGTGATACCACTTGGTAATTTTGTGCACACTTATTTTAATAAAGACAAGATCATAAAGATTTATTGAAGTCCATTGTCATGAAGTTTGGTTTATTGGCTAAGGTTGATTGAACATCTTCAGTAATCTACATATGTGAGGAGAGGAGGTAGAGATTGGGATATGTGTTTATATGGTTCTTATTTTTTTTACAAGGAGTGCAATTAGGAAACTTGATGTCTTAAAAGCCTTGGATGGAGACTTTGCAAGTGTATTTTTATCTTTTTACATGTAATATTATTACATTGAGTTTGTGAGTGCTTTTGGAGGGTCATTTTTTCCTTTGACATTTTCCTAGGCCAGATCTCGTGTTCTCTTAATAGTATATTTGTCTATTATTTTGCATTCTAAATTTTGAATACTTGCTTACACATTTCTCTCTCTTAGGGTTATGTGTAAATGTTTATCATTGTTGTACTACCTCTTTCATTTGGTATCACAACCTAGTTGTCGGGTTGAAAGAATAATCATCTTCCTAGTTCTCAACCCTTGGTATGAGTAGATTATTGCACATATTTGAACCCATGACATTGCAAAAAAATATTTCAAGAATTTTTAATTTTATAAGTGTGGCTCTAAAATTGATTTATTGCAAACCTAGGGTTTGATAAATATTTTGTAAGTAGCTTCTGCTTGGACTCTTTTTATAAAGGTTTTGAGGTTGTGCTTTTTCTAGGTACCTCCTTTGACAGAAATGGACCTCATTGAGTCTAAAACCTACCCAAAAATTTATTGACCATTAAGACTCAACTATGCTTAAAAAAAAATAGATCATTTCAAGATAATGGTAGAATCTTTGGTGGTCATAGTATATTCTTTTGAATACCTATGGTAGTACTACATTCAATAATATACATATTTGTAGTATAGATGTCAATAAAAATTTTAGTCCATATTACTATCTAGTACATGATGCATAAAACATGTATGATAAATAGAATTATTAGTCAAATCGATGTCATTATAGGGTCATATTGGGGATTATAGGATGGTGAAGTTGCCCAAGTATTAAGAGGAATGTCTCGTGGTCCCAACCAATCATAAGTCCCAAATGATTTCAAGGTCTCATATTATTTTCATCAAGGAAAGCCACCAACATGTTTCAATGTTACATTTCTTGAAAGGCATACCCACTACCATAGACCAAATACCGCCACAAAGCATCCAACTATCACCTTTGCCAATACTTTAACTAATGAGTTGTCCACCATCAACTAGAATAGTGCTAGAGTTGGATTTGTGAATCCTCAAAGAGTATTTGAGAGGCACAAATTTCACCAAGGGAATTCAATTTTTGCATTCTTATAGTCAAAGGAAATCACTTTTTGAGTATTGCAAAGTAGTACCAATAGTGTTTCCTTTTTTATATTAGATAAAAAAAATTAGTTCAAAGTTCATTTTCTCTCATTAATTTAATATATAATGTCTAATAATGGACTTCTTAGAGGCATAAGTATTTTTATAAGAACTTAATAAATAGTTCTTATTTTTAGATATTTTGACATAATATGTTCTCTTACATCGATTTTAAGTTATTTTTTGTGTTTTTGACTCTGATGTTTTGTGATTTTATGGAAAATTGAATCTGCAGATGATCTATGTTTGTTATGGAAAACTTACTTGTTTATCTCTAGTTGTCTATGTTTGACACAAATAATAATGTAATATAATTGAATTTATATATTGCATTATGAGATATATAATTTATGCAATTTTGTAGGTTTTCTATACTTACAATTTGCATAAACAAATTGGATGTCGGCCATCTAGCCTATAGATAATTTAGAATAGATATAAATTATATGTGGTTGGCCTAGTTTGGTTATCTAGTTAATTATTTTGGCTATCATTATGAGGTAGAAAGATGTTACCTAAAATATATTTACATTGTGGGACTTTTTTTATTACGATACAAGGTCTTTGTGAAACTCAATGAAAGTTTGATACAAGTACATTACGTGGTGACCATGGTGTCATTTTGGTTCATTTTATGCTTAAATATTGGGTACAATATGGTTTTTGGTGTAGGTGATTTTTTTGGTGATCATGGTGTGATGGGTATTCCTTGTACAATTAGCTCTTTGGAATACAACATGACTTGTTATACATATATATTATTATGTGATCATTATGTCATGAAGGTTTATTATATGCTTGAATCATTTATATAATATGGTGGTTATGTAAATGCATTGTTGGTGTTGTTAAATTGATTCTTGATTTGGGCCAATGGTTTATCTTCTTAGTTTAGTGATCTCTTGTTTTACTTTATCCCATGAAATTAATAGTGTTGCAATTCAATGATTATGCATGAACCATGGGTGATCTTCATTTAGGATATTGTTTCATGATGGTATATATATTTCAATACCCATCCACATAAATGTTATTATTTTAATACATTATGATTGTTAAAATATATCATTATGTAGATATTAAATATTGTTAATCCTTGTTTAATTTTTATTTTAAGATGATTTTTTTTATTTAAAGGTAAATTGGTTTTAAAAAAGAAAATAAAATATAGACATCAACCAACCACTAAACAAATGCTAAATAAATGCTAGCCAAAAAAGAAAAAAATAAGGGAACAAAGCCCAAAAACACCTAAAGAGTCTTAACTAGATCTGCATTTTTACAAATGAAATCCTCATTGATACTCCTGACCTTATTGAAAATTCTCTCCACATGAGTGATTCCCTTTTCCTTGCTTCCAAACATAGTTGTTGGCCCTGGAATGGTGCCTTTTTCCATCTTACTAGCACCAGCAACTGCTTCCCTTAGAGATCTTGAATCCTTGCAACGACCTTTTTTATAGACTTGATACTAACTAAAGGTGAATCAAGAGAGCCTTTAGTCAAGGCTTGAAGAGCCTCCACCTGTTCATTTAGTTTCATCAAATCTTTAGTTGAATTGTCCATGGTAGTCTTACTAACATCAAACATAACCCTTACTTTATCCTGGATGTTGTTTAAGGTATCCTTCAGCCTATTTATACAATTCTCATGGTCTTCCTTGAGATCATTGATTCCCTAAGAAATGGTTTGAATTTTTTCCATGATACTATCTAGCTTCAGCTATCAAGGGATGTTTTATCCTTTAAACCATTGATTTCCTCCATAATCCATGAAAGAACAACATTATGGTTGTACATCCAATTCTTAATATACCTATTGAAATATTCAAGATTTATAAAATAGAGGACCCCTGAACTCAACTGGGTGTCTTTCCTCATCTCAATAGGAAACTTAACATGGATACCCATATGCACATCATTATCCATTCCTTGTGGAGGATGAACAAGAGATACAAGGGGAAGATTCAAAAGTTTGTTTGGGATTTTCCAAGTGAGAGGATTTATGCTTATCCTCCATGGAAAGGGACCCAGAAGAGCCCATCTTATCCTTAGATTTCCCCAAACCCAAAACCCAAACCTTACCTTTACCTTTTTTGTGTTAGTTGGGGTCCATAGAATTTGGACCTACTTCATCAGAGGGTACATAGTCTGACCCTTCATCATTCAAAATAATCATCCTTTTATGGGTTGACGAGGTGATAAAGGACCTTTTTCTAGTATTTAAATGGAAAATCTTGTCACCATCCAAAACAAACTCCTACTAATCTCAGAACCCTTCCTCGCCATAATGAACCCTAACATTATATTGAAACTTGATACCTAATTTAGAAGGGAGATTTCTCTCAATGTGAAAATCTCTAGCATATTCCATTATAAGAAGGATAAACCCTTCATGAAACATGGGAGAAGAATTTATTTTTTTATGACCCTGAAGGCTATGATTCATAGATGCAACTAAATCGTAAGGAAGTGAAATGCATTTGTTGTGACAGAAGAAATTCAAAATCACAAAATGATAAATAAAAATGCTGCTAAATTTTCCATCAAGGGTTAGGTATCACATGATTACCTTTACAATACCCACCCACGAGGACTTGATGGAAGCCCTTTCATAACCCCCATTAGAATTATTGGACAACTTATCTCTTTTTCCAGGAAAGAAAAAGACATCATAGCATCCTTAGCACTCTTCTTGTCATGGTAAAATATTTTTCCTTCGATTATAGTATTAGAGACCTTCATAATCAACTCCTCATTAATGTCCAAATACATCCCATAAACTTTCAAAATCCCTTTATCTCATCCTTCAACAAAGGCTTTTGTCACTTGGATATCTTCCCCATGGATCTTTCTCATGTAGGCATTTAGGCCTCCAACAGAGAGCTCCGACCAAAGTGCCTCTTTCTTCTGTCACTTATCGTAAACCACTGGTCCCAACATGTTATGATCTCCCCCTATTTTTTATACACCAAATTAAGCTTCAACACTGTAAAATAAGACATAAAAAATGAAAAATCAGGCTTAGAACTGACACATATGGAGGCTAATTTGGCAATAATGAGGCCCTAGTTTGGACACCCATTTGCACGCAAATTACCATCATTTCAAAGATGAGACAGAGAGAAATATGTCTTGACATCATTACGAATTAACATCTAAATATCTAATGGGATATAGTCATTACTATCCCAAACCACCATGTATTTAGACATAAATCCCAAGTTAGCCAACATGTTTGCCACAAAATTATATTCCAAAAAAATGTGGTTAATTTTATTGTCCTCAAACATGTTTAACATTGCCTTACAATCTCCAATAATCATTTTAATAGACCATGTCAGAGGGGTGTTACCTTTTAAATAATTAATTATGCTAAGGGAGTCACTTCAATCCAAATTTTCTCCATCCCTCAATCCTTAGCCATTTTTATACCATGGTAGGTAGCATAAGCCTCAACATAGTAATTTTTATGTCTATAGTTTAAGATGATTGTTAATTAAGTAACAATTTTAATGTTAATTATATATATATATATATATATATATATATATATATATATATATATATATATATATATATATATATATCCTAATTATTAGTAATTGATGAATATTAACGATATTTTGTTACACTCATTAAATTTTCACTTATTTTAAGTAATAAATTCATCTTTAACATCTTTTTGGAAGTTTCCTTTGATGATGGAGATAGTTATACTTTTAAAAAGGGGGTTTTTCGTGCATACGGGGAGGAGAGTAAATAGGGAGAAAATTTCCTTTTAAAAAAAAACTAGTATAAATTTGAATAACTCATTGTTGTAGGAGTTCCTTATTGTCATCTTCTTGATACTAGATTGTACTCTTCTTTCAGGCGTATGAATTCATTTTGGGTTGAGATATTCAGTCTTTCATTGACTTTATCTATTAATTTTGACAACTATAGGAAATAGAGCTAGTATTGATATTCATTTTAGTGAATTTGAATATTATAATATATACAACTAATAAGTTGTTCTTAGAATGTATTAAACTAGTTAGTTTTAAATAATAATTTTAACACTTATTTAAAATTTAGGAATTTTATTTAGATTTCATTTATCATTAATATTTGGTTAAATTATTTATATACTAACACTTAATAAAGATAATCTTTATATCTATCAAGTTGTTTGTATACGTATATTGACATTTAATATTGAAAGTATATATTATATGTAAGTTGATTTTGTATTAATAATTAATATATATTATGATGCAAATTGTTTGAATAGGTGCAATGATTAAGTTGGAAGGTAACTTGTTGTGCATGTTAGTTTCCATTTGATATTTATAGAAGAGAATTTTTTACGTCCACAAGTTTGTATGATGTTTAATTTAGTTGTATTGCGGCTTGGGGATTAATCTCTCTAATTGAATTTAATTTTGTCATCATATTGTAGTATTATAAAGTATATAATTATTAATAGCTTGGAGAATGCTTTAAAATAAGTTATTAGAATTTGATACAAGTATTATTAGTGATGTAGAATGTATAATCATACTTTCTTGCTCATATATTTGGGTGTATGGTATTAATGGTCATAAGTTAGAAGGAATCTCCTTTTTACTTAAATATAATATTTCTCTATTATGTGATAATATCGAACTTGACTTTTTTTAGCATTCTTGTTTCCTATGGATCTTATGTCAAGCTATGAATTATTAGCAATGATAATAATAAGAGTATTATTTAAATTTTTCATTATATTATTTATATAGATGTATAATTTAGTTCTCAAACAAATTGTGGCTTTGTAATGAGTTTGTGTTATGGGGACTCTTTTTGTAATGATGCCTATTTATTGGGATTTTTTAATTTTCAGGGTCCCAATTGATACCGAGGCTTGGGGGAATCGATGTAATTTCTTATCTTTGTCTTATGTTTTGTGGCCATTTATCTCTTATGTGATTTTTATTGAGTTTCACTATAATATATTTTTTGGGCCTAATTGGGGTCTTGTTTTTGTTCCTTGGTTCTAATAGAAGATATGGATCCCGATGTTATTACTGGATTTGGTATAAGTAATGGTATCAATTTGGCAATTGAACTATTCCATGGAATCTAGAAGAGCTCTAATGTGTTTCCAATCATGATGGGAATATGATGATTTTAATGATGATCATTTGGATATGTTGGATAGGTGTGGATCCTGATGTTAATTTTGTGAATATGTTTTTTTATGCTCTAAAAATTTTTTTTGTGGTTTCATTGGATATGAGAAAGTTGTGAGGATTCTTTTGTGATTATTTGATTTTCTTTCTCTTTGGTTTTTATATTGGAGCATAGGATTGATTTTCTAAGAGCATAGTTAGGATAGTGGTTCACAATCAAGGTCAAAGCCCTAAGTGGTTACCAGGGTAACCCATTATGGGTAGATAATCAAGTGATATCTTAATTAAATGAGCTCGGTTGGGATAAATACTAATCAAGATAGAAAAAAAGTACCTCCTCCATGGCCTTGAATTCTCATACAGACTAAGGATGGGTTGGAGAAGGCCTAGCTTCTTGTGTGTCATAGATCTAGAAAATTGGTCCCCTTGTCCTCATGAAAGGTTGTCGGTTCCATGTGAGTTCTCACTTGGGGTCCGAGGTCTAAAGAGAGACTTCCAGGGTAACCTAAGATAGTTGAGAGTTATGTGATACTAATCTCCTACATGCATCTTAGAATCCCCTCCATTTAGCATTTTGGTTTGCCTTTGGTATCTCTGTTGTATACCCTTGTGTATCCCCTATGTTGTTCCTTTCTTTTGTTGTTCCCTTTTCTTGTATCGTTGCTATTTTTTCTTATGTTGTGTGGGGCCTTGTGTCTATCTCCTAGAATAGAGGGGTGGGCCTCAGGGTTCTACATGGTCGGGTGGTAGTGTTCTTTCTTCTCCATAGATTTTCTTCAAAAACAAATTTGAGAGCTTTCTGGATGGGCTTGTTTGTTCTCTGCAATTCCTTTTTCATCTGGCTAGATGTGTATTACTATCATTGTACTATGATATTTATCAATATTCAAATGCACTAATGTAATATTGTATTCTCCTTGAGGAGATGATTTTGAATTATAATGTAAACATGTATCAATGATCATTTCCAATGTAATGATGGAAATAGATAGATGTTGATTTGATTACTATCATGTAATTGTATGTATCATTGAATGTATGGTTTGAAATAAATTAATTCCATAATGTTGATCAGATTCATTATTTTATGTTTATTCAATTGAATAGTTGTGATCTTTATACGTTATTGGTAGTGATGTCGGGGAACCTATGAGGACTTAATTATATGGTTGATGTTAGTAATTATGATGCTTTTATTGTAATGTATCATTGATGATATAATATCTTATGTAGTTTTATTTGTAAGGTTAGTTGTAATCTCTATTTTGAAAAAAAAATCCATATTCTTAGTACTTAGGGTTGTCCTTTCGAGTTCCTTTGTGGGCATTACATTTATCTTAGTATTATAATTCATTAGGAGATTTTGGAAGTGAAATTATTCAGATCACTTGATGATGGATTATCTTTTGAAGTGATTGTTGGTGTTGTATATGATATCTTGGATCATATTTCTTGTATGTACTAAGAGTTCTTTGAAAAGTTGAGTTCTATCAAAAAGAGATGGCTACCTTCATGTAGTTTGGAGATAGTGGCATATTATCAACATCCAAAGAACTCTTATTTAGTCTTTATTTGATGTGTCGATTGTGATTTATTATTTTTATAGATCACTCTTAATTTATATGATGGATGTTATTGTTTTATAGTGGAATACTAATTATACATTATATTTTTGGCATGATACTTGTGATATTAGGAGAAAACATTATTAATAGGGTTATAAAATCTCCTTTTGAGGATATATCTAGATCATACCACAATGGAGAGATCTTGATTAAAGAGTAGGAGATTTGGAGGTGATTTATTGTAATCTAATTGATCAATTTCATGATCATTTTATTTATGAAACTATATTTATTGTGTGTTGCATAGAGTTAGATTTGAATGCATCATAAGTTGTACACCTATATCAAATTTAGGTGAGAAAAAAGATCTCTTGTTCTTGGAGATCATATGGCTATATGGTTACTATTTATAATATTTCAACAAGGAGTATTAGAAATCCTAAACCTTGGTTGAGTGTGATTCAATATAGACCTATTAAGGAGATTTCACATAGAGAGTAATTATGAAAGTATATCTTTACCACTCTTAGTCCTCTCAATGATGAATCATTTGATAGGTAGTTCCCACCTTTTTTCACGTTCTCTTTTCAATGATTTATTTTCTCATAATTTTAGGATCACTTGGAATGGCTTATTTTTCTTTTTTATTCTCATGGGAAGGAGTATTATTCCTATAATCAAGGTCCTATTTGAGGATATAGGGATATTTTTGGTAATGGATATGTGGTTTGATCTTTCTTCAATTCAAGAGGATTATATTTTGAATAGCATATTGGTTTAAATTATATGTTTGACCTTGAAGTAGAATATTTAAATGGAAATAACACTTTTCTGCCTAGGGTTTAGGGAGAAAATATTAAGTGTCACAACTTGACAAATTAGAGGTGTTTATGGAAGAACATGCTCCATGGTTTTTTATTTATAGTACTCTTTATGGTATTTTGTTTCTTCTTGGAACCATCACATGATATTGGAGTTAATTTTGTGTGGATATATTATGATCAATGTAGAAATATCTACAAGTGGCCCAACACAAATCTAGTAATGAAGCATTTCACTTTGCATCTTTTCATTTTTTTTTTAAATAATAGATACACACATGATATTTATATTCATAGGGACTCTTTGTGAATCCTAGCAAGGGTTTCACATCTCTCTGGATCATCAGAAAATGGAAGCACTTCCATTTAGGGTTGGTTTAGCCCTCTGAGTAAGTGTTTTGGGGTCATGTCAAATGCCTTGAATGGGTATTTGACTTGGATCTAGATTTTTCCCTTGTTCTGCCCCATTTTCCACTTCTTTTCTGCATTACTCTAGCATCCTGAATTGAAATTCTAAGATTCTTGACTTTAGGGTCAAGTTAAACCTTATAGGTCAAGGTCAACCTTGACCTTGACCTAGGGTCCACATTTCAAAATATGAGAGTTTTCAGATGTCGGGTTTCGAAAAGATTTATTTCCCACTTTCAAATCGGCTGTTTCGGGCTTCGAAACGGTAAAATCTTAAATTATATTTAATTTAGGTCCATTTCTAGGGGTATAGGCTTAATGGGAATTTATTTCCCCTATGTTAGCCTCTCTAGAAGTTTGTGCCCTAGATCACTATAAAAGGAAGCCTTCTCTCATTTTCTCCATCAAGTATCAAGTTTTCATCATCACAACACAAGATCAATCAATCAATCAAGAAGCAAGAAAGAAGGAGAAGAAAATCATTCAAGCATTCAAGATCCAATTCATCAAGGAGATCCATTGGTAGCCATTGAACGATTCAATCTCTATGAAACCCTCTTGTTGAAGATTTCTCCATCCACATCCATTCAAGCTTTTTCCTATTCCAAGATCCATTCAAGATTGGTGTTGAAGATCTAAAGATAATTTATTTGAGACATCCTACATCCTAAAATTCTACATTCATTTGGAGCATCCATAATTCTAGATTCAAGGATTCAAATCCTCCACAAGTGTTTCAACATAAGCAAGGTGAATTATTTCATTTACTTTGTTTATTACCGCAATTTCAATTCAATTTCAAGGTTAACTCCTAAATTGGGATTTAACTAAGGCAAACCCCTCCCCCCAACAAATAAAACCATTTTCTTGCAGGTGCAGGTGCAGAACAGTGAATTATAGTGTAGATCTGGACACCCTTTTTGACAGACTTTCAGGATCCGCGAATAGAATTTATGTCAGAACAGTGCAGGTCAAGGTCAACATAAAGGGGCAAGATTGTGCCCCATGGCAAGATTGTGCCCCTATATTTAGGTCAAAGTTGACCTTTCTCAGAAAAGCAGAAGGTTTCTGGGTTTTCTCTGTCTCTATGTTTCCAGGCCAAATTTGGTTGCAGAATTTCCCGAAACTGAGTACAGACACCAGAAAACAACATTTTCCAAATCTGTCATATTTTGCGGTTAGTATTTGTCTTCAATTCAATTAAGATTTCAATACTTCTTTCCATAATGGAATATAAGGTTTTCTCCTTTCTTCATATTCTCCATCAATTGATTCATTTATGCATTGACCATCTTCTTGTGGTTAATCAACTTGGATTTTTCCTTTGGGAATTTTGGGTTAAGAAGAAAATCTTACCTTCCCCAATCCTATATATCATACATTACATCTTGATCCCCATTTTTATCTCTTACATTTTGGTGAACCCGTTTATGACAACTCTTTCTTTTTGGTATTAGATTTACATTTTGTGTTAGATCTTACATGCTTACAAAAGTAGATTTCTTTTATGCTCTTGCATTTATATTTCAAAAATATAAAAAATTGCAAAATTTCTTTAAAAATACAAAAATATTTACAACCTTACCCCCTATCTTTTGTGGAATTAGATGCCCTATTGTGTTTGTGGTGTTTGATTTTTTTTCATGCTTATAAATTTCATTTAAATGCATTTGGTTATATCTAGATCTATTTTCTATGCATTTCTTTATTCGTTATCATGTTGCACAAGTTGTTTCAAGTGTTTTTCAAGTGCCTTATTGATAGGGATGATAATCCTCCTATTTGGGATGAACCTTTGGATTTGGATGTTGATTACTCTCTTCCTCATGAAACCATTATGAATGATTCAACTTTTTGGGATGAACCCTTGGATAAAGAAATTGATTTATCCCCTCCTCATAAAGGAGCTTTGATACAAGAGGGTGATTTATTAATGGAACACATATTAATACATGATGGTGATTCTTTTTTTCTAAAACACACTACCCTTATGCAAACATTTTAGCAAAAGAAGATGACATTATAGATACTTTACCTCCATTTGGGATTCCTTCTAGTGATGAGGCATTAACAGAGAATGATATAAATTCCCTTAATTCTCTCCCTCTTAGTGATGATCTTATGGAGAATCAAGATCCTACATCATATCCTCCTAGGATTTCTTCTTTCATTCCTTCTTGTGCAACTATTTGTAGTGTTGAGACAACTAACATGGTTTATCCGGAACCCTTGTTGACTATCAAAGGTTGTCCTCGTATTACTATCAAAGGTAAACCTATGTACTCTTTAGAGTCTTTCAATGATCAGGATTCAATAGCTCACACCTATCGTACAAGGAATAACCCTCAACCTAATCCGATGGTTTCTACTTCTTTACCACCTTCTCAACCCATTCTTCCTCCTTCACCCTTTCTTCCTAGAAAGGAGTATGATTTGATAAACCAATTGTGCAATACCCCTGCCAAGATTTATTTATGATAGCTTCTTAAAACTTCACCTACCTACTATGAAGCATTGCAAAAAGATATAGAAACTCTTCCCACTCCACCTCCTAATCAAGAGAACATCAATGTCTTCTTACAGTATTGCATGCATGCTACCACGGGTCCTCCTGACATTGTATTTACTCAAAATAATTTACCTTCTAAAGAAGTTCAAAATTAATATGATGCTCTTATGGTTTCTGTTACTATCAATAAGAGTATCATTCATAGGACCTTGATTGGTAATGGATCTGGGCTTAATATTTGTAGCATGGACATTCTCAAAGTGATTAAAGTCGATCTTTCAACTATTAAACCTGACAATGTTCCTATACGTGGCTTTGATAATATTGATAAGAAAAATTTGGGCATCATTACCTTACCTATCAAAGTAGGTCTGGTCATCTTGAATACTCCTTTTCATGTTATTCCTGGACCTCTTAATTATAACCTCCTTTTGGGTAGACCTTGGTTGCATGAGATGCATGTTGTTCCTTCCACCCTTCACTCTAAAGTCAAGTTTATTCATAACAATATGATGTATACACTTCATGCAGATGATGCACTGAATCCTTGTTTGAATATTCAAACCCACACTACTCCTATTCCTAATAGTAATCCTTCTTCCTCTAATGCTCTTCCTAGCGATGATTGGGGAACCTTGGATTTTAATCCTACCTTTATTGGAGAGTATAAGGTTTTTGATCTTGATTTTATGAAGCAACAAAGAGAGTTTGAACAACAGGCTTCTGCTTCAACTTCTAATACCCTTCATAATAACTTTTTCACTGCTTCTACCCACTATGAATATGTCAAACCTACTAATGATGACATAGTGACTACTAAAGTTCCATTGACTCCTTCTGATATAGCTTCTCGTTATGGTCCTGGTTATCATTTCCTAGTTAAACAAGGATTCAATGGTCAAGGATGTGGTGAGCATAAACAAGGAATTCAAATGCCCTTATAGATTGGGGGCCATGAGAATTCTTATGGATTGGGATTTAATCCTCAACAACAAATCAATGTTAACAAAATCTCAAATAACACTTCAAAACATGATGAACCTATGAAGGAATTTGACCAAGAAGTTCTTTTTCCTAAACTCCTTCGTGCTAAGATGATTACTAGACCTAAACGCGAAAAGAAACGTAGTCCACACTTGAAGACTCTTCATTTTTGTTTATATCATAGATTTCATGATCACTCTACTAATGAATGTCAAGCTTTACATTATAAGATTAGGCATCTCATTGATAGTAAGGTTATTTATATATTATGTGACAATGAGTTGTATTTCAATCCTATTTTCTCTAAATAAAACTTATGTTCCTATTATGGAGCTCCACATTATGTAAATAATGTTAGCCTAATCCTTGGGGGCTCGAAGTCTTGTATAGTGTTGTGAACAATATAATAGGTCCCCTTCCATCCTTGTTCCTACGCTTGCGGGGCAAGGATGCCATCTCATTCTTTTCTTTCTTTCTGGGATCCACTTTTCCCTTGGTTAAGTAGTATCTATCTATTATGTGATATCCAATCATACACAAAAATTTTGGTTTGCATTAAGGATCTCTATCCTTGATCATAACTTATTTATTTTTTTGACATTGGGTTTCCATGGTTGATAAATCTCTCACCTTGGAAGCTGAATAGTGTGCTATCCCTCACAAGGGTTAATTTTTCCCTTCTTGCATGATATCTCTTTACATTCATCCCTTCCATGGCCTCATAGGATTTGTGACCTTCTTGGATTGGACTGGGTGTTGTCTATGGATATTATTTTGATGTTGAAGAAGGCTTTATCCTTATTATTTTCTTTCCTTAACATGTCAAAATAGTAGGTATTTTTCCATCTTAAGGAGGGGGGCATATATACGGCCTCCCTCATTCTATATTATGCATTTTTGTTCTAACCTTTTGTTTTGCAGCATGCTAAATCCTCAGAAGGTAACGCACATAAGTTTCTAAATCCTAAAGAGACACGCATTTTCAATTTTAGATATGCTAAATCCTTGGAAGGTAACATGCGTAAGTTGCTAAATCTTGAAGAGGTACACATTTTACAAATGTATTCTATGGTGATATGAGGATATGGATCCGTGGATACTTCATAAAAGCCATCAAAAGATGCACTACATGCACAAAGTCACCAGAAGGTGCACAACTTTATGGGGTGAATATCAATTGTTTTCTTGGTGGGCCATCCTATCCTTTTTTGTGGTTCATAGTGATATACACACATCTCACTAGGTGAGCTAGCCACTCCTCTCTCCCCTTTTCTCTCTCTTTTTAGTGATGTCTCTCTTATTGTAATCTTGGATTTGATGAAGACTTGAGTCCTTGGGGGCTTGAGGATTCCTTTGACCCTTTGATTTCAATAAGATTGTCTTTTTCTTTGTGATCTCCTTTACCAAGATTTTTCATCGAGTCCATGCTCTTGCTAAAGTGGGGGCTAAATGTATCATCAAAAAATAGAAGAACTTCCATTTAGGACTGGTTTAGCCCTTTGAGTAAGTGGTTTGGGGTCATGTCAAATGCCTTGAATGGGTCTTTGACTTGGATCTGGCTTTTTCCCCTATTCTACCCCATTTTCCACTTCTTTTCTACATTATTCTAGCATCCTGAATTGAAATTCTGAGATTCTTAACCTCGGGGTCAAGGTCGACCTTTTAGATCAAGGTAAAACTCAACCCTAACCTAGGTCAAGGTCAACCTTGACCTTGACCCAGGATCCAAATTTCAAAATCTGAGAGTTTTCGAATGTCGGGTTTCGGAAAGATTTATTTCCCGCTTTCAGGTTGGCTGTTTTGGGCTTCGAAATGGTAAACTCTTAAATTATATTTAATTTAGGTCCATTTCTAGGGGTATAGGCTTAATGGGAATTTATTTCCCCTATGTTGGCCTCTCTAGAAGTTTGTGCCCTAGATCACTATAAAAGGAAGTCTTCTCCTCTCATTTTCTCCACCAAGTATCAAGTTTTCATCATCACAACACAAGATCAATCAAGAAGCAAGCAAGAAGGAGAAGGAAAGCATTCAAGCATTCATTCATCTTCAAGAATTCAAGCATTCAAGATCCAATTTATCAATCAAATCCATTGGTATCCACTGAAGGATTCAATCTCTATGGAACCCTCTTGTTGAAGATTTTTCCATCCACATCCATTCAAGCTTCTTCCTATTCCAAGATACATTCAAGATTGGTGTCGAGTATCTAAAGACAATTATTTTGAGACATCCTACTTCCTACAATTTTACATTCATTTGGAGCATCTATACTGGTGGATTCAAAGATTCGAATCCTCCACAAGGGTTTCAACATAAGCAAGGTGAATTGTTTCATTTACTTTGTTTATTACTGCAATTTCAATTCAATTTCAAGGTTAATTCCTAAATTAAGGTTTGACCAAGGAAAACCCTCCCCCCAACAAACAAAACCATTTTTCTTGTAGGTGCAAGTGCGGAACAATGAATTATGGTGTAGATTTTGGACACCCTTTTTGGCAAACTTTCAGGATAGGCGAACAGAATTTCCATCAGAATAGTTTAGGTCAAGGTCAACCTTTCTCAAAAAAGCAGAAAGTTTCTGGGTTTTCTATGTCTCTGTGTTTCCAGGCCAAATTTGGTTGCAGAATTTCTTGAAACTAAGTACAAACACAAGAAAACAACATTTTCCAGATATGTCATATTTTGTGGTTAGTATTTTTCTTCAATTCAATTAAGATTTCAATACTTCTTTCTATAACAGAATATAGGGTTTTCTCCTTTCTTCATGTTCTCCATCAATTGATTCATTTATGCATTGACCATCTTCTTGTGGTTAATCAACTTGGATTTTTCCTTTGGGAATTTGTGATTAAGAAGAAGATCTTACCTTCCCAATCCTATATATCATACATTACATCTTGATCCCCATTTTTATCTCTTACACTCTCAAATAGTCATATTCTACATTTGGTAGATAGATTTTAAAGAAGATCACATTGAAGGTTGGAGGCATCAAATGTTAGTGATTTTTATTGAATTTTGAGCCAAATTATTTTCTTAGAGATAATTATTTGCATAAGAAGAACCAATTTCAATTTGTATCCCTTTTTTGGAGCAAGGGGTCTTATAATTTCTTGGAAGAATTTATGGATAGTGTAATCTTTTAAGTAGGGTGAGATCAAGGTACATCTATATTGGTTTTATTTTTATTATAAAATTGAATATGAATTTTTTCTTGTGGTATTGGATGAGGGATATTGACACTTTCAAATGAAAGTGGCCTCATAAAGTTGAGATGATCTCTCATCTGCAAGTACTAAAGGAGGGATTTTTAAACACTTGTAAAAGTTGTGGGCTCTTGGAGAAGAGGTTTTATCTCATTATACACTAAGTTTGGGATGATATTTTCTAATTTTTTATAACTTATTTACAAGGAAAGAGCTTTGTTAATTGATTCATCTTGGTGTTTCTTATGTGAGCAAGAGAATTGGTGAAAGTGTTTCATCAAAATTTATAGATTAGTATTTGGAGTGTCTCATCATTTATTTAGATCAATATAATAAGAGGTGAATATTATATTTATTACATATTAAATTAAGTTAGATAATAAATAAATGTTAAGTTATGTTAGCAATAAATAAGTGTAAGTGAAAAAATAAAATAATAGTTAATTTAATATCCATTATGTAACAACTCCCCAAGGAACCCTCAAAACTTAGGGTCAAATATGCACTAACAATTTTTTTGTATAGTAAAGGTATAACACCACTACATATGTGAATTCATAACCATGATGCATAATCAAAGATATAAACATAATAACAAAACTACAATCATCACATGATCATGCAAAAGTAGAAGACTCAATGTACTTCCAAGGGTTCCATGACAACTGTATACACTAGAAAGAACAAGAAATTCATGTTCAAGTCACCACGTGAGTGCCCAAACTATGTCCACAAACCTCACAGGATAAGGTCAGACCATTTTCAATGGTTTATATTGAGAAGACAATTTCATCCTCAACAAGATCTAATACTAGGTTTATTTTAAGCCCAAATTGAAAAGTGATTCTAACATCATTACATCAAATGAAAAACAAGATGTAGATACATGAAATAGATCCCAAAAAAAAGGAATCTAACCATCAAGATTTTTTTTACAAAGACCCAAGGGGACAACAAACTATTGTAAATGCATAGGAGCAGTCTTAGTATAAATGTGCAGAAGCAGGTTTACCTTGGCCAATATAGAAGTGAATACATAGAAATAATCCTATGTGTAGAAATAAAAAATGCATAGGAAAAAAGGGTAAATATGTAGGTTTTCTAATCATATATGTAGGAATAACAATCATATGTGCAAGATTCTTGTAGATGCATGAAATTGGAAAATAAGCTAATGTCAACTCCAATGTATGACTTAAAAATGGAAATATCCACATTGGGGAGTACCGAAAAGAATAATTTGAGGATGTACACACTAGATACAATCAATAGCATCAAAATCCAAGCTAATATACTGAGCATATCACCAAATTCACAAAACCACTAAAAAGACATGCAAAGGATAGAATGAACACATCATGCTCGAACTATGCCACTCAAAGTAGTTTACCACCTATAGACCAGTCCATCAAAACAACATGCAATAATATCCAACCATGTGGTACTCTTAGGGCCACCCTAGTGTGCTCATAGAGATAGTCACCCAATCATAAATATAAGGTACACACACATACAAGAAATGGCTCTCTCACACACACACCAATCAAATGTAGAGCTCAAGTGATGGTAGAGTGATTCCAATGTAAAACATAGGTGAAGAATACAGTATGACATAGGTAAAAAGGGATACTACTCAATAGTACAATATCTTAGTGTAGGGACTCAAGAATGGAGTGTCATGTTACATGGCACATGATGGCCCATGTAGCTTTGAGCCTTTGATCAATATCCCTATTTGGGTAAACTCAGTATGTATACTTAATCAAAATCCTCAAATAGCTAGATATTTTACCTTCGAATTAACATCCTTAGACAGTCAGGAACTGACTTACCTTTGATCAATGTCCTCAGATGACTAGGTAGTTGTATTAACTCTTATTAATGTGTTTTACCCCAATTTTGTTTATTTAGTTTTCACTTGGTTAAGCCTTTCCATAGGTTACCCTAGTGACCCGTTGTGTGTCCTACCCCACCATGGAGAGCCAGTCTACTCCACTACCTAAACACCTAAGGTCATCTTATTTCCACGATGATTCATAGGTACATATATAATAAGTAATCCAAGTCCAAAACCAAAAGATACAAGTCAAGCTCTATTGTCCTTAATCAAGAGAATAGGTCCCTTAGGATCCCGATAATGCACACTCAATTATGCTCAAGATGTATTCTCAAAACCGATATCACGAATCAAGATGTGATCACTATACAACATCAAGAAAATCCCCAAAGGAATAAAATGACAAATTGCCCATGCACAAGGCACACTCAACTGGCCTCTTTGCCAGGAGCATGGATTCTAAGGTGAATCCAATATCAACAAATAGAAACCAAATATTATCCATAATCATAGGATTAATTCCCAATCCTAGATTACACAAAAATCCAAGAAATGCTCACGGACTAAAATTCAACACAAAGGACATCACCATTGGTGATCCTTCAAAAATGACTAAACATTCAAGATTTGAATAAAGAGAAAAGAAGAAAAGCCATTTGATCTAAGATACCCAAAAACACATTTGTCCAATAAAATTATTGTTCCAAGCACACACAAAAAAATGGGAATCATAACACCATAAAACCCATATAATTTAAATTTACAAAACATCAAATGATCATAGAAGTCCATACAGACAATGAAAAGAAACAAGATTGTAGGGAAATGCTAATTCTCAACCCATTGAAATAAGAAACACATTTCAAATTGAAAGACAAAGCAAAATGAAAGATACAAGATACATTGCCTCACTCAAAGATGAAAACATCAAAACAAGCGAAAGAAAATAAATTCTTTGTGAAAACAAAAATAGCTCCAAAAAAAGTAGGAAGAATTGCAACACGAATCTAACAAGCCTCTACCCACAAAGATCCAACAAGAAGATCGATCACAATGAGAAAATGATCAATTTTCTTTAATGCAAATTAGAGAAAAATCTAATTTCTCAAAATCCAAAAGTGAAGAAAATATATCTTTTTCCCCAATATAAAGTCACTTTTTTCCAAAAAGACCAAAAATAACAGAAATAAAATCACTTAAATAAATTAAATTAAAACTATATACTTCCCAAAAATCTCTCTGAATTAATTAAATCAATTCCAATTAAATAGAATTCAACTATGACAAATTTCTTGATAATTAAAATAACCCAAAAATATTAAAATCAAGATTTAAATTATAACTCAACTACGGCAACTGTGAGAACTTTAAATGCACAAAAATATGTACTATTCTAACACAATATGCAAATGAAGTTTTAATTTACCCACATGTACTGAAGGTATAATAAATCAATTATAGATACATCATCCATATAGGGATTATATTGGCTAAATCATGAACTGTTAGTGAAACTATCTCTTGTGCCACTATTAGGGATAAGACATGCTCAAACCTATAGCTCAAGCATAGATAGTGTCTGGTACCAGCTCATTAAAATATACACACATGAAGTGTAGTTTCTCATAGCATAAATAGTCAAAGCATCAACATACATAATCAAGTACACCTAATAGAATAGTGACACTCTAGTGACGCAATCATTTATATGTATTAGAATGTCATAGCACTGGTCATTCCATATTTAATCATGAATGTACATAATAATTAAAATTTCATTTAAATTAAAGCATGAAAATAATCATTTTACAACATATACATCACATAGCCGTGAAAACCTTAAATCCTATATTCATTAACACAAAGGCACAAAAACATGGGAAATTAGTGATAATCATCAAAATAGCATAAATTAATATTCTCAAATAAAAAACACACCAAGTATCATCATAAAGTATCATGTTCCATCCTTAAAGCATCATCATGTAGATATGATCAAAATAGTAAGCAATAATATAATCTAACATCTAAGTAATGATATTGGTAAAGAGAAAATAATATACTATAACCAAATGCATCACACAATGCAATGTTCTATCATATCATATAAATAACCATATAATAAAAACAAATTCAAATTTAGATCAAAATAACATGCAATAGAATGCAACCATGATAGGCACTACATCCCACCCCTAGGCATAGGCTTACTCCTAGAAGCCTACAAAATAGATAGGGGTACAAGTCTCTCAACCATGAAGCATCCTCGCAAGATGTTAAAGTCTCAACACTTAGGTCCCATTGGACTCTTACCTGTTTAATTCTTTGACCCCTAAGGATCATCCTTTGATGTTGAAGAATGCATATGGGCTCCAAAGAGATTTTCTCATTCTCCAACTATAAAGCACCCAAATCAAGAACATGGGTTACATCGATACTATATTGTCTCAAAATAGAAACATGAAACACATCATGGATGTGTGATAGGCTAGGTGGAAATACCAAGAAATAGGAAACAAGAACAACCCTCTTATTAATCTTAAAATGTCCAATAAAATGTAGTGTTACCTTAGAGCCTTTCTCATAATGGACGAGGCTCTTCCTCAACTAAACTCAAAAAAACACACAGTCACCCACCAAGGAGTGATGATCTAACCTATGGGAAACAAGATGTTTCTTTTTTTGATTCTAAGTAGAGATCAAATGGTATCTAATATGAACCACCTACTATTCCATATCTTGAAGCATCTTAGGACCCAAAACTACATGTTCCTCCAAACAATCCCAACTCAAAGGTGTATGACATGGTCGACCACACAAGGAATAAAAAGGAGACATGCCAAGAAAAATATGGTCCCTACTATTATATTAAAACTCAACCAAGTATAAATATTCCTCCCACCTTGATTGTTGATACATCACATACATGTGATGCATGTCCTAAAAAACTCGATTCACCCGCTCTGTCAAACCATATGTACATATGTGAATTCATAACTATGATGTGTAAGAAAGGATATAAACATAACAGAAGTAAACCAAAATTGTCACTTGATCATGCACAAGAAGAAGATTTAGCATACTTCCAAAGGTTTTGTTGACACCGAAAATTTTAGGTTCTAAACAAATGAAACATCAGGGAAGTATAGTCTACATTTTTCATTTTTTATGTAATTTCCCTATGTAAAAATTAAAATGATTAAACAGGCATAAATATTTATCGTTATTCTATGTTTGTGAAATAGGTTGTTGATTATTTTATTTCAATAATTTTAATGCATGTATATTTTGAAATTAAATAACTATGAAAATAATAAATAAGGTAGTTAAGTAAAAAAGGTGGCGAGAGGGAGTTCAACCCTCGACCTCTCAAGCCAACCTTTTTTCCTACCTACCTACCCTCCTACCCTCTAACCAATTAGCCTATTTATATTCTTCGAGAGGATTTGGAGGAGAAACTAATTTATTTACGTTTCCATGTGCAGGTGAAAAACCAATACAATTTTTCACACAAGGAGTATTTCTTTCCTTAAATATTTTTAGTTCAATAATGAAATATTCCTTTTCTAATGTATTATTTATTTTACATATTTTAGGAAAAAGAGTGGGGAGAGAGAGTTGAACACTCGACCTCTCGACCCACCCTTTCTTCCTAACCTAACTATCTGACCTACCCTAACCAATTGTCCTATGTTATTCCTTGAGAGTATGGGTAGGAATTAAGGGATAAATATTAGATTATTTTATTTTCTTTTAATAATTTAGAAATAAATTATTAGGATAAGTGTATTATTTTTCTCTTGTTTTAAAGAGTTTTTTCATTTCACGAGATTATTGTTTTTACTAATGTGATTGCTTTTGATTTTAATTTATAATTTACCCTAAAAACATTAAAGTGAAAAGTGTATTAAAGTAAATTCATATTAGAAAAGATTACTATGTTTTTAGGTTTTGAAATATTTTTAATTGATATTAATCTTTAATTTTCAAATACCTAATTGTAATCTTGTAATTTTACCCTATTGTAATTTAATTTTTAAAAATCAAATTATTAGGGTAAAATGGGCATGAATGATTATTTCTTACCTTATTTGATTTTAACTTATTCATTTTAGGAAATACTAATTAATTGATTTGAAGTGTATGCATTTGTTTTATCTTTCACCTTCATTTCAATAATATGCATATTAGGGTTTTTGTTTGAAATGTGAAACTATTTTATTACAAAGACCCTAAATGTGTTTTATAAAATGGTTGTAATATTATTTTTTACATTAGAAATATTTGTAACATTAGGGTTGTTATTTTGTAAAAATCAATGCACTTGCCCTAAGTGAATTATTTTGAAATATTTTGATATTTAGGGTGAATGCTTCCTTTTTTGTTAGGGTAGATTATAAATCTTTTTACCCTAATGCGTTTAAAAATATTTCTTTATGTTATTTTTATTGTATTATGTTTGTGGAGAGGCATTTTGGTGAATATTTTAAAAGTGAATTTAATATTTCTAGGTGTTATCTTATTAATGGCATTTTTATATGTTTTGATATCATTTTTTCAAAGTAGAAATTAAATTTTAAACATAAAATTATATATTCCTATTAAATAATTTTAAGCATTACCTTACTATTTGGATTTTTCAAAATGAATACTTATGGTTGATTATTTTAATTTTATTTATTTTTTATTGTTTATTATCAAAATATTTATAAAATTATATCAAGATTCTATTAATGTTTATTTGATTATATCATTAATTAAACATAAGGATCATATTGAAAACCTAAAACACTATAGAGTATAAAAACTTTAATTTTAAATTTTATTTAAAAGATTACCTAATGTCAGGTGTTTTTGTGCAGGCATTAAACATAAGGATATGGATTTTCATACATAAATGTCTAAAAATTATAACAAATCAAGTTTGTTATACGGGAAGTGTGTTTCCCTAAAAGCCATTTATATGGTTAATATGTAATTTTGGGGGTTAGTTTTAGGGATTAGGTCCTGTGAAAAGGTATGTCTTTTCACAAGAAACCATTGATTATTATATTTATATTCAAACATTTGTAAACAATGAAGATCATGACACAATTGGGAAAATCTCCTACAACTACAAACTCAGACCTAATATGCAATTTTTCAAATACTAATGTCAAATAAATTGTTTATGCTTTTTGAGATTATATAGTTTTTATTTTCAGTTAGTTTTTCAGATACTCTGTGTACTAGGGTGTCCTACTATGTTCTATTCCTTGATTCATTTGTTTAAGGTTAATTCATGCAATTCAAATAGTAACTGTATGGTCTGAGAACCTACCATTGTTCTTGTCGACCTCTTAATTTGGGTTTAAATTGATAGGATTAATTGTATAAATTATTTTGAATTGTGATTCAACGAAAGCCTATAGGATGATAGTCTTGCTTTATAGGAGTGAGTTCCCTTAAAATTGTCTCTGACTATATGTATGATTGAAAGTAATTGACTCTATTCCCAATTCTGCATTAGGCATTAATCTCATTTCATTTGTAATTGTTATGTGGTTCTATTTTGTAGTTTACATATTAAATCTAATTTCTTCTTTATAAAGCATTCAATTAGGTTTTAGTGATAGTTTTAGGCTTTAGTTTAGATATCATACTATTTAGCTATTAGGAGATTAGGTTATTTTCCTCCTAGGATTGTTTACCCCTTTGGAAGGAATTACTTTTGTCTGTGCGTGCATTTGTGCAGTTTAAAAGCACTTGTGGATTCAGGCCTACCAACCTTGGCTCAATCGAGCCAGAATTGTAGAGGCACTTATGTGTGCCTATCAGTTGGATTCAAAATGGTCCATCATTTTTGAGAACCAACAAATTGGTGACTCTGCTGGGGACGCTATTAGTAAAGGAAAACTTCATAATCTTTGGTTACTATTACAGAGACTCTATTGGGATAAAAGACTCAGAACAGTTATATATTCCTCATAGGAGGTGAGGTGGTGACTCTAAAACTCAAATAAGGAAAATCCTATGTTAGGGAGAAGATATCTAAAGAACAATTCATTCGTTGAATTGAAACCAAATAGGAGAAATAAGAAATCAAAAAAGAAGAGGTTGTATGTGTCTCCTAAAAAATAGCCTAACAAAGATGAAGGTCAAGAGTTTGCCTGTGAGAAATTCCCAAGTTCAAATCACCATAGCCCGAAGAGTAACAATGAGTATAGAAACACTTTTCCATATTCTGAGCCTGGTAATCAAGAAGTTGATTATAAACAAGAGCAGGAGGATAGGTGAATGGATGAAGTAATTCAAGGGATTATTGTTAGGAATAAGGTGTCTCAACCTTGGATAATTCCTATTCTTATTATTTGTTTTGTAAATGTATTTTTTGCAAATAATGTAATTAAGTGTGAGTGTACATGTCTAGTTGGTATGTTGATGTGTCACTCCACTTGATGTGTTGGCATCTTGTGCGTAAGGAGATCATGACTGAAATGGTCATGATGGATTCCTATGATGCGTAAGAACTATTTAAGGAATGTGCTATGACAGGTGTAAGAGCATCTTATGAATTGGGCCTATTTGGGCGCCCAAGAAGAAGTGGTTGGTGTGTGTAAGAGAATATGCCAAAAATAGGTTGGTATGACAGATTCTCTTACACTTCTCTTGTGACCGTTATTTTTGGCAGATTCTATGACAAGCTGTCATAGTCTATTCTAGGGATGGACACTTATTCTTGGGATTGCATGTAACAACTGTGTACATGTGGCTTTGTGCATGGGTCTTGGTGGTTGTGCCTATTTTGGGGTCCAGAGGAGTCTATATATATGATGTTGCTCCTAGACGAGAGATATAATAGAAATTTAAGTCTTGTTGGCTTTGTCTCTCATTTCCTGAAAGAACTTGCATTGCAAGTGTATTGTAATCTTTATGTTGAAGATAATACATTGTGTAGGTTTTGGAGTGCTGGGGTTTTTTACTGAAAGGTTTTCCCCAGGGTATATCATTGTGTCATTCTCTAATTTTTCTGTACGTATGGTATGTGGTTGCAATATCTTTGTTAAAGTAGTTAACGAATTTGAAATTGTAAGGATTTATAAGAATTTACACAATACTCTCCTATAGAGATTAGCATAGGAAGCTATTTCCGCACCTGAGTTTCCTTACAATTGGTATCAGAGCTTGATCAACTTTTGATCCTAGTTGTTGGGTAGGGTTTTTTGAGCTAATCTCAAGTTGGGTGGGAGTTTTTTGCAGAGCATTCTGAATCTTATTTGCAGATTGAGATGGCAAGTTCATCATATGGAAGAATGGAGGTGGAGAAATTTAATGGCACTAATTTTGAGTTGTGGAAACTCAAGATGGAAGACATGTTGGAAGATTGTGACCTATGGGAAGTGACTTCAAGTGCTACAAGACCAGCAACTATAGCTCAAGCAGATTGGGATATGAAAGACCGTAAAGCTAAGGGTCTCATAAGACTTTGTTTAATCGATGCAGTCCTTCTAAATGTTCTAGATGAGAAAACTGCAAATAGTTTATGGAAAAGAATTACGGCCGTGTATTAGGCCAAATCTCTGGTGAACAAGTTGTTCCTAAGGAAGAAGTTGTACTCTCTATGAATGGAGGAAGGTGGATCCTTAACGGATCATTTAAATGCATTTAATCTGCTGGCTGCACAATTGACATCAGCTGGTGTCAAGTTAGAGGAGGAGGATCCTTGCTACACACTTTTGTGTTCTTTACCAGATTCATGGGACCATCTTGTGATGGCTCTCAGAAGAACTTTAGTCACCTTCAAAATGGATGATGTGGTTTCTTCGCTGCTATCAGAGGAGATGCAGAGAAAGGCTTCCATTTCGAAAAAAGAAGCCCTTGCTGTTCGTGGGAGATCCACTGAAAGAGGGAAGAAAAATGACAATAAGTCTAACAATAAGGGTAGATCCAAATCCCATGGGAAGTCAAAGACTTCCAATAAGTCCAAGGCAAAATATTGAAACTATGATAAATCTGGGCACTTCCGTAAAGACTGCGAAGAGCTGAAGAAGAAGAAGAAAGGTTCAGATTCAGCTTTAGAAAGATCTCAAGAAGATGGCGATGCATTCATCGCAGCTTTGGCAGCCCATGCATCTGATGATGTGTGGTTGGTTGACTCTGGTGCATCTTTTCACATGACCTCTCATCAAAATTGGTTCTCAAAATATGAAAAGTTCGATGGTGGAAAGGTGTACTTGGGTGATGATTCTCACCTAAAGATAGTTGGATGCGGAAGGGTCACTATCAAATTTCTTGATGGACGAGTAAAGGGAATCAACAGAGTTATGCACATTCCAGGTTTGGCATGAAACCTATTATCTATAAGTATGCTAAATGATGTAGGTGTGCAAGTTGTTTTTTCGAAAGAAGGATGCAAGATGATGAGAGGATCGATAGTGCTTGCAAGGGGTACTAGGAGAGGTACCTTATTTTAGCTAGATGCATGTATTCCTCTATGTAATAGTTCTTCATCCTCACCATCTGAACAAGTAGTGAAGAAGTCTGTGGCTATTGGTTCTGATGGTAGTGCAAATACTTTGGAAGGTAAGCTTCCTGCAGAAAAGACAATGTTGTGGCATATGAGATTTGGCCACATTGGTGAAAAGGGTCTCAAAACCCTGAAAAATAAAAATCTTGTTGAGGGGTTAAATGATTGCAATCTTGAGTTTGACTTCTACAAACACTGTGTCTATGGTAAACAAAATCATGTTCAGTTTTACTCTAGTTCTCACAAATCTTTTGATGTTTTAGATCTTATTCATTCTGATGTTTTTGGTCCTGTAAAAGTTCCTTCAATCTCCAAGTCTGTATTTTTTGTATCTTTCATAGATGATTACAGTAGAAGGACATGGATTTATTTCCTTAAGAGTAAGACACAAGCCTTTAGTCAGTTCAAGGAATTTAAAGCTCTTGTAGAGAATCAGACTAGTAAGAAGATTAAGTGTGTGAGAACTGAAAATGGTGGTGAGTTTTGCTCAGCATAGTTTGAACAGTTCTGTAAAGAACAAGGTATCAAGAGGCATAAGACAACTCCTTATACCCCATAGAAAAATGGAGTTGCAGAGAGAATGAACAAGACACTGATGGAGAAGGCTAGGAGTATGCTTAGTGGAGCTGGTTTAGAATAAAGGTTTTGGGCCGAAGCTATGGCCACTGCTTGCTATTTGGTTAACAGATCTCCTACATCAGCCCTAGTTGGTAAGACACCCATGGAGGTGTGGTCTGGTAAGAAGCCTTCAATTAAACATCTTCGTGTTTTTGGTTGTGAAGCTTATGCACATGTTCCAAAGGAGAAAAGATCTAAGTTGGAAAACAAAGTTGTTAAATGTATTTTCATTGGATACAGTGCTGGTGTGAAAGGATACAAGCTTTGGGATCCCGTGACTAGTAAGGTGTTGTATAGTAGAAATGTTATTTTTAGAGAGCTAACATCTTCTCCTATTGTGCTACAACCAGATGAAAAAGAAAAGGAAAAAGATGTTGTTCAGTTGCCTCCTACCCCTGAGAAGACTGAACAGAGAGACCATGTTGGGCCTAATGATGAGGAGAGCTCTAGCAGCTCTGATAGTTTAGCAGAAGAGGAAGAACAACCTCAACCACAGCCCTTGAGGAGATCCACAAGAGAAAGAAAGTAACGAAAAAGGTTTGGTTATTCTATGTTAGATTCCAGTTGTGCCTTTGCTTTGATTACTAACACTGATGAGCCTAGATCTGTGAAAGAGGCTTTGGGCATGGAAGATGCAGGTTCCTAGATTGAGGCTATGGATGATGAGATGGCTTCATTTGAGAAAAACAAAACTTGGGACCTTGTACCTTTGCCTAAAGGGAGAAAATTTGTTGGCTGTAAATGGGTGTTCAAGAAGAAATTCTATGTAGATGGTAGTGTTGAAAGGTATAAAGCTAGATTGGTTGCAAAGGGGTATTCACAGGTAGAGGGAATAGATTATGGTGAAATATTCTCTCCTGTTGCAAAGTTGACATCCATTAGATTTATGTTATCTCTTGCTGCATCATATGATTTAGAGATAGAACAGATGGATGTGAAGACAGCTTTCCTTCATGGTGATTTGGAGGAAGAGATTTATATGTCACAGCCTAAGCACTACATTGTTAAAGGTAAAGAATCCTTAGTTTGCAGATTAAAGAAATCTCTATATGGTTTGAAGCAATCTCCTAGGATGTGGTACCTTAAGTTTGATGCCTTTGTGTTGTCAATTGGATTTGTAAGATCAAAATCAGATCATTGTGTTTATTTCAGAGTTGAAAATGATCGCCTTCTTATTGTTGCATTATATGTTGATGATATGTTGCTGTTTGGGAAGGGTAAGGGTATGATTTCTGATTTTAAATCTCATTTGTCAGCACAGTTTGAGATGAAAGATCTTGGGGCAGCTAGGTACATCTTGGGTATGGAAATCAGTAGAGACAGGTCTAACAGAAAACTTTGGTTGAGTTAGAGTAAGTATGTGAAGTCTGTGTTGGACAAGTTTAGCAAGGCAAATTGTAGACCACTATGTGTTCCTATTTCTATGGGAACAAATTTATCTGTAGATGATTGTCCAAAATCTCCTAGTGAGGTGGAGGACATGAGTAGAGTACCTTATGCTAGTGCAGTTGGCAGTCTTATGTATGCTATGGTCTGTACTAGACTAGACATTTCCCAAGTAGTGGGAGTCCTGAGTTGGTTTATGGCTAATCCTGGACGGGTACATTGGGATGCAGTAAAGCGAGTATTCAAATATTTGAGGGGCACATCAGATTACTCCATATGTTATCATGGTAACTCTTCTGGATCTCCACATTCAGTTTGTATTCATGGGTTTGTGGATTTAGATTGGGCAAGTGATATTGACAGTAGGAGATCCACCAGTGCTTATGTGTTCACTATGTTTGGTGGTGCCATCAGTTGGATGAGTAAGCGACAACCTATGGTTGCTTTGTCCACTACAGAAGCTGAGTACATGGCTGCTACTCATGCTTGTAAAGAAGCCATTTGGCTTAGAAGATTATGTTCTGATGTTGGTGTTGATGCAGAACAAATTACTATTTGGTGTGACAGTCAGAGCGCTATTTGCCTTGCAAAGAATCCAACTTTCCATGCCAGAATGAAGCACATTGATGTGCAGTTTCACTTTGTGAGAGATATGGTGGAAGATGGAAAGGTAAATTTGGAGAAGGTAGATACTATGAAGAATGTTGCAGATGCATTAACGAAAGCAGTGGGCACTGAGAAGTTCAGATGGTGTTTAGAGTCTATGGGCCTTTTGGCCTATAGCGGTTAAAGTTCCTGTTATGTTCCTGTTGCTCTTACAAGGTGTTTGACAAGTGGGAGAATGTTAGGAATAAGGTGTCTCAACCTTGGATAATTCCTATTCTTATTATTTGTTTTGTAAATGTATTTTTTGCAAATAATGTAATTAAGTGTGAGTGTACATGTCTAGTTGGCATGTTGATGTGTCACTCCACTTGATGTGTCGGCATCTTGTGCGTAAGGAGATCATGACTGAAATGGTCATGACAAATTCCTATGATGCGTAAGAACTATTTAAGGAATGTGCTATGACAGGTGTAAGAGCATCTTATGACTTGGGCCTATTTGGGTGCCCAAGAAGAAGTGGTTGGTGTGTGTAAGAGAATATGCCAAAAATAGGTTGGTATGATAGATTCTCTTACACTTCTCTTGTGACCGTTATTTTTGGCAGATTCTATGACAAGCTGTCATAGTCTATTCTAGGGATGGACACCTATTCTTGGGATTGCATGTAACAACTGTGTACATGTGACTTTGTGCATGGGTCTTGGTGGTTGTGCCTATTTTGGGGTCCAGAGGAGTCTATATATATGATGTTGCTCCTATGGGAGAGATATAACAAAAATTTAAGTCTTGTTGGCTTTGCCTCTCATTTCCTGAAAGAACTTGCATTGCAAGTGTATTGTAATCTTTGTGTTGAAGATAATACATTGTGTAGGTTTTGGAGTGCTGGGGTTTTTTACCGAAAGGTTTTCCCCAGGGTATATCATTGTGTCATTCTCTAATTTTTCTATATGTATGGTATGTGGTTGCAATATTTTTGTTAAAGTAGTTAACGAATCTGAAATTGTAAGGATTTATAAGAATTTGCACAATACTCTCCTATAGAGATTAGCGTAGGAAGCTATTTTCGCACCTGAGTTTCCTTACAATTATTAGATTGGAGATAAAGATGAGAGGATGCTCAAAGCCCTCAGAAGATAGCCTGACAAAGCTCTTAGGAAGTTGGGAATAGAAAGGGAAAGCATTCTTTCACCTGAAAGAAGTGATGTCAAAAATGGGGAAGTAAATAATAATTAAGTTGTTGATAAAAATATTTGGGTGTCGAAATACAACCCTCCTCATAGAAAGAACAGTGGGCATATCTCTAACAACAATTCTATAAATCTTGTGTTCGAACCAAACAATGAAGAAAGGATTACAGGAAGTGACAATGATCGGTTCAAAGTTTTTTCTAATCCCGTGTATAATATAGGTGATAAACGGGGGAACACTAATGATCCTTGTGAAAATCAAGACAGTGCAAGGAAGACTACAAAAAGTGGCAATGATCAGGGAGATGAAGATCATTGGAGAAAAGGCAGTGACAGAGAACTGCATGATCAAAGTAATATAATGAATCTCCTCGGATATGAGCAGAGAGATAATGATATAAATGATTTTGGTCACAATTATAATAATTTTGGGCAAAATCATAATGCACAACATTATAGAAATGTACAAGGAAATAAAAATATTAATAAAGGATATTTACATGCAAAGGATGAGTATTACAAAGAAAATAAAAATGGTGTGCATAGTGAAAATGTTCGTAGTTTATCAAATAATGATAAACATTTTCAAGATGTTGATTACATTCACAATCCACAAAAAGGTGGTGAGATGGCGGGTAAATTTAATGATTATATGCCAGGAAAAAATAATGACTTTACCTTGCAACCAAGTGATTTTAATAATAAAACTTATTATTATCAAGGCCCGAAATGTTTGCAGAGAGAAGATGAATATTATAATAATAATATTCAAAATGGTGAACGTGGCCAGCACGTTAAAAATAAAGGTGAAAATAACTATTATGTGCTATTACAAGATGGGCATGATAATGCTATTGGGAATAATATATGGGAGCCGCCATATAATTCTAAATTTGCGCAGAGGGATAAGTATGAGGAGAAGAATGATGATATCCATGCTGAGAAACATAATAATAGTTCTTGTGGACTGCCAAATACACATAATGTATATTATGGAATGTATCAAGAGGCTTTGGTGCAGCCCCAGCAATACTCTATGCAAAACACTCAAACTCATGAACATGCGCAAGACATGAAACACCAGGATATGCATGGTTTGGGCAATGATGGTATGTGCTATGATAGCCAGTATCATATGCAGCAAAACACACACACCCTAAAGAGTGGGGAGGTGTGTTATCGAGCATATAATAACATTTCAAAGAGCACACATGAGCAACTATATCATTCCAAACTTGCATAGAAGAAGAATTATGTAAAAAAGAGTATTAACAATGAGCAATGTAATAATATTATTTATAGATAGCTAAACAAACATTTACCAGTTTGTGCAAGAGACCAGCATGGAGAAAAGGAAAACTATTTGTTATTTTGTCTTGAGGCCCAACATAGATCTCAAGAACTAATCACTCAGCCTAGGCACCAACTTGCGCAGCAAGTTGATCAAGCTGGTCAAATAAATAACAATAAGAAACAACACCATTACAAGAAACAGTCTAGACATTTGCATGAGTAGCCATATTGGCTTGCGCAAAACCAAAGTGATTTGCAGCAAAAATAATATGTACAACCTCAAAACCAACTTGTGCAAGATAAGAAAGAATGTTTCAAAAGAAACATCCAGCAAAACATTAATACGCATGAACCAAATTTGTTGGGAGATTACAAGCAATAGGCTGGGAATAATGTATGTGAGCAGCCAGATGATGTTTATCAACTTGCACAAGAAGAGGAATATATGAAACAAAATATTCACACTGAGCAATATAAAAATGGTTTTTGTGGAATGCCAAAAACACCTAACATGTATCATGGAGGCCATGAAATGCAATAAGAGGAGGATGAATGTATGCAGTCATAGTAGTTTGCGGATAACCAATAGCAAAATAGTCATATACGCCCTCCAATTTATAACTTATATGGTAAGAATATTCATCATAGTAATATCTACCAGCCTACGCAGAAGAAGGATGAGCTTAGTGAAAAGGAGATTCATGCAAACTATAGCAATGCAGACTTTAATTGCTACTCACATGACCAGCACGCTGAGGAAAATGGAAAAAGATATCTGTATGGTAAAAACAATAATGAATTATGTTATTATGGACATAATTCACTGCATCCAAATTTACATAATGCACAGCATGGTGAACATATTAAAATAGAGGGTAAATATATGCCAAATAATATTTACAAATTTGCGCAAGGTGAAGATGAATATTGTAAAAGAAATATTCACACTGATTTTGAAAATATAAAAGGTAATAAAGATATTCATTTACAACAAAGTGATTATTTATATAACGGAAACATTAATATGGGAGGAAATAAAGTATGTATCTAGTATATTAAAGATGAAAGGGAATATAATCATGATCGAAATGCTGAAGAATATAAATATTTAGGAAACCATGCACAAAGCCAAGGTGGTGCACAAAATTCTAATACCTATACAGATAATATAAGCGGTGAATGCTTGCAGCAATGTGGAAACAACACACAGGGAAGAGGAGAAAATTATCATATTAATATACAGCCTGGAGGAAATCCTACACAACAGTATCATCCACAACAAATGCAAGGTTCAGTTTATCCAAATAGAAGTCAAAACTATGCACATCCATATGGTATGGGTACGAATCAGCAGTGTGCAAATTCGGGACAACAACAACGTCAACAACAAGGAGGATGGGTTCACAATCCAATGAATATGGCTCAGCAACCTCACATAGGTCAATATGGCAACCAAGCAAATCAACACCAGATAGGTAATCCTATGGGCCAAAATCAATATTTTTAGAATAATAACCAAATTAGAAATCAAATTGATGTCAAATTTCAAGAGATTAATGAAAGATATAAATAGTTAGATCTTTCAAATATTATATGCTCTCCTAGCCTAATACCTAATAAGTTAAAGGTTGTTATCCCTAAATTTACTGGTGATAGGTCGCAATTAGCAAAACAGCATGTAATGAATGTTAAAAATGTTGTATATGAATTTGATATAACATATGAAGATGTGTGTATGAAAATGTTTGTGCATTCACTCAAGGATAGTGCAGATGAATGGTATAGAAATTTGCATGATGGATCCATTAACTGTTGGAAAATTTTTTTGATTAGTTTATGGAAGAATTTGGGGATCAAAGAGATCCATCTTTTGCATCTCATGAATTAACCAATATAAAGAAAAATATGAATGAGATAGTAAAAGAATTTAATAAAAGGTTTAACAAGGTGTTGAATAAAATTCCAAAGGAGATTCGCCCTGTGGATTCCTTTTTAATAACTTTCTATTTGAGAGCCTTTGATGTCAAAAAAAATTATGAAATAAGGTCTCATAACCTGACAACATTACAACAAGTTTTTAAGATTGCATTAACTATTGAGAATAATAGAATAGTTGTCAGGAGAGTGGATAAGAGAAATGATCCCAGGCTCTACAATTTTGCAGCCCCAAAAAAGAATGAAGAATGTGATAAAATGGATGAGTTAGTGAGCTTAATGAAAAATTTGCATTCAATTAAAAGTCACTTTCAAGATGGAAAGAATGATAGAAATTTCAACAGGAATGACAGATACAAGTTAAAAGACATGCCCTATCATACCAAATGGAAAGATGGAAAGCCTTTGAAAAAATAGACAGACACTCTAGACCCTCTTAAAAAGAATAATCATTTTATAGGGGATGAACTTTGGTGTGACATTTGCAAGATTCCTCACACCCAGGAGCAATGCCTTATAGCACAGAAGATTATGGAGGAAGAACACCAGGGATGTGAGGAGAGACTTGTGATAAATGATTTATCATCCACTCCCTTTTGGTCAAGAGATAGTGATGACTCAGATGGTGATTACATGCTAAATGAAAGTTACTAGAGGTTAGGATACCAATAGGAACAACAAGTTTTTTTAGATGGTGATGAAAATCTAGATATCCGAAGGACAACAAAAGATGAAAGAGAGGCTTACACTGTGGCAACAATGGAACAGGTTCTTAGCAACTATCACCTAAGGAATAGGAATGTAAACTTAGGTAATAAACAAACCACAGGGATGTACAAAATTCCAAACAAGAATGCTAAGGTAAAGAAAGTAAAAGTAGATATTCCCAAAAGACAAGTTGATCAGACTTTAAAGATAAGAAAACCAGTGGATAAGAAAAGTAAAGGTAATCAAACATCAAATTGTACTTCATTCACGTCTCAAGCATTATCTTAGGTAAAACTTTCTATCCCTCTAATGAAAATATTAAAATTAAATGATTGCAGGAATGAAATGATCAACATAATAAATGGTGTGGTTAAAAAGGATTCAAAGGAACAAAAGGATAATGAAGAATTACCAGTTATTTACCTAGGAACTTTAGTTAATGAAGATGCTACTAAAGTAGATCCTTTCTTTTTAACTTTTTTGATAAACAATAAATTAGTTTAAAATTGTATGCTAGACTCCAAGGTAGCAGTTAATATTATGCCTCATGGAGTAATGAAGGAATTAGGAATGAATGTGGATACTACTTATGGAAAATGCTATGCTATGGATAATAGATCAGTTCAAGTTATTGGAATAATGAAAAATGTTGAATTTAAGTTTCCTTCTTGTCCTAAAAAGTCCTATAAAATTGATATTATTGTTGTAGAATTACCACCTAGTTATGGAATGTTATTATCTAGACAATGGTCTAATTTAGTGGGTGGTAATGTCCAATTAGATCTATCTTATACTTCTATTCCAGTGAATGACAAGATTATCAGGATTAACAAGGAACCAAGATCTACTTACATAATTGAAGATGTTGATCCAAGTCAAGTTACATACTTTTTCCATACTGACATGGAGTATTTCCAGGTAAGTATTCATAAAAATTGCATTGAAAATACTAGTCCTATTGAAATACATGCTAAGGAAAATAGAGATTTCATTTGGAAAATGTTTTTTGATGGATCATCTAGCAAAAATGGTAATGGAGTAGGTATAGTTTTCATATCCCCAAATGGGAAATCTTTTAAGTATTCCTTTTTGTTGGCTTTTGAATGTACTAACAATGCTACAGAATATGAAGCACTTCTATTAGGTCTAAAAATAGTAGGTAAGCATGGTATCAAAATTCTTTCTATTTATGGTGATTCTGAATTGGTTGTGTCTTAGATTAGGGATAAGTTTGTTACTAAGAATCATACCTTAAAAAGGTACAAGAATGAAGTTTGGGATTCTATAGAATGTTTTGATGCTTTTTCAAAAACATGGGTAGATAGGTCTAAAAATATTCTTGCTGATTTCATGGCTAACCTAGCAGTTAAGCATAACGATATTCCATGTGAAGATATCACACAGGTAGAGATTAGATCAAGGCTAGAAATACCTGATAACATTCATAATTGGCAAATCTTTGAGGATGATAGAGACATCATAAAGGTTCTTGCATTGAAGAAAGGTATGAAGGTCAATGTATTGATTTGAATGCTTATGTTGAAACAATAGAAGAAAGGGATACTTTATTTGGAAAAGAAGTAATTCAACTTAAAACTAATAAAATTCCTAAAGGCCTTGTTGCATTAGAGAGAATGTTTGATAATAAGGATTCTAATAATAGATTTAAAATGGATAATACTACTATAGAGGAAGCAGAGAAGATAAATTTAGGAACTGAACATGCTCCTAAAGAAGTTTGCATTGGTAAGAAACTAACTCCTAAAATTAGAGCTGATATTGTTAATTTATTAAGAAAGTACATACATGTTTTTGCTTGGTCCTATGAAGATCTTAAGGCCTATAGAGAAGACTTGTTCCAACATGAGATACCCTTAAGATCTGATGCCAAGCCTTTTAGACAAAGGCAAAGACCGATCAATCTGACTTTGGCTCCTAAGATGAAGGAGGAACTCATCAAGATGAGTGATGCTGGTATCATCAAGCCGATTAGACACTCTACTTGGGTTTCAAACTTGGTACCTTTTAGGAAGAAAAATGGAGATATTAGGCTTTGTGTGGACTTCAGAAACCTAAACATATCTTCATTAAAGGAAAATTATGCATTACCTAATATGGAGGCATTATTACAAAAGGTTACTGGAAATGAACTATTATCCATGATGGATGGATTCTCTGGGTACAATTAGGTGAAGGTTAAAGAAGAAGAAGAATAGTACAAAACAACAGTCACTACACCATGGGGTACATATGTTTATGCAAGAATGTCGTTTGGACTCACAAACACCAGAGATACTTTTTAGAGAGCCATGGATGTGGCCTTTGGGGATTTCATTGATATTATCATGGTAATATATCAGGATGACATCAAAAATTATTCCAAGAAGGCAGAGGACCATTGCAATCATTTAGAGAAAAATTTTAAAAGAGCCCTTGAATATGGAGTATCCTTAAATCCAAAGAAATGTCATTTTGGGGTAACCAAGGGTAAACTTCTCGGTCACATTGTTTCTAGGGAAGGAGTCAGAATTGACCCAGAAAGGATTGAAGCAATTGATAAGGTTCAGATTCCTTAAAATGTTAAAGGGATTCAATCTTTCTTTGGAGAAATCAACTTTGTGAGAAGGTTTGTCCTGAATTTTTCAGAGATTATGAAACCTATTGCAAAGATGTTAAAGAAGGATGCAGTTCTAAATTGGACAGATGAGGCCTTAGAAGATTTTTCCAGTATTAAGAAAGCAATCAAAGAAGCTCTAGTTTTGAAATCTCTTGATTTCTCGAAGCCATTTGAGTTGTTCTCTTTCACTTCCTTCCACACCATTTTAGTGGTTCTATTACAGAAAAATGATGAAGGGTATGAGCAACCAATATCTTTCTTCAGTAAAACTTTACAATCTTCTTAGCTAAATTATGATATACATGAAAAGAAAGCTTATACATTAGTTAAAGCAATGAAATCATTCAGACCCTATCTGGTTGGAGCTAAGATTGTGGCATATGTTCCTAATGCAACAACTAAGGATATATTGAGGCAATCCAGGTAAAAGATGTCGATGGATTAATCAGATTCAAGAATTTGACATTGAAATTCAGATCATTAAGTTAATCAGAGGACAAGGATTGGCTAAACTCATGGAAGAGACAAATTTGGATGCAACCCAAGTAAACCAAGTAGATTTGGAAAGTGCAGAGATGAGCATCAAACATTGTCCATGGTACACAGACATAGTATACTTTTTAAGGCATATGAAATGTCAAAAAGGTTTAAATGATAATCAGAAAAGAACTATAAAGTTACAAGCATCAAGATATGTATTGATTCAAGGAGACTTATATTAGAAAAATAATGATGGTATCCTCTTATTTTGTTTAGACACCCACCAAGCCAAGTCATTTATTAAGGAGTTGCATGATGGGGTATGTAGTGGTCACTTCTCAGCCAAGACAACAGCTAATAAGATCTTGAAAGCTGGGTATTATTGGCCGCATGTATTCAAGGATTTTTATGAATATGTTAAAAAGTGTGAATCTTGTCAAAAGTTCTCCGGGAAACTAAAATACAATGGTGCTTTACCCCTTATTCCTTTACAGACTACGGAACCATTCAAAATGTGGGGAATAGACTTTATTGGGGAAATTGCAGATGCTTCGAGTGGAGGTCACAAATGGATATTGGTTGCAACTGAATACTTTACAAAATGGGTTGAGGCTATACCTACGAGACAAGCTACAAGCAAGGTGGTCATCAAGTTTTTGACAGACAACATACTTACCAGATTTGGAGTACCTTGCAAGATTCTTTGTGACAATAGCATGTGTTTCAGATATAAGGAATTTTTAGAATTTTGTGAAAAATATGGCATCAACCTATCATACTCATCTTTGTATCATCCACAAGGAAATGGTCAAGCAGAATCAAGCAATAAGAATATACTAAAGATTATCAGAAGAATGTTGAGCAATAATAAGAAGGCATGGGACTCAAAGCTTAGTCTAGCTTTGTGGGTAGATAGGGTAATACTGAAAAGATCGACAAGTTTCACTCCATATGAATTGGTTTATGGAAAACAAACAAGGTTACCATTAAACAATCTCCTGCCAGTTTACAAGTTCATCCAGGAAGAAGAGCTTGAGGATGTAAATTGTATGGAAGACAGGTTGAGCCAGTTATCAGAGCTAGATGAGATGAGAAGAATGGTGCAAGAAAGGAATCTTTATCAACAATGACAGATTAAGACCCTTCATGACAAGAGAGCATCAGACAGGTCTTTTAGAGAAGGTGATTGGGTACTGAAATGGAATACAAAAGACCAAGATAAAGGAAAACATGGTAAGTTCAAGGCATTATGGTTGGGACCTTACATGGTCGTGTCAAAGGTAGGTGAGAATTCATATTATTTACAGGATACTGATGAAGTTATTCAAGAGTTCCCAACTCATGGTCAGCATTTGAAGCAATTTTTCTCTTAAAACAGGAAATATTCTCTAACTTGTACATTATTTTATTTGTTTTATTTTATTTAATCCCCATGATGCTTTTCTTACTATGGTCTACTTTTCTAGAGATAATTGGACTCTCGCTGCATCCAGGCATGAATGCACATCGCCAATAAGAGCCACTGTTGACACCAAAAATTTTAGGTTCTAAATAAATGAAACATCAAGGAAGTATAGTCTACATTTTTCATTTTTTATGTAATTTCCCTATGTAAAAATTAAAATGATTAAATAGGAATAAATATTTATCGTTATTCTATGTTTGTGAAATAGGTTGTTGATTATTTTATTTCAATAATTTTAATGCATGTATATTTTGAAATTAAATTATTATAAAAATAATAAATAAGGTAGTTAAGTAAAAAAGGTGGCAAGAGGGAGTTGAACCCTCGACCTCTCAAGCCAACCTTTTTTCCTACCTACCTACCCTCCTACCCTCTAACCAATTAGCCTATTTATATACTTCAAGAGGATTTGGAGGAGAAACTAATTTATTTACGTTTCTATGTGCAGGTGAAAAACCAATACAATTTTTCACACGGGGAGTATTTCTTTCCTGAAATATTTTTAATTCAATAATGAAATATTCCTTTTCTAATGTATTATTTATTTTACATATTTTAGGAAAAGGAGTAGGGAGAGAGAGTTGAACACTCGACCTCTCGACCCACCCTTTCTTCCTAACCTAACTACCTGACCTACCCTAACCAATTGTCCTATGTTATTGCTTGAGAGTATGGTTAGGAATTAAGGGATAAATATTAGATTATTTTATTTCCTTTTAATGATTTAGAAATAAATTATTAGGATAAGTAAGTGTATTGTTTTTCTCTTGTATGTATGTCTTAAAAAGTTTTTTCATTTCACGAGATTATTATTTTTACTAATGTGATTGCTTTTGATTTTAATTTATAATTTACCCTAAAAACATTAAAGTGAAAAGTGTATTAAAGTAAATTCATATTAGAAAAGATTACTATGTTTTTAGGATTTGGAATATTTTTAATTGATATTAATCTTTAATTTTCAAATACCTAATTGTAATCTTGTAATTTTACCCTATTGTAATTTAATTTTTAAAAATCAAATTATTAGGGTAAAATGGGCATGAATGATTATTTCTTACCTTATTTGATTTTAACTTATCATTTTAGGAAATACTAATTAATTGATTTGAAGTGTATGCATTTGTTTTATCTTTCACCTTCATTTCAATATATGCATATTAGGGTTTTTGTTTGAAATGTGAAACTATTTTATTACAAAGACCCTAAATGTGTTTTATAAAATGGTTGTAATATTATTTTTTACATTAGAAATATTTGTAACATTAGGGTTGTTATTTTGTAAAAATCAATGCACTTGCCCTAAGTGAATTATTTTGAAATATTTTGATATTTAGGGTGAATGCTTCCTTTTTTGTTAGGGTAGATTATAAATCTTTTTACCCTAATGCTTTTAAAAATATTTCTATATGATATTTTTATTGTATTATGTTTGTGGAGAGGCATTTTGGTAAATATTTTAAAAGTGAATTTAATATTTCTAGGTGTTATCTTATTAATGGCATTTTTATATGTTTTGATAATATTTTTTGAAAGTAGAAATTAAATTTTAAACATAAAATTATATATTCCTATTAAATAATTTTAAGCATTACCTTACTATTTGGATTTTTCAAAATGAATACTTATGGTTGATTATTTTAATTTTATTTATTTTTTATTTTTTATTATCAAAACATTTATAAAATTATATCAAGATTCTATTAATGTTTATTTGATTATATCATCAATTAAACATAAGGATCATATTGAAAACCTAAAACACTATAGAGTATAAAAAGTTTACTTTTAAATTTTATTTAAAAGATTACCTAATGTCAGGTGTTTTTGTGCAGGCATTAAACATAAGGATATGGATTTTCATACATGAACACCTAAAGATTATAACAAATCAAGTTTATTATACGGGAAGTTTGTTTCCCTAAAAGCCATTGATATGGTTAATATGTAATTTTGGGGGTTAGTTTTAGGGATTAGGTTCTGTGAAAAGGTGTGTCTTTTCACAAGAAACCATTGATTATTATATTTATATTCAAACATTTGTAAACAATGAAGATCATGACACACTTGAGAAAATCTCCTGCAACTACAAACTCGGACCTAATATGCAATTTTTCAAATACTAATGTCAGATAAGTTGTTTATGCTTTTTGAGGTTATATAGTTTTTATTTTCAGTTAGTTTTTCAGATACTCTGTCTACCAGGGTGTCCTACTATGTTCTATTCCTTGATTCATTTGTTTAAGGTTAATTCATGCAATTCAAATAGCAACTGTATGGTCTAAGAACCTACCATTGTTCCTATCGGCCTCTTAATTTGTGTTAAAATTTATTGGATTAATTGTATAAATTATTTTAAATTGTGATTCAATAGAAGCCTGTAGGATGATAGTCTTGCTTTATAGGAGCAAGTTCCCTTAAAACTGTCTCTGACTATATGTATGATTGAAAGCAATTGACTCTATTCCCAATTCTGCATTAGGCACTGATCTCATTTCATTTGTAATTGTTATGTGGTTCTATTTTGTAGTTTACATATTAAATCTCATTTCTTCTTTATAAAGCATTCAATTAGGTTTTAGTGATAGTTTCAGGCTTTAGTTTAAATATCATACTATTTAGCTATTAGGAGATTAGGTTATTTTCCTCCAAGGATTGTTTACCCCTTTGGAAGGAATTGCTTGTGTCTATGTGTGCATTTGTACAGTTTAAAAGCACTTATGGATTCAGGCCTACCAACCTTGGCTCAATCGAGTCAGAATTGCAGAGGCACTTGTGTGTGCCTGTCAGTTGGCCTCAAAATGGTCCATCATTTTTTAGCACCAACAAGTTCCAAGAAAACCCCATACACTAGCAAAAATGGACAACTCATGTTTAAGTCACCACGTGAGTGTCTAGATTATGTCCACTAACCTCACAAGATAAGACCAGCCCATCATCAATGGTCACTAACAAGGAGACAAGTTCATCATTTTTAAGATCCAATACTAGGCTCATCTTAAGCCCAAATTAAAAAGTGATCCTAACATCATTAAACTAAAATGGAAAATGAGATATAGATACATGATATCAATCCTAAAAATAGAAGAATTATAACCATGGAATTTTTTTTTACACAGACCCGAGGGGACAATAAACTATTATAAATGTGCAACAGTTGTCCTAGTATAAATGCATAGAAGTAGGTTTACTCAGGCCAACATACAAGTGAATGCATAGAAATAAAGAAACAAATGTGCAAGAATAAAAAATGTGGAGGAATCTATTGGTGTGATGGAGAGTGGAGAGGGAAGGCGATGACTGGAGGGAGGAAATTCAAAAATTTCCCTGGCCAGGAAACCTGCTACTGGCAAGTTTTAGGCATCTATAGCGGCATGTGATCAGAAGTGTAATGGGGCAGAGAATGATTCAAAAGGGGACAAAGATCCAGATCAAAATCATTCCTGAGAAGGCAGAAAATGAGCTTTTTCAAAAAATGATTCAGGCGAGAACATTGCATCTGGAAGTGCTCAAAGTATTCCTGTGCGAGAAGAGTAGAATAAGGCTACATGTGAAGTTGAGGAGGGCTCCACTAAAGATAAAAAAGGGGACAAAGACCCAGTCAGAAACCTCAATCGATATGGAGGCCCAAAATCAAGAAATGTTGTCCGTAAGACATCCTTTCCTAGGATCGATGGTCAAACTTTCTTTGAAAATTCCATTAAAGGTAGTTGGTCTTCATTGTTTGGAGTTAAAGCAATTGGAAAGTCTTCTTGTTAAGAATAGTCCTAAGAGATAATTGAGAGGGGGGGGTGGTGAATTAGTTATCTACAAGATTCAATTCTTTACCCAATTAAGTATACTTAAACATAAAGCATAAACACAATGAAAGAACATAGGAACACAACACCAATATTTTGGTTACATGGAAACCCAACTAGGTAAAAACCTTGGTGGGACTTCATACCCACTAATAATTTGTACTAGTGTATAATGATCCTTGTTAGAAGATCCTTTAACCTGTTAGGAGTAGCTTTACAATATATTAAGTATAGTAGACCTAATCAAGGGTTGGACCCTATTAGGAGTCTTTTACAATTGTCCCTATTAGGGGAGAGGATGCACTGTCTGAGAGCTCACTACTCAAATGGGCGAAGGCTACAACCTTCTGAATAACAGATACACACTATATTTGGATCTTGGTGAACTATGCTTTGACCTGCTATCTGGATCAGTTCCAATGAATAGCACAAGTACTTTACTTGGTCACATAGACCTTCTTCTGATGGCTCAACACTTCGCACACCCTGCTCTACTCTTCTTAATCAACCATGAACCACACTCAAGCAATCACAAATGACTGCCTATAAATATATTTCCTCCAAATGATATAATCAAGTTAGCCTATTAAAACCACCTTGAAATAATATTAGAGAAACCATAAAAAACTCCAATAAACATTATGTTAGCTCTACTATGCACACAACACATTCTGGGATGTGTCTAATAAAATAATTGTAGACGCACGCTACACTTTTTCGGCTCTACTAAAACAACTGGAACTTTCTCTGTAGGCTGAATTAACTTATGCGCTCTTAACAAAACATCAATAAAACTTCTCCAAGCTTAAATCCAAGGGCACATACCCTCAAGATAGGCACAACTCAAGAACCAATAAAATCTCTGTCGGCTCTTCTAAACAAACACAGGAAATAGCTGTTGGTGAATAACGACTGCATAACTTCACTTGCATTCATCATCAAACTATGCATCCATGAACTTAACATAACTAACATGTCTTCAACATATATCCAAGCATGCAAGGCTCCATGATAACTGTACGGACAACCATACACAGAACATTGTCTGTTACTCTGTCAAGAACACTGCTGACACTAGCTGCTATATAACTGTCTGTACTAACAGTTAACCTCTACGCCCATGATATTATGTTGATATCATGTCCATGCTACATATAATGAAATCTTACTACATAAGACTTCCACGGATGCTACTTTCCATATGTTGTCATCAATGACAAACATACAGTCAATACTGGCCTGCTGGCAAATCTCCAACAATCTCCCCCTTTGGCATTGATGGAAACATGTGGAATGAGAAACCACCACCAACCAAAATGAACATTTCTTTTATAACATTCTCCATTTCCTCTTCAAAACTCCCCCAAAGATGAATCCTCTATCTGCTACAATATTTTCTAATATTCTCCATTTCCTCAACTATACCGATGTCATAATTGAATGTTGCTCCCCGTTAGTATATCACTCCTCTTTTTACTTCTATTTTTCATGACTCTATATATACTCCCCCTTTGACATCAATGTCAAAGGGTGCCATTCATTTTAAGCACCGGTACTACTCCTGAGGTAGAGTAGTCAACCTTCAACCAGTCCTAGAGGACTGATGCCTTTCCTTCTTTCTTCTAATCAAAATCAGGGAAGGGAATTACTCCCAACTTCTCCATGAGATACTCAAAAGTATCCTTAGGCAAGGGCTTTGTGAATATATCTTCCAACTAATCTTTAGTACTCACATAGTCCAACTTGACTTCTTTTTCTACCACTTTCTCTCTTAAGAAGTGATACTTGATCTCTATGTGCTTTGTCTTTGCATGCATCATAGGGTTCTTTGACATATTGATAGTGCTAGTGTTATCACAGTAAATAACAATAGGATAAGCAATCTAAATTCCAAAATCTTTTATCATCTACTTGATCCAAACCATTGTAGAACAATTCAAGGCTGTTGCAACATACTCTACTTCTACTGTTGACTAAGAATACAATTTTTTTTATTTCTTGTCCAAGTGACAAGTCTATCACCAAGAAACATTGCTCCACCTGAGGTACTCTTTTGGTCATCAACACATCCTGCCCAATTTGCATCAGTGTACACATGAAGCTCAACATTTTTTGAATTAGGATACCATAGACATTAATCTATAGTGCGTTGCAAGTATCTAAATATTCTCTTTATTGCCATGAGGTGACTTTGTTTAGGTTTCGGTGCAAATCTTCCAACTATGCTAGCTGCATTGGAAATATCAGGTCTAGTCTTAGTAAGATATATGAGTTTACCAATCATAGACTTATACAATGTTAAATCTACTCTTGGTGAGTCATCTTCTTTTGTAATCTTCCATCCAATGATCATATGGGTTCCTACTAGCTTGCAATCATCCATCTTGAATTTCTTCAGTATCTCTTTCACATACTTTGATTGATTAATGAAAATTCCTTTTTCTGACTGTTGCACATTTAGTCCCAAACATTACTTGATAGGACCAATCATACTCATCTCAAACTCATTATGCATTTCTTTGGCAAATTCAGCACTGAGTTTGTCATTACCTCCAAAGATAATGTCATCAACAAAAATAGCTACAAGTAGTAAACCTTCAGATGTCTCTCTAGTGAATAGATTACAATCTGTTGCTCCTTTCTTGAATTTGATCTTTGTTAAGTATCCATCTAGTCTCTCATACCATGCTCTAGGGGCTTTCTTGAGTCCATAGAGGGCCTTCTTCAATCTGCATACCATATCAGGTCTGTCTGATAAGGTGAATCCTTCTGGCTACACAATGTATACTTCTTCTTTCAAGTCTCCTTTCAGAAATGTTGACTTTACATCCATCTAATAAACTTTGAAGTTTTTGACTGTAGCATAGGCTAGAAACAACTTAATAGCTTCTAATCTACTCACAGGTGCAAATGTGTCTGAATAATCAATGCCTTCTCTTTGCGCATATCCCTTACACACTAATCTTTCTTTATTTCTTACTACTATACCATCTTCATTCATCTTGTTTCTGAATATCCACTTAGTTCCAATCACATTCTTATCACTAGGTCTTGGGACTAGTTCCCAAGTGTCATTCTTAATAATCTAATCAAGTTCTTTCATAGCATCATGCCAATCTGAATCATTACAAGCATCTTCAACACTTAAGGGTTCGATCTAAGATAGTAAACATACCGGTTCATTGCTAGCTAAGTTCTTTGCTTGTGATCTTGTTAAAACTTTGTCGCTCTGATCTCCAATGATGTCGACCCTGGAATGATTTCTTCATGTAAACTTTGGAACTTTAGATGATGTTGATTTATCAGCCTTGGGAGTTTCTTTTTCACTTGTCTCAGGGTCATTGAATAACACATCAATACTGTCAAACATTTCTTCAATAACTGCCTCACTAGTGGAGGGTCTAGGTTCTTCCTCAATCATGGGTGAGTAATCATGATATCTTTCTTGAATCATAAACTTTTCATCAATCTTTACATGAGCACTTTCAATGATCTTTTTCAATCTTAAATTGAAACATCTATAAGCTTTAATTTTAGTAGAGTAACCAAGAAAAATACCTTCATCACTTCTTGCATCAAAATTGCCTACTGCTTCATCCCTCTTGATGTAGCACTTGCTTCCAAAGATTCTGAAGTATTTTACTGTGGGAACATTACCAAACCATAGCTCATAAGGTGTTTTGTTAGTGCCTAGCCTCAATTGAATTTTTTTGATGGTATAGACTATTGTAATGACCACATCTCTCCAATACGTATGTGCAACTTTTCCTTCTATCATAATGGTGCACGCTGTATCAAGAATGATTATATTCCTTCTCTCTACAATTCCATTCTGCTGAGAGGTTCTAGGTGCACTTAACTATCTATTTATGCCATATTCTTCACAGTACTCATAGAATCTGTCAGAGGTGAATTCTCCTCCTCTATCTAATCTCAAACATTTTATCTTTAGTCTAGATTCATTCTCAACCTTAGCTTTGAATATTTTGAATTTCTCAAATGCTTCTGACTTATCTTTTAAAAATGCAACCCACATCATCCTAGTATAATCATCAACAAACAAAATGAAATACCTTTCACCATAGTATGATCTTGTTTGAGTTGGACTACATAGGTCTGTATGAATCAGATCCAACTTGTTCTTTGTTGAATTCTACTTTCTCCTAAAGGAATTTCTCACTTGCTTTCCCATCAAACATTCCCTGCATATATTATCAACTGGCTTTTCTATGCTAGGTAGATCTCTTACTTCCTTAACATTGCTAATCTTTACTACGTTATCAAAATTGATATGACATAGTCTTTTATGCCATAACCAACTGTCATCAACTTTAGCAACAAAACAACTTGCTTCTAAATTGAGTTGAAAATAATTACCTCTTGTCTTTGTGCCTCATGCAATCATAACACCATCTTTGTTGTTAATGATGCATTTTTCATCTTTGAACTCCAACTGATAGCCTTTTCCAAGTAGTTGTCCAACACTGAGAAGGTTATGTTTCAAACCATCAACATAAAGAACATCATTAGTATTGTTCTTTCCATCCAAAGTGATGGCTCCTCTACCAACTATAGGTTTAGGAGTGTTGTCCCCAAATTTAAACATACCACCATTGTATTTGTCCAAATGAACAAACCTACTTTTATCACCTGTCATGTGATGTGAGAAACCACTATCTACAATCCAGTCTGTCATTATGTCAACTTGTGAAATCAATGCTAGCTCTTGATTTTCTTTCTTGTCTTCATGAATTGTCTTGTTATTCATTTTGTCTACAATAGAAATGAATCCAATTTCTTCTTCACCAGATTCTTCTTCTGACACTCCATCTCCAGCATAGTAGCATTCCTTAGAATACTTAGGCTTGTAATCCTTTTTGAATTTTCTAGCTCTAGTGGGACACTTTGATGCAAAGTGACCGATCTTATTACATGAAAATGGTAATTGACCTTCATATTTTCCTTTTCCTTTCTTTTCTCTTTTGGCAATCATAGAAATAAAATCATCTAATGTTTTCTCTTCATCATCATCATCAAAATTACCCGAAGTGTTTGCAAATTTCTTACCATGAACTGTTGCTTTGAAAGTTGTCTCACTCTTTGGTTCTGTCTTCAATCTTGAAATCTCAAAAGCTAAGATTTTGTTGATCAAGGTCTCTCTCTTGAAATTTGATGTAAGTTGCATGGTCTCATCAAGGATGTTGATCTTGCTTTCATATTCTGGATTAAGAGTATTCATTAACTTGTCCATAATGTCCTCCTCTGAAATCTCTCCACCATTGTTCCTGATTCCAGCAACTGCTTCATTAATCCTCTAATTGTAAGCTCTGATATTTTCTTCAGGAAGCATCTCTAATGCATTGTATCTTTTCTTCCATGTCTTTCTGCGTGCATCCTTTGCTTGTTTGTCTCCTTCAAATTTGTCTTCAAGGTGCTTCCATATTTTATGGGTTGTATCTATCTTTTTTAATTCTGAAAATTCACCATCAGATAGGGCGCTGATAAGGGCTTCTTTAGCAATAGCATTCTGATGAAATAATTCCTTTTATGCATCAGTAACATCATCTTTTTCAAAGTCTTATAAGGTAGGAATCTTGGCTGCTTTGATAGTTACATTAAAAACTTCAAAACCAATGCACTACAAATGAGTCACCATCTTGTTCTTCCAATCAAGATAATTCTCTCCATCTAACTTAGGAATTTCTTTCCTAAAGTATGCCATCTGATCAACCTCAAGTTGTTAAACTTTCTCTCTGAGGCACTTGGCTCTGATACCAATTGTTAGGAATAGTCTCAAGAGATAACTGAGAGGGGGGGGGTGAAACAATTATCTACAAGATTCAATTCTTTATCCAATTAAGTATATTTAAACATAAAGCATAAACACAATGAAAGAACACAAGAACACAACACCAATATTTTGGTTATAGGGAAACCCAAATAGGTAAAAACCCTGGTGGGACTTGATACCCACTAATAAATTGTACTAGTGTATAATGATCCTTGTTACAAGATCCTTTACCCTGTTAGGAGTATCTTTACAATATATTAAGTACAGTAGACCTGGTCAAGGGTCAGACCCTGTTAGGAGTCTTTTACAATTGTCCTTGTTAGGGGAGAGGATGCACTATCTAAGAGCTCACTGCTCAAATGGGCAAAGGCTACAACCTTTTGAATAACAGATACACACTATATCTGGATCTTGGTGGACTGCACTTTGACCTGCTATCTAGATTAGTTCCAATGAATATCACAAGTACTTTACATGGTCACATAGACCTTCTTCTGATGGCTCAACACTTCACACACTCTTCTCTGCTCTGCTTAATCAGCCATGAACCACGCTCAAGCAATCACAAATGACTAGCTATAAATATCTTTCCTCCAAATGATATAATCAAGTCAGCCTATTAGAACCACCTTGAAATCATATTAGAGAGACCATAACAAACTTCAATAAAAAAAATTTCAGCTCTACTATGCACGCAACACATTCTGGGACCTGTCTAATAAAATAATTGTAGATGCACGCTACACTCTGTCGGCTCTACTAAAACAACTAGAACTTTCTCTATAGGCTGAATTAACTTATGCATTCTTAACCAAACATCAATAACACTTCTCCAAGCTTAACTCCAAGGGCACATACCCTCAAGATAGGCACAACTCAAGAACCAATAAAATCTTTGTCGGCTCTTTTGAACAAACATGGGAAACTATTGCTAGCGAATAACAACTGCATAACTTCACTTGTGTTCATCATCAAACTATGCGTCCATGAACTTAACATCACTAACATGTCTTCAACATATATCCAAGTGTGCAAGGCTCCATGATAATTTTATGGACAACCATACACAAAACATTGTCTGTTACTCTGTCAGGAACACTGTTGACACCAGCTACTATATAACTATTTGTACTAATAGTTAACATCTGCGCCCATGATATCATGCTGATATCATGTCCATGCTCATATAATGAAAGCTTACTATATAAGACTTCCATGCATGCTACTTTCCATTTGTTTTCATCAATGACAAACATACAGTCAGTACTGGCCTGCTGGCAAATCTCCAACACTTATTTCCCTTTTGTAGATAATATGTCTGATCCTGAAAAAAGGATTATTTAGTATCTCACTTCCTAATTCATTGGTTGATCATATTATTGCTACAATGAAAAATATGTTGGTGGGAAAATTTATTGGCCCAAGACCTAACATAGATGATGTAAGACTATTTATAGCTAGAAAATGGAAGCTAAAGGGCCAAGTAGATATAGTTGCTCTACCTAAGGGTTTTTTCACATTTTTGTTTTCAAGTGCAGAAGACCTATCTGATATTCCTTATGGAGGTCTGGAAAATCATCTTTGGCTCTTCAAAAATGGGGAACTAGATTAGATCTAAATGTAGATATTTTTGAACCGGCCCCGGTGTGGGTGCATTTTCAGGGTTTACCTCTGGAGTATTTGCATGAAGATGTTTTTGTGGGTCTGGCAGGTTCATTTGCGGAGCTTATGTCCATAGACCTGATGACTGTAGCTAGGACAAGATTAGTATATGCCATAATTTGTGTCAACATCAACCAAAAGGCAGACCTACCGGAGGTTATTACTATCAATTCTAAGTTGGGAAAACACATTCAAATGGTGGATTTTGAATCTCTTCCCTTTTCTTGCTTCACCTGCAAAAAATCTGGGCACTGGGAAAAATAATGTCCGTTGAAACCAAAGGAAAAACTAAAAAAGAAAGAACCAAGAACTGAATGGAGAGAAAAAAATGGCACAGTATAGATTCAATATAAACCTAATATACCTATTGAGGATAAGAATACAAATGAAGATTTAACAAAAGGAGAAGAAAAGAAAGATCAAGCCAAGGAGGGTTCAACTCAATCTCAAGTTATCAGAGGAAAAATTTGAATAGACAACCCCTATCAAACCCCTCAGTCCTTTAAAAGGAGAGATATCTAAAGATGGCAACCAGTCTCATACTGTTCCTCCAAAGGACTTTATTCAGATGGAGTCTCAAGGTCCTAGTAAAGAAGGGAAAGAAGTAAGTGGAAACACCTTGACCAACCTGGGTTTGGGAGGATCTAAGGTGGGTAACTCTAATTTAGTAAGATTTCAAATCAACGAGCAAGATAACACCCCTATTTTAGGGAGCAGCAGTGGGAGTTGGTCAGACATAAGAGAGGAGGATAACCATAAGGAGAGATTGGATGATGTTTTTCCATCTCTGGAACTCCAAGATTCTCCCTAGTCAGAGGTTATAGATAAAAATAAATTCAAAAAACTTTCTAAAGAAGGACTCTCTCAAACGAAATAAGAGTTAGGTAAGAAGCCAGAAAATACACCTCAAGGAGGAGTCTAGACAAGAAGGAAACATAAAGCTGATGTTGACTCACCATTAGAGGGAAGAGGCAGACCTACTCACAAAATAAAAAGAAAACAAGAAGAAAAAAGAATATAGTAGATGGTAAACAATTTACTATCCCAGAGATCTATTCCCCAACCCTCTAAATGAAGATAATATCCTGGACTATTAGAGGACTGAACAATCCCCATAAACAAGATGTTCTGAGAAACATTGTTAGAGACTGTAAACTTGATATTCTTCTTATTCAAGAAACTAAGATGGCTAGAAGTAAAGTAGAAAAAATCCACCCTTTTAAGAATGACAATAGTATTGGTAGTGACTCTGATGGTGCTTATGGAGGAGTTCTCATTTTTTGGAATAATTTCTCTATTAACTGCATGATTTTACTTGTGGAGAAAAATATCATCCTTGTCAAAGTTAAACATCTTAAAGAAGACTTCTCATGGAATCTAATGAATATCTATGCTACCAATACAAAAAATGGTAGAATGAAATTTTGGAAAAGATAGAAAGATATCAGAAGTAACTTTCAAGAGACCAGTTGGATGGTCATGGGATATTTTAACACTCCTATTCAAGTTAATGATAAAATAGGTGGGGTCCCTTCTCAAATCGAAAGTAGACTGGATCTTATGGAGTATATCAATGATCAATCTTTCATTGACATGGAGATTGAAGGTATTTACTATACTTGGTCAAATAGAAGAACTGGAGCTGATCTTATTCAGGTGAAACTAGATAGAACTATTTTATCTTTTGATTGGATTTCTAAGTTTACCTATTCTTTGTCCTCTTCTCTAAGAATCGGATTTGATCATTTTCCCATAGTCTTTAATGCTAATATTTTAAATGGGAATAAGAATATTCCTTTCCACTTTGAAAAAATGTGGCTGGCCCATCCTAGTTTGAAGGAGTGTATTTCTAAATGGTGGAACTACAAGCAGGATGGTAATGCTATGTATAGAATAGCCAAAAAGTTGAGTACTATTAAAAGGAAAGTAAGAACTTGGAATAAGGAAATTTTTGGAGACATCTTCAAGGCTAAAAATAGTAAATAGGAAGAGCTAAAGGTCATTCAGGAGCAAATTCAAAAAGAGGGTCTCTCAGAGGAGCATAAAAATACAAATAATTTGCTAGTGGCTGACTATCATAACAATATTTCCAAAGAGGAATCTTTCTGGAGGCAGAGATCAAGAGCACTCTGGTTAAAAGATTAGGATAGAAACATGAGATTCTTTCATATGATAGCTATGAAACACAAAGAAATAAATAGAATCTCTTCCCTTATCTCTAATGGTAAATCCTTGATTAAGGAAGAAGATATTAGAAAGGAAATGCTCCTTTCCTTCTCCTTGTTACTTACTAAAGATGAAAACCTTGATATGCTTAGTCAAAATGAGATCCTCTCTACCATCCCTAACCTGATTGACCATAGGTCTAATGCTAGGCTAAAGGCTATTCCTAATGATAAGGAAATTAAAGATGTTGTGTTCTCTTTTGAAGGGGATAAATCTTCAGGTCCTAATGGCTTCCCCCTCTTCTTCTTCTAACAATTTTGGGAGATTACTTGTCAAGATGTCTAGAATGCAGTCAAAGAATTTTTTGGTACTAAAGCTCTTTTGAGGGAACTTAATCCCACCTTTTTGGTCTTGATCCCCAAAAAGCCAGGTGCTAATATGGTTGAAGCCTTTAGACTTATAAGTCTCTGAAATGTGGTTTATAAGATCATAGCCAAAGTTTTGACAACTAGATTGCTTTCTTTTTTGCCTTCAATTATATCACCTCAGCAGAATGGTTTTGTCCCGAGAATGCAAATTCTTGATTCCAATGTGGTTTCCCATGAGAATATTCATTCCCTTGAAGCAGTGAAGAAGTAGGGTTTTTTAATGAAACTTGATTTGTCTAAAGCCTACGACAGGGTTGATTGGCAATTTCTCCAGAGAGTGTTGAGTAGATTTGGGTTTGATTCTGGGGTTCAAAAGCATATATCTCAAATAGTCTCTACGGTTTCTTCCTTTTTCATTGTAAATGGTGGTTCCTCTATCTTTTTCAAACCTTCTAGAGGCCTCAGGCAAGGGGATCCTATCTCTTTGATTTTGTTTTCTATTCTGGCAAAGGGTTTGGGAAGATATATTAATAAACTTGTTAATGAGGGAAGCATTTATGGTCTCTAGCCTTCCTCAGTCAAGACTATTTTCTCTCATGAGCAATTTTTTGATGATACTCTAATCATGGGGGAGGCAACTATCAAAGAAGCTAGGAATCTTAAAAAAGCCTTAACTACCTATACTTCTACCTCGGGGTAACTCATAAATTGGAACAAGAGCTTTATGTTCTTTATTAACACTCCCCTTGAAAGATAGAATAAGATCTCAAAAATTCTTGGATGCAGCATTGGGTCTCTCCCTTCTTCTTACCTGGGTCTCCCCCTTTTCTCTAAGCCCCCTGACAACTTTTGGAATCTTATAGTGGATAGATTTAATAGTAAACTAGCTAGCTGGGAAGGTTCACTTCTTAGCAATTCTGGTAAGCTTCAGTTGTTAAAATCTACTTTGCAAAATCTCCTTGTTTATGCATGAGTCTTTTCAAGATCCCCCATAAGTTTTTTGTGGTGCTAGAGGCTATCCAAAAAAAAATTTGTGGACTGGAGTTGAAGATAAAAAAAAAGATTAAGCCCAATTGCTTGGGAGAAGGTATGTAAACCTAAGAGTAAAGGGGGGTTGGATCTGAGATCTATTAAGATTTTTAATAAGGCCCTTCTTGCTAAGAAAATTTGGAGAATTTATGGTGACAGAAAGCACTGGAATGAGATTATAAGAAGTAAGTACCTCTTTGATTCTAACAACTTCGAGGACTTTATTAAAAATGAAGTCAAGGTGAATGGCTCTTACATATGGAACAATTTTTGTTCTTCAAAAGATATTATTCTTGAAGGGAGGAGATGTAATTTGGGAGATGGGGTTAAAATTGATTTTTGGGATGATCCCTGGATTCAAAAAGAGCCTTTATCTAACAAGCTAGAGTGGAAGGAATCTATTATACAAGCTAAAGATTCCTTTATAATCAAAGTTTCTTAGTACTAGCATAATAATAAATGGAAGGACATTGTAAACATTGACATCAGACTATCTCCTCTCATGAATGAATTGCAATCTTGGTTCATTAAGGATAACTGTCAAGATAAAATCATCTGGGACCCTACCCCTAATGGAGAATTTTCGGTGGCCACTGCTTGTTCTATTTCTTTCTCCAAGGAAGAAAAACCTTTGTGTGCTACTGTATGGTATAAATCTCTCACTCCAAAAACTATTTTTTTCTTTTGGATCCTTGTCCAAAATAATCCCCTTACTCTTGATAATTTAGCTAAGAGGGGTTTCTCTTTGGTAAATAGATGTTTTCTTTGTATGGAACAAGCTGAATCGTGTGATCATCTTATGCTTCATTGTAGCTATACTCGTAGGGTGTGGGATCTAATTTTCAAAAAGTGGAATTTGTGTTGGTTGTTTCCTAAGTCTTGGCGGGACTTTGTTACTCAATGGAGATGCCCTTTTTCCAATGAGCTGGCAAGAGAATTCTGGAATCTTATCTTGCCTCACCTGTGTTGGTTTATATGGAAGAAAATAAATAATAGAATATTCAGAGAGAAATATGCTAAACCAAAGGTCATTGGAAACAACATCTGCAGAGATCTGCAAGAAAAATTCACTAGTGCAATCATCAATAGTAAGAAGAAATTCAAGGATAGTGTTTCAAATGATGATTTGAAAATATGGAATTTTCCTACTCCCAAACTTTAGCCTAATCCTTCTAGAAATAACTCAGTGTGGATCACACCTCCTAGTGGCTGGATTAAAGAAAATTTTGATGGTGCATCCAAAGGTAATCCAGGTGTCTCAGGGGGTGGTGGTATCATCAGAGATTGCAATGGGAATTATTTGGGAGCAATTACTACTCCATTGGGATTTCAGTCAAACCATAGAGTTGAGGCTATGGTAGCTCTCAATACTATAATGTTGGTGGAAGAATTAGGTCTCAAAAGTGTTTGGCTGGAAGGTGACTCTTTTAACATAGTCAGTAATATTAAAGGAATCAACTCTCCCTCTTGGACTATAGAGAACATAATTGCCAAAATTATCAATATTTCCCAATCTTTTGATTCTTTCCATGTTTCTCATAGTTTCTAAGAGACAAATCAGGTTGCTGACGGTCTAGCTAATATTGGAGTCAAAAGTGATAGAATCCAAACATGGTATGGCACAACTAAAATTAATGATGAGATAAACTTGTGCATTAATTATGATAAGCACAGATAAAAAGAAGGGGTCATATGCAGTATTAATAATTAGCATACATCATAATTTAAACTAGTCCATGATTAATCCAGAGGTGATGTGGAAAATTGTAAGGTACACATCGACGATTCAAAAATCTATTTCAATGATGATAGATCCAAAATTGATGTGCCAATTCATAATTACAAGTTATGTTTTCTAGATTCTGCATGTGATCAGGTTTATGAATCAAATTCTTTGCATACAAATCCCTACGCGTGATTACTGCGACTACAATTTTTTAACTTTGCATAGAAAGGAGAACCGTCATCCTAATATCAAAGAGTTGGGTGATATTTCAGCCATGGGAGTAGAACTTAGAAGAGAAGAACCTGCTATGTGCAAATGGAAGCACATTAAGGAGGTTTGGAATGTGCTAAAAAAAGGTCAAGTTCACCAATATCTCAAGAGACTTCATGGGTATGATAAAGATGTCTCCAAAGCCTTTGCCAAAGGATGGGATAAGGGCACGGTAAATTTGGCTAGAAAATATTTCAGCCTCAGCTTGGAGCTCCTCACCGAAATTACTGGGCTTCCCTTGGAGGGATTGCAGTACTCAAAGGAGATCAAAGTGGGAAATAGAGCATATAAGGCATTCCTCAAAACAAATGAAGAATGAGCCCTTTTGGTAAAAGGTAAGAAGGATTATGTGGAAATGGATAATATTGATAACATTTGAGGTTATGTTATTAGGGTTATCATGGAATACTTTACCCTTGAAGGCCGGTTTTCCAAGGTTTACCATTTTGTGTTAGCTAATCATTTTAGACATGAGAAAAGGGTTTCTTTCCCTTTCTTCCTATTGATTTCACTCAACCAAAGTATTATAGAACACAGGGAAAAGAATTTTCTAATTCTTCATGCTGAGCTTATCCTCCTCATCGCTGATTATGCTCATGATCATATTCCTGATCCTATTCCCCCCCAAGTTAGCACTAAAAAGAGGAAGAATCCTGGCTCTTCCTCTAGGAAGAAAAATCCTCCTTGTAAAAAAGCCCTTCCTTCCATGAATGTTATGGTTTCTACTAGGAAGAAGGATGGTCTAGAGACTGTGAAGGATTCCTTAGGAAAAACTTCTTTTGAGTTTAATAAGGATAATGTGGCCATTAACAAAGATTCTGGGTCGAAAGCTACCCAAGAGAAGGTGGATGATGAGATGACTAAGCCTGGGAATAAGGATACTAAGAAAAGGGTTTCTTTTGGGAATGAAAATAAGGTTGTTGATGATCCTAGCAAGGGTCATTCAGAAGAGACCAATTCTTGTACTCATGTCTCATAGGAGGAAGAAATGGTTAACCCAGAGGATGTTCTTAATAACATTATTGACACAGTAGATGGATATTTTGGGACTGAGCAGGAGAACCTCAATAAGAATAATAAAGATACCAAAACCACTGGCAAAATTGGGGAGAAGATCAATCCTGAGACCTCAGCTACTAGTGATGGTAGTAACCATGAGGTTCAGGGAAAGGTTAACCAAGATCATGAGGCTATAGAGGAGGCTAATTATTTAGATAATGATGTTAATAATGAAGAGGTTAATATTGTTTATGATTCAAGAAAAGAGGGTGTCAGGGTTATGGATGAGGATAAGTTGGCTAATTCTGATTCCCCTAGTTCTGGAAAGGAGAAAGAGAATGAAGACTATGAGACAAGTTCATAAAGGAAAAGGTTCTTCCCTTTAGAGGAAGATCTCAGAGAAAGGGAGTCTCCTATGAAAAGAACCATTGTAATGACTCCTTTTCAAATGGTCAAGAACAAGTCCATCTATAGTTACAACCTGGATAAATGGGTGCAGAATGACCTCATCGAATTGAAGAATAGGTGTATCAAGCTGGAAACTAAGAATGCTATGCTGGAGGAAACTATTAACAACCTTAGGAAGGAGGTAGCTTCTATTAATGCTAAAGTTGTTGTTTTTTATTATGGTTTAGATTACTCCACCAAGCTAGAGGAAAAAATAAATAAAGCTTTGGAGATAGCCATGGTTCCCATAAATGATAAGACCAGCAAGAATGAAGCTATGTTAAAGAATCTTCTTGTTATGTCAAATGCTAGTATGAAGTCTACTTTAGAGAATCTGAAAACTTTGAGCAGTGTGTTGGAAGGAAACAAAGAAGGTTCTATGATTGAAAAAATTGATCTGACTGTTCCCAGTTAGCAAATGGGTCTGGGAACTAGAACTAGGTCAAACACAAAGAAGAAGGTCAAGGCTAAGGATTAGGATATTATGAAGCTGAAAGACTCAATCAAGACCATGCAGAGTCAGCTGGAGGACTCAGAGTGCTTCTTGAACACTCTGACCTAATTTCGGTGTTGATAGACTTTTTGGACCTATTTTGCTGAAGGCTTTTTGTTGCTCTGTCCAGCATTTGGTGCTTTTTGTGTATGATTTTCTTGAAAATTTTGGAAGTGTCCCATTATGGATTAGTTTGTTTTCTTTTTGGTTTATCATGCCTATCTCTCAATATCTTTGTTAAAGGGTTTCGGGGCCCCTTCAAAACCTATCTTTACCGTAATAAAAAATAAATGTGCAGGAAATGAGGGTAAATACACATGTTTTCTAATCACATGCACATTGGAAAAACAAACATATGTGCAAGATTCTTGTAGATACATAAAACTAGAAAATAAGCTAATGCAGACTATATTGTACAATCTAAAAATGAGCATCTCCACACCAAGGAGTACCAAAAAGCATAATTCAAGGATGTACACACTTGATACAATCAATAACATCATAATCCAAGCTAATCTATTGAGCATATCACCAAATACACAAAACCACTAAAAAGAGATGCAAAGGATAGAAGGAGCACGCCATGCTCAAACTCGACCACTAGAAGTAGTTTGCCACCTATACACCGGTCCCTAACAATGAAATTCAATGACGTGCAACCATGTGGTACCCTTAGGCCCATTATGGGCCCACCCCACTGTGCTCACAAAGATAGTCACCTGACCATAAACATAAGGTACAAACACATAAAAAATTTCTCACACACATGTCAATAAAATGCAAAACTCAAGGGATGGTATAGTGATCCCAATGAAAACACATAGGTGTAGAATATGGTGTGGCATAAGTACAAAGGGATACTACTCAGTGCTAAAATAATGCACTACAAGGACTCAAGAATAAAGTTTTATTGCATGGCAAGTGATGGCCCATGTAGCATCAATCTTTTGTTCAACGTCCACAGAAGACCAAACTCAATATGTATCTTCAATTAACATCCTCAGACGACCAGATATTGTGCCTTTTGAATCAATGTCCTCATATGACCAAGTATTTCTTTGAATCAACATCCTCAGATTACCAAATACTATTCCTTTAAATAAACATCCTTGGACAGCTAGGCACCATCTTACCTTTTATCAACATGCTTGAAAATGGCTAGGTAATCATATTAACTCTTATTAATGTGTTTACCCCAATTTTATTTATTTAGTTTTCACTTGGTTAAGACTTTCCATGAGTTACCCTAGTGACCCATGTGTTTCCCATCCCACCATGGAGATTCACTCTAATCCACTACCAAAACACCTAAGTTCATCGTGTTTCCATAATGAGGTACAAGCACAAATGCAATAAGGACTCCAAGAACAAAGACAAAAGATACAAGTCAATCTCTATTGGCCTCAACCAAGAGCATAGGTCCCTCAAGATCCCTATAAGGAACACTCAATTGTGCTTGTGATGCATTCTCAACACCAACATCACTAATCATGATTTGATCGCAATCCAACATCAAGAAAAGTCCTAAAGAAAATGGAAAATTTCCCATACACAAGGCACAATCAACTAGCCTCTTTTCTAGGAGTAGGTATTCCAAGGTGAATCTGATATCAAAAAATGGAAACCACTCATTGGCCGCAACCGTGGGATTAATTCCCAATCCCAAATTACATGAAAATCCAACAAATGCTCATGGATGAAAATTATGTCCCAAAGGATGTCACCATTGACAATCCTTCAAAAATGACAAAAAATGAAAACTTCAAATAAAGAAAAAAGAAGAAAACCCATTTTCTCTAAGATACCCAAAAACACATTTATGTAATGAAATTCCTATTTTAGGCACACACAGAAAAATGGGTAGCATAACACCACAAAACCCATATAATTCAAATTTACAAAATATGAAATGATCATATAAGTCTAATTAGACAAAGACTAAAATAAAATAAAAAACTTATTTCAAATCAAAAGATGAGGTGAAATGAAATATACAAGATGCCCTACCTCAAGTAGAGATGAAAACATGGAAACAAGTGTAAGAAAATTAATTCTCCATGAAAACAAAAATGACCCCAAATAAGCAGGAGTAATTGCAACATGAATCCAATGATCCGCTACCTACAAAAATCTGATGAGTGGATTGATCACAACAAGAAAATGATAGATTTTCTTCAATGTAAATTAGATTAAAATCTAATTTCTCAAAATCTAAAAGTGAGGAAAATGAATTTTTTTCCCCAATATAAAGCCACTTTTTGCCAAAAATACCAAAAAGGACTAAAATAAAATCACTTAAATAAATTAAATCAAAACTATAGACTTCCTTAAAAACCCTCTGAAATAATTAAATCAATTCCAATTAAACAGAATTCAACTACGACAAATTCACTGGTAATTTAAAATAACCCCTAAATATTTAAATCAACATTTAAATTATAACTCAACTGTGACAACTACAGGAACTCTAAATGTAGACACATATACTGGTCTAACACAATATTCAAATCAAGTCTAGATTTACCCACACGTGCCAAAGGTATAATAAATCAATGACAAATGCATCGTCCATAAAGGGGCGATATTGGCTAAGTCATGAACGGTTAGTGAAACTATCTCTTGTGCTACTACTAAGGATAAGACACACTCAAACCTATAGCTCAAGCGGAGACTATGTCTGGTACCCATTCACTAAAACATGCACACATCAAGTGCAATTGCTTACAATATAAATAGTCGAAGCCTAAACATGTATAGTCAAATACACCTAATGGAACAATGATGCTCTAGTGACACAATCATTCGTATGTATTAGAATGTCACAACACTGGCCATTCCATATTTAATCCTCAATGTACATAATAATTATCATTTCAGTTAAATGAAAGCATTAAAGTAATCATTTTATAACATATACATCACATAGGAGTGAAAACCTTAAATCAAATATCCCTTGGCACAAAGGCATAATAACATATAAAATCAATGATAATTATCAAAATAACATAATCTAATATTCTCAAACGCAAAATACAATAGATATCATCATAAAGCATCAAGTCACGTCCTAAAAGTGCCATTATGTCAATATGATCAAAATGGTAAGAAAGAGTATAATCTAACATCTAAATCATCAATGATACTAGTAAAGTTAAATAATGTATTGTAACCAAATGCATCACATGGTGCAATATTCAATCACATCATACAGATAGCCACATAATAAAACATGGTCCAACTCGGATCAAAATAACATAGAATGGAATGCAACTATGAGAGACACTACATGTTATTTCTATAGACGAGTAAATTTCATAGTAGAGAATAATACACTTATAAAATTAGTGTATTAAAAATATAGCACCATCGCATAAAATATAAAATGAATACATCTTTTTACAATTTTGTGTAGTAATCATTTAGATTTTATAGAAATCTTATGCTCTTTCATATTTCAATAAATTAAAATTTATTAGTGAAGGACATGAACTAATGTAATTAAATAATACAATATGTAAGAGTTAATTAATTAGATACTTAGTTATCATTTATGTGTTAGATGGTAATTAAAGGTTTGGATAATTGGAGGGAAGGAATCATTTATAAGTAATAGAATGTAATTATGTAAATGTTGAAGATGAATGCTTAATTTATGGATTTGAGTCTTGTTTTCTTTGTTTTCCATTTTTGATATGGTATCATAAAAAAACTTTTTGGATTTATCTATTTTCCTTCTTTTTCTTGTCTTTCCCTCTCCAAATTAGTTCTTAATGATAATTTATTTATAATGAGGGTCATATAAAATCTATATTTATCAATCCATCATTATTGCATTTTGTCAACAACGGTACAATGGGGACCATGTGTAAATATATTGGCTTCATTATCTATATTTCCTTCTTCTTTTTTCTTTTTTCATATAGTTATTTCTTTTATTTCTCTCATCTCTCCATCTTGGTCACTCTTTTTATATTTTATCTCCATTTTAATTTAATATCAAAGACTTAGGAAAAAATATATTCAAATTTTGACAAAATTTCATCTTTTAGTTATGAGGTTTTTTTCTTATCCATTTCAAGATTGGTAAGAAATATTATGTTGCTCTCTAGTTGATAATTAGGTTATACAAAGCAGGAATCATGTTCACATTATACACCATTCTATTGTTAGTACATTATTCTAATTTTTAAATGATAGTTTGATATAATCTATAAAAAACTATAATATCCTTCTCATTTCTAAATAAAATTTAGAAATTTAAATTTTTTTGGTTATTTAATGAAGTGGAGAACAAAGTCTATAAATCATTTGAGAATACTATTAATATTTCATTTTTAGTTTGATGTAGAAGATCGAGGTATCTAATAGAAGCTGCCAATTTAATTTATTTTTCAATTTTGTATTTTTTAAAAGAGGAGAAATAATGAATTTGGATTTATAAGGGTTTATATGTTTGTATTTTCATAGTATAATTGGATACATTATCTAAACTTTTCATTAAAGGGGGAAATATGAGAGGTCAATTATTGATATTGCAACATTGAAATTTAGTCTTTATGTTAGCACTAAACAGGAGTGTTAGAAATTACTAGTGCATGACATATTATAATGTAACAGATAATAAATTAACATGTTAATACCAATTTATTAAATGTTAATGTTAGTTTGTTATTAGTTATGTGTTTGTTGATAGTTAGTGGTTTGGGTAGTTATATTATAATAGAGCCATATAGTTTAATTATGTAAATGTTGAAGATGATTAACTAATTTGTGGATTTGAGCTTTGTGCTCTTTGTTCCCATTTTCAATATACTTGTCAATTGGTTTGTATTGCCTTGTAGACCCTCTCAAAGGTATACTAATAATTTATATTCCAAATATATATATATATATATATATATATATATATATATATATATATATATATAATTTGATATTATTAACATAGTGCAAAACTATTTTAAAAAATCACTTAGGGGAAAATAATTTAATCTTCCTATACTTTACCTACTCTATATCACATGCATTAAAAAATGAGTGTTAATCATGAAAATAGGTAGACAAAGCTTAGGAAGAGAGAGGGGATTTTGTTTGTAAATTATTTGGCAATAGACTAAAATGAAGCAAAAAACATAGAAATGGTCATGTCCAAGATATATGCTTTAGGATCACAATCAAATAAATTAGCTACAAGCGTTTACTTGTTCTCAGCTCGGAAACCACTATTCATTTCTTTGTTAAATTATCAGAAAACTAGAATTGTAATTACTATCATTTCAAGCTTTCATTGAAGAACAAATAAATTAACTAGTGTAATAAAAATGTAATATAAAAATTGCATTACTACAAACTTTTCTTCCAAATCCTTCAATTGCAACTTCAACACGTGTGACAATAAGAGCACTTAATACAATGAAATAACTTCAAAAATCTTAATTGAAATTGATACATCAAGGAATGGATCAACATGTACTTCACAAATCAATGCAAATGCAAAAGCTTAGGCCATAAAACATCAAAGAACATTCCAATGGCCTAGTTGGAATCCAATACAATAAAAACATAAATCAAACAAAATAACAAATGGTGTAGAGAAAATACTAATGTTTACAACAATCTATCCTTGTGAATCCAAATCTAGAATTTTAGTTGAACTCAATGGAGAAACTCTCTTACATTATGTTTGTTATGTTTGAAGGATCACAAGTAGACAAATCAATAAATTGTAGAATTGTGTCAAGCAACAATGCCTTGCTATAGGTGCAACATCTATGAGGTCTTGGAGAAAGGAAAACATCCTTCAAAATGTCAATAGTGGAGCATTATCTTGCCTATGAGCATGAACTAAACCATGAATTTTAAAAGAAAACTTTACCTTAGAAATAAATTATTTTAATTTCTTAAGTATTCAATAATATTTTTTTTTGACAAAAGTAGCAAGCCACTGATATATTTTTATATATAATTAAAGTATTCAACACGTAAATTATTATTTATCAAAATTGACAAAATAGCACAGTCCTTACAAATTGACCCTTAACAAACCTCCCAATGTTCATCACTAAACATCGCCACTCTGTACTGAACACAGATTTGATCCTTCCCTTGTACGCTTCACTCCTCATTTAATGGCCTTCATTTCCACTGCCCATAAATGATGAACTCCCAGTTTATTTATTTGGGTCCTTCTTTCCATGCCCCTCTCCTCCACTATGTGAATCTTTATTTCCTCTACCAATTGATCACTCCTTATCATATATGGAATTTTATTGCTCATCGGAGGGTTCAAAATCCCTCTTGGAACACCTAATTCCCTTCTCAACTTCATCTACTTTCTTTCACTCTACAACCTTACACTGTCTACAATCACTGATTCCCAACTGTTTTCTCAGTCACTACTATATAACCATTTTAAGGAGATCCAAGGAATGTCTGCATTCATTCCTTCCTCCCAATACCTTGTCTCTGCCCTTTTACTCTTGTGTTTACGCATTTTCATTTTCAAGAATGAACTATTACATTCTCCACCATTTATTGCCCCTGGTATTTGTCCTTGATGACAAAAAGTGGACACTTTGCCACCATTGCAATTTGGGAACATGGCAGATACCTAATTTAGATGTTTAGTTAAATTGTTACTGATAAATACTTTGCAGAATTTTCCTTGACAGGAACAGGTGACCAGGTTATTTTCCATGGGCATATAATGCATAGGGTCAGCGGTACAGGTATATGGTGCATTCATATATGATTCTGATATTTGACAGTGATACATGTCTATATTGATTTATCTTCACACATTTGACATATTGGTACTTTTGACATCATTGCAATTGGTTAAAATGATTATTGTATCATGTGGCCCTTGTTAATGGTGTTGTCCTCAATTTTGTGGTCACAAAATTGTGGGAACCTTACATAATTTTCTCATGGATTTGTAGGTGCATCCTCTATGTTTCAATGTATTGATAAGGTTTCATGAAGGCAATTCATCATCCTTGAATTGTACTTTATGTAGCATTATTTATGCATTCTTTTTTAAGGTTTCCATCAAGTTAATCCCCCCAAATGCTTGTTAGAACAAGTTTTCCTTCTATGACTACAACCACTTGATTTTTTACAATCTTCAAGTTTATTCTTCATTTTTCCCTTTCTTGTATGTAGTTTTTAATCTTTTTTCACTTAAGTTTAGAACCCTTAGAATTATGCTCATTTTGAGCTATCTTAGGCCTCAAACAGAGTTGTATAGCTCAAGTTATAAAGGAAAAGGTGGGGTTTTTTAGGTCGACTACACATTTTATTAAAAATCCTCCAAAAGTGGGCTTTTTATTGGCAATTGCACGAAATAAAATTATTTTGAATATCTAAAGTGGATTTTGACATCCATTTTAAAATTTTAGCTCATTCTGATTGACCATAATTTTTAATGTTTTAATGAAAATTGACTTTTTCTAGTCTATTTTCATGTTACTTTATTGAAAACTATAGTTATATATTAAATTTAATTACATGAGATACTTAAATGCATTAAAGGTTGGGTTTTTATCACCCATTACATATCATCCACATGCAAATTATCTTTTAAAAGCCACTTCCAATAAAATCTAAGTCCTAAATGCATAAAGGTGGGCTTTTTATATACAATAACATATTTTTATTTAAAAATATATCATTTAACACGTGTTAGTGGGGTTTTTATGTGTTTTTGCATATTTAAATCTTATTATTATTATAAACCTTTTATCACTTAAAAGCTTATAAGTGGGAAATTTGAACCCAATAACACGTGTCATTGCATTCCAAAAGTCCAAGTTAGCATGTCTTTTAACTTGAGTTATAGCTTAAGTGCACAATGGTGGGGAATTTGAGCCCAAAAGCATATGTATTTTAAAAAGCATTTTTTTTATATCAAAACCTTGTCTATACTTCTTCTATATAGGCGTTTGGACATGTTAATGCATATGGTGGAGCTTTTGAAGTGAAAAGCACATGCTTTTCCTTTCTAAAAACATTTCATTACTTCCATTTGCACTAGAAACTCATAAAGCATGTGTTTTTGACTTGTAAAAGCTCGTCATTACTCGTTATTACATGGCTTTTGATGAAAACTCATTTCATGGTGATTTCTAAGTGAAAAGCATGTGTTTTTTAGTTGTAAAAACCCACTCATTTTGGGCATTTTCAGCAAAAATGAGTTTTTGGACGAAACACACACAAGATTCATCATCAAAAACTTCATATTAGTTCCTCCAATAGGTTTTTTTTTTGCCTTAAATCCATCAAGGATCAATCTTGGCTCATCAAACTTGTAGATTGAAGGAGTTTTACTCTCAAAACAACCTATTTAGGGTACGTTTTTGCCCAAAAAAATGGCCCAGTTTTGGACATTTTCTTCCTACAAATCCAAATGTTTGCTATTAAAGGTGATTTCTTTAGCATTACTTATCATTTGAAGCTTTTTTATCATTCTCTTCAAGTTTTCTTTAATACCCTAGATGCCATTTTTAATTGTCATTGCACATTGCATTTGTTTTAGTTAATATGGTTGCTATTTTTATACATTTTAATTCTCCAACTTCCCGCACTTGGCAAAAAATTAATCTTGACTCTAAAATGCATTCATGTCAAGAGGATTGAATCAAGATTCAAAGTCTATATATGCCTCTTTTCTGTAATCTTTTCTAAATTCAAAAATCTCTTGGATTTGCTTCAGATTTTGCACAAAGATTTGAAGAGACGTCTTCTCTTGTTTTTGGTGGAAAGAGGTAAAATTTATTGTGAATTTCATGGGAAAAGTTGTATATATGTGTTCTTTCATATTTTTTTTGCAAATATTTTCATTTGCATTTGTTTTGTATATGATATGTGTTCCTTCTATCTTCTATCTAAATTCTCCAACTTGCATGTGCAAGTACTTCATCTTACTTGTATGTGTAGTCAGGATTAAAAACCATTTTCTTGAAAGAGACCATCAAAGAAAGTGAGCTCATTTATCATGTTATTTTGCATCCAAAAACCCCACTTTCATCCTTGTATACACTCCATTCATACTTTACATACCATTGCCACATGATTTAAAAACTCATGATTATGGTTACTTGCATATGCTTGCACATTTAATTATAATGAAAACACAATATCTCAGTATAATTTAATGTCTTTCCATTCAATTCCATGCATTCTCCATATAATATCCTTATTGTCCACATATGCTTTCACATTCCAAAAACTAATTTTTGGGTTGTTCACCATAAAAATGCATGTTTTTTAGCTCAAAAATCTGCATCCATTTGTTGTCCCACAAGTTTCCAGCCATCCTCCATATGTAATGTGTAATGCCCCGCTAGGGAACCCAGGAGAACTTAAACTAAACATGCAACTAAGTTTGCAAAGCAATTTTTTTTTAAAAGTTAACAATCAATAACATCAAAGTTTACAATGCGGAAGCAAAGCATAGCATAAACAACTAACATAGGTTACAACTCCAAAGGCTTCCTTGACGTAGATCACGAAGAGTTAATTAATTAATTTAGATAAAATATAAAGATATGAATCCTAAGATTACACTTGAAAGATAAATACAACATCAAATGCATGAATACATAAATACAATTGGTACCATAAGGTGACCATAATAAACTGCATCCACTACACATGTCACAGGGTATGTAATACAATAACTGAATAGAAGTACAACATGACATCTCTGAAAATCTGATACAAGATCACAAAAAGGAGAAGAACAAGTACACATCTTCACAAATGAAGATCAAGAAGGAACAACTACCACATGGATCATCCAGCCTCGGTGCACAAACGTCAGAATCTCAAATAGTAAAAGAATCACTACCACCTGATCTCATGAACCTAAATGGTCCACTCCCATCGTACTGACAAGATAACATTAGATCCCACTTGGATAACAAACAACAAAAACCAAGAGGTCCTGAAAGCTTCTAACTCAAAGGTATAAAAAGTACAACAAGGTATAACATACTCTATTAGAGGCAACCAAAACACATAGGAAATCCAAGATGCATAAAGGAAGTGTCATCACACAAGCCAACTCTAAGGTTATCATGGTAGTCTCTTCAGACCCCGGCACCCTAGTGACTCTATGTGGTTATAGTAACCTCTCGTGTAGACAAGGTACTCCCTATGCCATATCCAGTTCATAAAGGCAGCAAGCATCATCTCACTCCCATCCTAGTCAAACTTAATTGGGAACTCAGGCATGGGCAAGGCACATAATATCTTATTAGGTTCATTTTAAATTCCCAATGTTTATTAATTATCACTTATTAAACTACTTGTAATGAGATCTCCTAGTAGCCACTCTCGAGCTCTGGCACCAATTACAAGCCACTTCCTAATATACACTTAGATGAACTACCCTAGGGTTTCACAAGATCAATAAGAACTCTGAGTTAAACACAACTCATGAATCTCAAAACTAGATCCAACATGCAAGACCAAAAACATGCAAAACCTGATACATCATAGAACCAGTTCACTGACACAACAGAATATTAAAGGACTGTCATGCACCAGTACTGCAGGATACTGACACACGTCAAGCCCTGTAGGTATGCGGCTCGTGGGCAGAGACGGGGGTGTGGGGGTGCATGCACTCCCCACTCACCTTTTGACTTTTGATTCTTTTTAAAACTTTTGAATATTTGTTTTTTTTTTAATAGTAATAATTATTATTAATGTTATTTTTAAGTTTTGTTATTAATTTTCTTTATTTATATTAATTTGAAACTTTTTTTATTATTATTAATATTAATTTAATTTTTAATTTGTGTTAATTAACTATTGTTAGTTAATGTTAATTCTATATTTAAAGAAATGTTTAAAAACAATTAGAATATAGTGTTTTATTTTTAAATGAGTATTGTTTAGGGCATCTATAATTTATTTTCAGGACACTTTTATTATTACTATTATTCAAAGGGTATTTTGATTTAATTTTCTTATTAGTTGGAAATTTAATAAATGCATGGTTTTACTCTGAAGTATAGTTGTATTATTTTAAGATGTTATGATTATGCTCTTAATTGGTAGGTTATCTTCGCATGTCATTTGATCTTATGTGCTTATGGTTAAATAGGGGAATGTTTATACCTTGGATCTTCATTGAGAATGTTAAACCATGTTTTTGACTTTCAAGACATTATGATTTATGTTCAGTCTAAGGGGTTAGAATTGCCCACCAGAGGGTATGAAAATCTAGAGGTGAGATTGGGTTATCTTTTTCTGTCATGTTTCTTTGCCTTGCATATTCTATTGTGTCAGTGAACTGGTTCTATGATGTATCAAGTTTTGCATGTTTCTGGTCTTGCATGTCGGATCTAGTTTTGAGATTCATGAGTTGTGTTTAACTCAGAGTTCTTATTGATCTTGTGAAACCCTAGGGTAGGTCATCTAAGTGTATATCAGGAAGTGGCTTGTAATTGGTGCCGAAGCCCAGAAGTGGCTACCAGGAGATCCCATTACAAGTAGTTTAATAAGTGATAATTAATAAACATTGGGAATTTAAAATGAACCTAATAAGATATTATGTGCCTCACCCATGCCTGAGTTCCCGATTGAGTTTGACTAGGATGAGAGTGAGATGATGCTTGCTACCTTTATGGACTGGATATGGCATAGGTAGTACCTTGTCTACACGAGAGGTTACTATAACCACATACAGTCACTAGGTCACCGGGGTCTGAAGAGACTACCAGGATAACCTTAGAGTTGGCTTATGTGATGACACTTCCTTTATGCATCTTGGATTTCCTACATGTTTTGGTTCTCTCTGGTAGAGTATGTTATACCTTGTTGTACTTTTTGTACCTTTGAGTTAGAAGCTTTCAGGACCTCTTCCTTAGTTTTTGTTGTTTTTTATCCGAGTGGGATCTGATGTTATCTCCTCAGCACAATGGGAGTGGACCGTTTAGGTTCACGAGGTTGAGTGGTAGTGATTCTTTTACCATTTGAGATTCTAACATTTGTGCACCAAGGCTAGATGATCCATGTGGCAGTTGTTCTTTCTTGATCTTCATTTGTGAAGATGTGTACTTTTTCTTCTCCTTTTTGTGATCTTGTATCAGGTATTCAGAGATATCATGTTGTACTTCTATTCAGTTATTGTATTACATACCTTGCGACATGTGCAGTGGATGCAGTTTATTATGGTCACCTTATGGTACCAATTGTATTTATGTATTCATGCATTTGATGTTGTATTTATCTTTCAGATGTAATCTTGGGATTCATATCTTTATATTTTATCTGAATTAATTAATTAACTCTTCGTGATCTACATCAAGGAACCCTTTGGAGTTGTAACCTATGTTAGTTGTTTATGTTATGCTTTGCTTCCGCATTGTAAACTTTGATGTTATTGATTGTTAAATTTTAAAAAAAAATTGCTCTGCAAACTTAGTTGCATGTTTAGGTTAAGTTCTCTTGGGTTCCCTGGCGGGGCATTACATAATGCTCCTAGAAAATCCCATTTTTTTAGTTTTCCCCACATTTAAAGATCTGATTTTACCTTAATTCCTTCATCCTTCATTGCTTAACAATCCTCCAATCATGCATGCAAAGAATAAAAAGGAACACGACGCAAGAATGACCACATAATGGAGCCTATAAAGAGGTGAAAGAAAGATTACAAGCATAGAATGCTTTCAAGACAAAAATGGTCAACAAACACTCAACGGAACAATCAAGGATGCATATTCATATTATGGTTCAAGATGCTTCCACCAAACCTGAGCACATCATTCATAAAGCATTCATTTAGCAACATGAAGACCAAAAAGGATGATGTAATAGGGGTCATTTCTTGCCGGACACTTAGAATATTTTCATCATGCATTTGTAATTTGTAATCGAAAGATTACATGTAATGGAAAAATAAGATGTAATTGCATGTGATAGTATCACGTGAAAAGTTATAACATGTAATCAAGTTGCAAGTGCATTAGACATGTAACTTTGAATAAATCAAAGTTAGTTAGTTAGTTAGTTAGTTAGAGAATAAGTCAAGGTGGTTAAGGTTTTTCTCCTTCTTTCTCCACTTTTCTCTCCACTCTTTTCCTATATAAAGGAGCATTGCAAATAATCATCTTTTGGCAAAGCAAGAAAATTTTGCTAGTTTGTATCTACACTCTAAGACATGGAGCATAGATGTAAATTTGAATTACTTTCAATAAAATAGGCAACTTGCTTTCAAACTTTGTGTTGATTCAAGGTGTTATGTGACAATATTTTCTAGATATTGATTGTGAGTTTTGGATGTTTTCAATTGTAGGTATTTTATTAAATTTGAAAGGATCTGGTAAGAGACTTTGTGCCTTACTGGTTAGTCTACTTGAATCCTAAATTAGGGATAATCACAAGAGACTTTGGGTTCAGGTACTTATTCCATAAAATATAAAGAATTAAACTATTGTCCTTTTTATTATTCTTATGTCAATTCCAGGGTCACCAGTATTATTGTATCAATAGAACATTTTTGTTAAGCAAAAATTTGTAGTGGTATGCAAATCATTCTTGAAAAAAGAGGAATTGATTAAGAGGACCGCCCTTTTTGTAATTTTAGTTAATTTCTTGTTGAAGCCACCTATGGTAAGAAGGGAGCCTCCCCTATTACTGACAGGAGAGATAAATCTCATGAGACATTTCCTAAAGTCGCAATTTTGTAAGTTGCGATTTCAGTGACTTACAAAAATTTTAGCCAACAAATGGTTGATGTCTAAAGTGCTCATCATACACTAGGTTAATGGTGATAAGAGGCATAATTTTCGGTTAAGTTTTAAAGTGCTAACCAAGCACTTGATTCAAATTAATAGCCTTAGGCTATTAATTTATATTTCATAACATATATAAAACATATGCTAAAGGGGAGCATATAGGGTCATTTAAAAAATCATTTGATATATGTTTGTTTTTGTTTTGTGTCAACTCGACACATGACATAGGTTGGCATTCTAAAGTTTTGGAAGTCAAAGTGTCTTTCAAAGGTTATGATGTTGACTGATTGATTTTATGGAAACAATTATGATGATGTGGAAATTATGGTATATATTATTACTATAACTGATGGTGATAATGATGAAGATTGACCCAGATTAGAGGAATACAAGATAGTAGAAACTTTAGATTAGTTATTATCTTGTCATTGATGTCAAGCAATTGATTTCTAGTTTATATTATGTTCTCATATCATTTAGAGTATGATATAAGTTGAATGAGTTAAGGAGAAGAAAAAATGAGATGTTGTGAAGTTGAAGAACTTAAATGGGCATCTGATACAGATCAGACAATGCTAAGATTATGTTGATATAATTGTTTTCTACTTAACATATGATTATGTCAAGTCGGTAGGAAATGGTAATGAAGATTTGGCAAGTCAGTAAGAAGAATAGTTTTGGCTACCGAGTAGGTAATGTCATTCGGTAAAGAAAGAAAGTAATTTGGTAAAGAGAGAAAGTGATTTGGTAAAGGAAAAGGAACACATGACACAGAAAAAAAAGCTTTAGACACCGAGCAAAGTTAACCAAAATTCAGAGTTATCCATTGAGCAAGGATCATAAATTAAATGAAAGGATCACACTGACATTTAATGATTAGCTATGATGAGCTAGAAGGTTATGATGATAAGGAAAGTTAGTTAGAGAGATTTACGATTAAGAAAATTCATGATGATGATCTATGGCTTAGATCTAAACAGTTAAAATAGAAAGAACAAGTTTCAAGAAAGTTCAAGTTTCGAGGTGAAGGTAGAATGTGTTACTGAGATCTAGATACATTGAATAAGTTTTTGAAATGAATTGAATAGCTAAGATTGATCAAAGGAAAATGTAATAGAGGAGATTAAGTAGAAAAATAAAGTCTATATAAAGGATGAATCTATAAGAACAAATGGGTGGCAAACTAAAGAGTTGATAAGTCACTAACTGATGCGGTGAAGGAAAAGATAGATTCTAAGTTAGAAAGAAGAATTTGATGAAGTGTTGAAGCTAGTAGAAAGTGAATAATTAAAGTGAAGATAGAGAGTGCACAAAGGATCTAACTATGCAAAGGATAGTTGAAAATCTACAGGTCAATTTTTTTACTGTTGCTTATTAGCATTTGTAACAGAGAAATCTCTTAACCAAGTAGACTTAGTAGCCTTATTGTAAAATCCTTGCAAAAGGTAACATTCTAAAGGGGTATGTGCAAGATCATGGTATGCCAAAAAGTGGCGATCTGAAAACTATACTTTTCACTCGTTCAAAAGTGCACTAAAAATTTTGTTGACTTTTTAGTAGGCCTGGGTGTTAGTACACCTGGCCAAGCCAAAAGAAAAAGCATGGGCCTAATTGTATATCCGATAATATTCGATATTCAATATTATCGAATATCTGATTTTCACCAGTAAATTATATTTGTAGCCCGCGGTCACGTTCAACATTTTCATTGTGAAAATGTTGAACACAACTCAAAGGGTTTGACATATCCAATACAATCTCATATCTGATTTTCTCAAGATCAATAGGTAAGTTAAATTTTTAAGTTTTTGTTATTTTTATTGTTTTTAATTGAAATTTTTAGTTTTTTATATAAAAACTACGGTTTAAATGAGATTATTATTTTTTTAAATTGATTATAATTGTCTATTTGGGTTTTAATTGTAATCAAGCATGGACTCAAAACAATTGGAAAACCTTCCCAATGATCCTGCAAATAATCCAGAACCACCTCCAAACAATCCCCCACTTTCAGAAGAACAACCAGTCTCAAACCCTCGACGTTTAGAGGATCTCATAGGAGACAATCTAAATCATCTTAGAGGATATCAGACCACATATGCCAATATCCCCACATTGCACCCCATATTTTCCATGTTTAACTCTATTATTGAAAATATGGAGAAACTTATAGAGCAACATAATGTTGCACTTCTTTGGCATGATTCCATGCACGCCCTATTTGACGATGGGCTTGACTATGATCAAGTTATGAACCTAAACATAACAAAACATGACATATGTAATATTTTTGTGGATCCCAAAATAGGTTTAAAAGTGGACCCTAAAAAAACCAATTGGTCAATTAAATGGTGCACAAATGATGCAATATGTGACAACTTTTGGGACCGTTGGTGGATGGTTTTTGATAGGCCACCCCACAAAAATTTAGATGTCTTGTTATATTTCATAAAAAAATTGTATGCTTAATTTGTGCTCAGTCATAGGGTAAATTATTGGAGCATGAGACCGAACTAGAGTGTAGGCTTAGGTGCTCCTCGGGATAGGCCATGGGCACACTGGGTGAAATCCCACACATATGTCCCCCCTCCCGAGATTTCACCACCTCCTACAGTGTAGCATCCTGATATTATTGTTGAGGCTGACTCACAAACTATTCAAGCCATTCACATCTTGATTGATCTACTGGTTACACAGAGTGTGACATTTTTGCCTCCTCGTGTTGATGCTTCTGGCCCTTCCACATCCTCTATAAGCTCACATGTTTATGTGCCCCACACTTACATTATGTGCAAGAATTTATGCTTAGATCCCCTGAATGATAGTGATGCATATAACTACGTCTTTGAGGTGGACGATACTACACAACACACTACATGCACTAAAGAACCTCATGAAGATGTGCTTCAAGGGGATACAAAACCATGGAATCCTACTGTTACGGTAAGGGTAAACAGTTCACTTGTTACATTGTATTTAATTTTAAATGTTCATATTTTTAGTAGAATTTTCTTATAATGATTTCTCACTTATGTTTTTTATGTGTTACATTTATGTTCAGTTGATCACAGAGGAGGAGATGACACAAGTGGAGGGGTCCACATTTTCGGCCATATCATTTGGCCTTGACACTTCCACGATACATGCATTTTAATGTACTCATTGGTTTCCTTTTATTATAATAATATATGTACATGTGTTTTCTAATTTTTATGATCATCTTATTGCATGTTGATCCAGGTGTCACCAGTTGCCACTGGGGGACAATGTGAGGGGGTTCAGGCATCTGACGTTGACAAGGGGAAGGTAATTAAGTAATATAGATTGTTTATGCATACATGTATACTTTTCAGTTGTTCTTACTCATTTTTAATTTACATGGTTTATTTGATAGAGTTTGGTGTCTGATGATGTCGTGAGAACCTTTCACCATGATAGAGTCACATGCATCTCAATTCACAGTGATAGCCCCACGATATGTATATTTCTAAAGTTGTGTGTGTATTTTACTATCAATTATATACAATATGATCAAGTCATGATTGTATGAATTATTTGTTTGACTTTTTTAGGTCACCCCTAGTTTGAGGGAGGTAGAATGCCAAGAGTTTGTATCTTTGATGACTCACCTGACATTTCCTGAAGAAATTTCAACACAGGTAAGTTTTAATGTTAATTCAGCTATTTTGTAAACATATATTTTCTACCAAGGATTTAACATTAAATAGTATAACTCATAGATCAATCTGATGTTTGCAAACATATACAAGTCAAATTTGACATTGGTGGCATTGTCCCTTTGCTACCAAGGACATATATTAGGTCTCATGTATGCGTGAGGAGACATAGAGGCAAGGTATACAAGAGTTCAATTTTAGTTTTTATTTATTTATTATTGTTGAATATGATTTTGAATTTTTATTTTTATTTGTTGAAACCATATAAATTAAGTAATCTAACTTGGGGTTTCACTTTTGTGTTTGAATGCAGGATCCATCAGAGCCAAAGAGTACTTCAAAGAGGCTTCATTTTGATGATCCACCAATAAAATATGATGTCCTAGAAACATTTGCAGTTTAACTTCTTATTTTGAGAATCCATATGACACATTTTGAGATGGCATATGGTGTGCATTGTATCTAGATATGTTGATTTTGTAAATATGTACAGAATTATTGTTCATTTTTATATATATGAAACTTGATATTCGATCCAATTTGTTAATTGTGTGTTCATTTGTTCATTATTAGTATGTAAATATGCTTGTGTATATGTACTCATGTGTAGGATTTATGACTTAAGTATATTCATGTATATTCAAGTACATTCTTCATAACCTAAATTCATGTGTATGGGCTACATGCATGACTTAAGTGAATTCATGTGTATGCTTTATAATCTATGTGCTACATGTATGCTTCATGACTTAAGAAAACTTATGTGTATGATTTATGTGCTACATGTGTTCACATGTGTAATTCATCATTTAAGTGAATTCAAAACTTATATGCTACATTGTATTCATGTGTATCTGATGCTAATTTTTTGTCATCATTTTAATGGGTGTGAAGGAGACTCCATTATAGGTATGAATGAGGAGTATCGATGTTATATCAATGTGTTTTTTAATCTAAGAGGCTTTGAGCTATCCATTTTTAATTAATTACTTCAAATGGAACCTCTCAAGGCTTAAATCATCATATTTTATTAAAAATGTGTTATTTCAGCAAAAATTAGCATGTCTAAAAAGTGTAACCCACTATTGTGGGGTCACCCCACTAGGACTTAACAAAACTAGGAAAAGGTATTTTAGACTTCAATCCATTCCTTTTGTGTTGATTGATGATGTATTATATATAAATGACCATAGTGGAGTGCTACTGAGATGCATTGTTAATGATCACATTGATCAAGTGTTACATGAATTCCATGATGGACCTTCAAGAGGTCATTATGCTACATGGAAAAAAGCATATAAGATTCTAAGGGTAGGCTATTATTTGCCTAATTTATTCAAAGATGCACATGCATATTTCAAGAAGTGTGCCAAGTGTACCTTGTTCTTAGGTAAAGAGAAGCTAGCTACCTTACTATTACAACCAATCCAAGTAGAATAACCATTTATAATGTGGGTAATTGACTTCATTAGGGTAATCAATCCACCTTCAAGTGCAGGTCATTGGTAGATAATCAAGGCAATAGACTATTTCACCTGATGGACAGAAGTGGTGCCATTAAAAGAAGCTAATGAGACAACAATGTTGAGTTTTTAAGAGGATCTCATTTGCAAATTCAGAGTCCCAGACTCTATAATTTCAGATAATGCTCTTGTATTTGTCGGATTGAAGGTTGTTGATTAGGCATTGAAGAATGTAATTTATTTGAATACAAGCTCTAACTACTATCCCTATTGGAATGGACTTGCAGAGTCCACTAATAAAAAATTGATCAACATTATTAAAAAGAGACTTCAGATCAATAAAAGAGATTGGCATTCTAAACTAAAGAGTGTCATGTGGGTGGACAAAATTACCCCTAAGAAGGTGATTGGGAACTCACCCTATATGCTAGTGTATGGTAAAGAAGTGAAAATGCCTATATCTAATGAGTTACCAACATTAGACATTGCCAGCTGTATGTGACTAAATGTGACCTCTAAATCAAGCACAACACAACATGGTCATTATTCACTTGATAGAATTTGAGAGAGAGTATGAAGAACTCAATCCAAATTCCATGGTGAGGTGACCTATTGCCTCCTATGTGAATGGGGTGTTTGAATACTCTCAGAATGAGAGCCAACAACCGGGAGACCAATTCAACAATGGAGGATTTCCAAGAAGCAATAAAGATGAGCAAGATGAAATTAATCTAAGATGAAGTGCAATTTAATCTAAGAATGAGGATGCAATTAATCTAAGAGCTTGAAAATAAAGATGAGATGCAACTTAATCTAAGAACTTGAAACAAATATGATATTAAACTAAGAACAAATAAGAAAATTTAGTCTAAAATGTGATGCAAACATTATACTAATAATGAGATATTAATCTAATAAATGCAATAAAAAGCTTTGAAAACAATGAATCAAATGAGACTAAAAAATGCCTATAGTGTAGATGCTCTCAAAAATTGCCCTCTCTAATGAAGAAAAAGAGCCCAAATAAATAGAAGAGCCAAGAGGAGGAAGAGTTTCTTGATTCAAAACTCCTGACCCTTCATATCCCTTTTGGGACAAATAAGCATGAATTACTTAATAAAAAGAATGGAAAATGCCACACAGGTGGCCTTTCAAATATCTTGAATTATTAATTCAAAAAGGTGTGTCCATTCGAATATCAAGCAATTATTAATTCCTTTTTAAGGGTAATTAGCCAAAGGGGTAGATTTTAATTTAATTCAAAGTGCTTAGGACTTTAGAACTAAATTAAATTATCATAGAGGTAATTTAGCTAATTAAAGTCAAGGACTTTAGGAATTAATATTAATATTTGATTATTGCAATTTATGGTCTTTGCAATTGACATCAAGTCAAATTAAGTCAGATAGGAGAGAGAAAATTGCCTAGGGAACTAGGACTTTGGTGATGTAAAATCAAGATAATGCACCAAAATTGATGAAATTAAATAGGTGCCAATTTTGGGGTATTACACCAACCAGTTGGTTTTGTTTGAGCAGAATGATCCACTTACACTTAGGTATGCTCAGCTAATGGAGTTGGAAGAGAATAGGGACAAGGCTATGAAAAACATGGAGTATCAACAAATCCTAACTAAGAGAACATTTGACAAGAAGCCTAGATCAAGTAATTTCATGGTGGGAGATCTTGTACTCAAGTGGTATGTGCTTAAAAGTAGGTCGATCCATCATAAAAAGTTTGACAACATGTGGGCAAGTCCTTTTATTATCATGGAATGCAAAGAACACAATGCTTTCTAGTTGGAAACAACAGAAGGTGAATGCTTCCTATCCCGATCAACGAGATGCACCTCAATCCTTTCTTTGAATTTTGACTAAGGTCTTCCTTGTACATATCTTGGTTTAGGCTTCCTATTTTCAATAAGTGTTGCTACATTTAGGTGGTAGTTTGTTTTTGTTTTCCCTAAATGTTGTTTCAACATAGTTTTCCCTTGGTTGTTGTTCTAGTTCTTGTTTGCTATTTTGTTTTTGTGTTCAATAAGAGTTTTAAATTTTCTATTTAGTGAGCTGCAAATAATTTTTTTCCCAAAGCTTCAAGTCATGTTGCCTAAGTCAAACAAAATGTCTAGGACTCATAATGAGGAAGGGCCTACTGCACTATTACAAATCCTAAATGTAGTCCTTGACCAGAAAGAAAGAGTTACCTAGCCTACTCAGCCCAACAAAAACATCAAGGCTATTGGTCAAATGTCTAGCAAGCAATCACCCATCAGAGGTCGCCAGAATGTTACCTAATTTTTACCCTATAGGCTCAATCAGGTAGAGCCTTTTCTTGCTAAGGAGAGGTACATTAAAAACTAATCTCATTATGTTCTTTTCCAAGAAATACAGTTATATTCATTTCTTTATGTGTATAAGTATTACATTTTATGAAGGAGAGAGGAAATAAAACTAATTCATACATCATTGAACTCTTTTATGAAAGTGTAAAGATTTATTCATCAAAGTATAAGATTGCTTCACACAAGCCATGAAACTAGTTAAAAAATAAATTCAAATCTTGAATTTAAAACAAGAATACATATGTGTGAAGATCAAAAGGCATAAGAGAAGGGTAGGGCCAATCATTTCCTGAATGACTAGTGGTTGTGTTGATTGTCCTAGTTATCTGCGCTCTCACCTTCTTATTGCTCCTGCCTTCCCACTTTCTAATGCCAAATCCTAAAAATGACAACATGAAGGGGTTAGATCCAATGGATCTAAGAAATAACTAATTCTACCTCACTATTATACCCCACCTATGCATCCATTCTTCAAACCCCAAACCTAGATTTATTTCTAACTAGTTTGTTTCTTGTGCAACAATCTTGTCTATCAATAACATGTGGATGTAATTGGGCTCCCACAAGGGTTTGAGCTTAGCATGTCATTGAGAGATAAGATCCAGATGAGGTCAGTTATCTTCTTAAGAAAAATTAGAGGGGTAGATACTTTCTTTGTGAAGCCTTTTTTTTATTAGAAGTATCATCATCAAAGGTTGATATTGGATCAACAAGTATGATCAGTATGGTCAAGATATCATACCACTTAAGCCAAAGAAGGTCCAGAAGACCTTTTAAAAGATGTTCAACAACTTAGGTGGTATCTTGACTACTACAAGAGTATTTCAGAATGGCAAAAATCATGCTACAAAAAGATGTAATGGTGCTGCTGAAAGTTTAATTATTGCCTCAAGAATAAGGTTTCATTTTTCAACTTGTTGTTGGTTTTCTTCATAGTCTACAAGTCTTAGGTACCCGTGAAAGTATAAGTGTAGGTGTAATTTCAATTCATAGATGCTTGCATAGGTATCAAAATACCTATAATGTATGGAAAGATGGATTTCATAAAGATTGGAGGGTTCCGGTCAACCTCATTGTGGTGTTGCAAAGACAAATAATGAAGCTTTTAAGAAATAAAATCAAAATTAATAATACATACACAGTGAATTACATGCTTATAGATGAAAAAAGAAATAATGTTAACCAATACATGAGCAAAGAACATATTTACAAATGATAATCATGTGTTTGTGCAAAAGTTTAAAAACATAATAGTTATGAGAGTAGCATCTTTCAAAGAGCAATGAAAGTGATATGTAGGAAAAGACAAAGAAATGCCAAATCTTGCATAGAGGACAACAACTAATAATGAAGAGTTCAATGATGTTCACTACTTTTTTGAACCAATACTAGAACATGGTAGACCCTACATAGCATGAAAGCAATCAGAGTTCAAGAGGCACTGACACTACTACCTGAGAATCAGACGTATATAACATAGAGAGAAGTGTCATGTTTTGTGACTACCATGTATTCATTCAAGGTAAGTACAACAATTCACTAGCTTCCAATCATACCAAGTAGCATAAGACAACTAGTTCACTATTATATGGTACAAGTGACTATTACAAATACAATTTATTTCATGGAGCTATTGTAGAAGCATTCTCAGTTAACAATAGGCATTAACATGTAGAGGTGATAACAATAATCTTGCAATTATGTCAAAGATATGATAAAATGCAGAGATCAGTCATAGCATCCAGATAATAAAGGAATAAGTTGTTGTTCAATAATTGGTATGCTAAATACATTAGTAGATAAGAAACATTTTTTTACAATGGGAGCATATAGTCTCAGTGCTCTTGTCAAGACCAAATGAGAATGTGGCTGAGATCAAATTCTATTGTTGTTTTTGCAAATACATGCCAAATGAATTCCATAGTTGGGCACATATATGCACAATAAAATCATAAAGAAGTAATGGGGAAGAGGAGGCCAAATCTAGAAAAAGCTCTTAATATGTTTGTAAGACACCATAGAACATTGTACAATGCCATTTCTAGCTATATATGAGGAGAATATTTAAAAGAAAATAGTGCAGAACATTTCTTATGTATGCAGAAATTTCAACATATGTGTGTTAATGACTTGAAGAGAATTTTTCATGTGTCTGACTTCATTTTAGAGAGTGGAGTGTCCTATTTTGGGGTCTATTTCCTTGCATCCGACCCCGGGAGATTAAGATAGTTTGTACTTAATGATTTTTCCTACTCATTTTTGGGGGTTCTTCTTCATTGTATACACAAAAATTTTGGATACTTTTCAGTACCAGATTTTGTGTTTTTTGTAGCTGTAACTCATGATATTTTTTGGAGATGTTCTATAGTCGACAGAATAATACAAAGATTTTGGAGACCTATTTTAGAGTTCACTTTTTGTATGCACATGTTTCAATTTGATGTTTCATGTTGTTTTTTCTATTAATCCTACATGTGATGTCTTGAGTTTGCTTCTCAAGTGAAATTATTGCAGTTGGATGGGTTACAATTTGTGAATGTTTTTCTAGTTGAGAGTTTGGTTAGTTGTGAAAAATACCTTTTTCCTATTAGTCCAAAGCTCGAAGCTGGCGTTATTCTTTACTATGAAACAATTATACTAAACTACTTGTATACCAAATTTGTGTTCTTCCATACTAAATATTGCTATGTGCTACTGCTAAGCTTTGTTCTTCACTAAATATCATCATCATTTCGGTGTATCACCTTGTTGGTTTTAGTAACCAGTTTGTTTTTATGCAAAGTTTACACTCTTAGTTTATCTCTTCTTCCTTTCCCTTCAAGTTTCAGAGTAGATTGAGTGCATTCGAGTGATTATCCAAATAGGAGCTGGCCTAGAACCTAGAGGTTTCACTTCATTTTTAGTGTCCCACCTAGAATTGATTCCCATGTTATGCCAAGAATGCTAAACTCGTGCAGTTTAGTACCGGGTGCAAATTTTTGTAACTAACAAGTCTATCGATAATAGAACCTAATTATCTTCTTGATTAAGAGGGTATGTTTTAATTATGTTTTGATCCTTATTGATTTGAAACTATAAGTTCTCTACTAAGACATTTGTTCTGTTGAGCATTCACACCTATTCAACATACCCATTACACACCACAATACAATTGCTGGTTAAACATTAAATTAAAAATAAATTTAAATATTGTACTTAATTTGATATGGAATGATATAATGTATTAATCAAAATACTTAAAATTAGTATTTTATATGACTCATTGTCTCAAAAAGAATGATTACGCCGAAGGCATTTCTTATATGAAACGCATCAGCCTGGATTAAATTGATCGATGGTTGTCGAGCATGTCGTATGCATGCAAGATGATTGAAATGATCCAAATCATCTACGGCGCTTGAAAAACCTTGAATTTGTAAAATTTCCACAATGTGAAGCGACTGCAAAGGTATGAACTAACTCTTTAGCAATCGGAGTTAGGTTCACGGTTTATGAGACACACATTGCTTATATCTTTATTTCCATCCATTTAACTTTCTACAGGGTGATGAATTCATCAAAAGTGATACTTTCATCCATTTTACTTTCTACAGGGCTGACGAATTCGTCAGAAGTGATAGATGGAAAGTTAAAATGTTTAAAACACTAAGCACACACCAAAAGATATGAAGTAAAGAGCCAGAGGCTCTGCGTGTGCATGCGTGTGGAGGCTACCTCAGTATCTGCCAATGGCCAGAGATTATTATATTTTGTAGGAAGCTGGGGGGATGACAAGGATAGAGTTAGACACGTGGCACCCGGTCATGTGTGCGCTAGATGTACATGGTGGTGAAGGATAGATTTAGAGATCTGGAGATGAGCTTAGTCGTTGCATCTCAGAATAGTCTGGTAGTTAGAGAACAAATTTGGAAAATTGGAGATAACCTTGTTCTTGAAATCTCCCAATTCAATCGATTAAGTCCCAAACATCTAGAGAATGGGAGAATGTGTTAGTCACACATTCTCCCAAATTCTTGGTAGTTAAAAGTTTCATTCGAAGATCATGAGAAAAAGGTATAGTCACGCATTCTCCATATATAACCTGCGGTTAAGATTTCATTCAGAGATTATGAGAATGAGTCTATTTTCTCCTTCTCCAAAAAAATTGAGGGTTAGCAAATTTATTCAGAGATCAGGAGACTAAGGCATATTCACTCATATTTTGTTGTTTGTTAACAAAAAAGAACACACATATTAAAACTTAAAATAAATTAAATACAATTAAACATATTTAAAACCACATAATCTTAATCCAAGTAAAGTCGCGAGATCAAATTATCCTCCCATATCTCTAGTTGACCAAGGTCATATAATCTTGATGAAAATTTGTAAAGTCGATAAAGTTTTGGCGATTAAAAGACTTGTTGCAGTCGCTAAAATCTATCAATGAAAAATAAAGATAAAGAAACTTAAGGAACACTGTTAGATTAAGATCTAATGGTAGTCACGAGGTCTCAGAATGACATCAGTAAATGATATCTTTTAGCGAGAAGGAGATACACCATAGTCATTGAGTCTCACTTTCCCCCCAAAAAAAATAAGAGACTCAAAGAAGGCTATTAGATTAAGATCTAATGATAATCGCTGAATCGTTAGAAAAAGTCATAAGAAGCTAAAATATTCAACACCTTTGTATTCTTCCCACAGTCACTAAGTCTGGAGATAAGTTTTAAAAGATTATATCATTTAGCGACTGACAAGCTTTCTTTAGTCACTTAATCTTTGGAAATAATAAAAAAAGGACAAGTATTTTAGCACCTGCAACAAGCTGTGTAGTCACTAAGTCGCTAGAAATTAAAATTAGATTACATGTCACTTTCTTCACTCTTGGCTAGTGAATTGAGTTTTGATTGTGCCAAGTAATGATGGAAGTGACATGAATTACATAACTTGAGTCTCAAACGGTCTAATGCATTCAATTCTTCAAAATAAATATAGCTAGTTGTTAGTCATTCTAAATTTACCAAGCATTCAAAGAGCCAGAGTGAGGAAATTGTGAAATTAGTTGTTACTCATTCTAAATTTACCTTGCATTCAGAGAGGCAGAGTGAGGAAATTGTGAAATTATTTGGTTTTTCAACGTTCTAAAAGTTTAAGAGTTCAGAATTCCTACAAGTATTTTTATCAGTTGATCAATATCAATCAGCCAACAATGAGTGGAGCTTCTACTAGTAAGGGAGCCAAGGATAAAGGGAAGGAGAGTTATTCAGATGAGTTCCTCAGTCTACTCCTCAGGTCTATGCAAAACAAAAAGGTTAGTGATGAAATTTTCACTAATGATCTAGCATTTTGTAGAGATTCAAAAACACATGATGTATTTGGAATGCGTTTATTAAGATATTTCTATAAAAATTCTGAAAGCCCGGTGCCCATATCAAACCCTTGGACCTCAAGATTGTCTAGATTGATAGTACCAGACGTCTTCTTAGATATAGATTTTTTGATTAAATTGGCCAACATATATGACCCTTTGTCAAAAAAAATAAGGAAATATGATCGCTCAACCCTGGTGACATTGGATAGAAATTTGTTCATGCAAGCTTTTGGTATAAATATCCCAATGGCTACTGAGATCAATTTGCAAGCTCAAGCAAATAGATACATTAGGGAGTCAACCCTAGTTGCAAGAGATATTCAGCTTCATGTCCCTAGACCCAACAAAAATTACATTTTGGCGACACTAGGAACTGCGCCATACTTCTATAAGGACTTGAATTGTTTTATCAAGTATATTGCATATGGATTGTGTAGAGTGGTGGGGGTGAATGGTGGTGCATAAAGAATTTCTTCTGATATTCTAATAATGGTAATGGATTTATAGATTCCTCATGTAAATAGAGGTTATGACTACATAGGATATGTAATAAGTAAGATGCATGAAGGTCTTCAGTCTATTCGAAACAAGGAGGCATCTCCTAGGTTTATGCATTGCTCTTTTTTAATGCATCTTATTTTGTATCATAATTACAATATCATGGATTTAGAATACCTTCACCCTAAGATGATGTGGAATGGTCAACCTAATCTAGTCCAGTTTTGGATAAAGGTATGGAATTTTACTTCAAGCGGGTGTGATTTTTGTGCTTTTCAAAATTGCATGGTGCAGCCAATCTTGTTCAGCTTAGGGTTAAATATGTCCAAGCTGCCAGTTAAATTTTTACAATTATTAAGGCGTTGTCAATTTGTTGAGAAGTGGACTGGAAATCACAATTGGGGAGATTTTTATTATAAAAGAGCATTTACAATAATCAAAGTCTATGGTTACCCCCAACCACCTCATCTTCTCCCATTTTATGTGCCACCAAGGATTGTAGTGCTAGAGTTCATTTGGCAACTCATGTTGATTGATAAGGAGCTCTTGGGTCCACATAGAAAGGGTACTTTTACCCCTAGACACTTCAAAGTTTCCAACCTCACAATTGGAATGAATGCATTGAACAAAGTAAATGACTAGTTTGGCCACTTTAAGATGAGTGTTGCATTGTTTAGGTATGTAGATACAAAATATTGTATTGTTAATGCAAGGAAATTTTATACTCCCACCATTCCAATTAGCAATAGACATCAGCAATGTCCTAAAGAGGATCTCATTAGGAATATCCTCGATGAAGATGAGATAGAAAGAAGGGAACAACAATTATAGAAATTCTTGTCCTTAGAAAAACACCTGAATAAAAGGGGAATTCCGTTTGGAGGATTTTTCCCTACATTGCCTTATTTACAGAGGCTAGATCAAATGATGGAAAATTTCAATGCTTTGATCAACTCTTTGGTGGGATTAATTGATGATAAGGAGAGGGAAAATGACAAGCATTCTTCTTCAGAATATGAAGAAAATAGTGATGATGGTTACTAAGTACATAGCCTTCCTGCCATGGAACAGCCACTTCTTACTGAGCAAGAAGCAGATGAAAATGTTGTTGTGAATTTGACAGAACTTCCAAATTTTGAGGATACTAATGAGCCTCCTTTTAAAACACCAAAAATGCGAACACAAGAGCCTTCACAAGTAAGGGTTACTGAGAAGAGAAAAGATAGAGTCAAAATTCTAATTACTGGCACCAGGGCCTCTGATCATCAATTGAGGAAGAAGATCAGAGGAGAGAGGAAAAAATAAAAAGTAGTAGAGAAAATTGAGTTGCTTCTAGCTCTATGCCAAGATGAAAGATTGCTTCATTAAGAAGCTTTCTTAAAAGATGATGAATTCAAAAACTTTTTGTTATGGCATAAGAAACAATGGGTTTCTTCTACTATGCAAATAATGGAAGAAGGCCAAGTGCCAAAAGAAGCCATTCAAGCTTTGAAGGATTCTGATCCTGAATCGGAAACAATCATTCCTGAAGAAGCCAGGAGGTTAGTAAAGGCAAGCAAAATGTTACTTGTACCTGGTTGGGATCTTTCTTCTGCATTTATAATAGACCAAATAAGAAGGCAACTAGAGATAATTTTTTCTTCAAAAACCAAAGTAGGGGATATAATTAAAGGATTTGGGTATAGCCCAAAAAATCAAGCATTGGCTATGTGGAGCCTGTATCCCAAGGATCAGAAGCCCTCTCTCTTAAATGTCCAAGAGAAGATGGAGGGAGACAAAATAATTTGGTCAATACACAACACTGGTGACCTTGAGATTTCTCAAGTGCTCACCCATTTTTCAAGATTAAATGAAGACAAATCAAAGCAGCTCTCTGATAGATATAAGAATTTGTTTAAAGATTACGGCGCACTTGTTCATGATAGAGAGTTGCACATCATGAAAGAAAGGGAATTAGAAAAATGATGGAGGATTTGACTCAAAAATTAATATACATGCCTTTGATTTCCCCTCCACCACCTAAATAGTCTATGGCAATAGAGACCCAAAGTGTAGGGGGAGAAGAAGAAGCTGCAGTGATAGAGAAAATCAATTTGGAGAAGAATGAGGTTGTACTGCAAGGCCTGAAATTTTTTTTGCAACACAGAGTAGATGTTTTGAAGGAAAAGGAAGATGTTGTTTAGACTTCCTATAATAAATTACCTAGATTGCAAGTAGAGGTTAACAATTTTGTTACTATTTTGAATACCTATTTTAAAACTTGGTCAGCAAGGACCTCATTGTTTGAAAGACTAGCAGCAGTGCAACCCTTGAGGACAAATATTCCAGAGGTAGTTTTGCAAGTAAAGGAAGAGATTGATCAGATAGGAATAAATTTATCCTTTTTTAAGGGTAAAGAAAATCAAATTGAGGTGAGGGAAATAATGTTTGGGCCTAATTTCAATAGGTTTATCCCACATATCAAGGCAGAAGATGGAGCAGCAAAGGATTTGGATACATACAGATCAGAATTTGATTCTCTACTACCTATGAAAGAGGTGTTTATTAATGATAGCAATGAATTAGCAATGGACTATTTCAATGCAATTCTTGATGAAGCTATTAAGGCTGAAATGGACTTCATTAATTTCATTACAGATGTCAAGCAAATTGCAGATGCAAGATGGCAGAGACAAAAGGCACAATTGTAGAGCATTCAAGAATTTTAGTGGCCCATAGGGGAGGAGGTAGCTGCATGGGATGCCCTTACAAAGCCCAAGAAGAAAAGGCCTGCAACAGTTGACCTCAACATTCTTGATGAAGAATGAAGAAGTCAGCTGGATATCTGACACGTGACGTATCAGCACAGGGATGATAACTATTTATGAAGAATGGTGTAGGTTATCCTAAAATGGTGGTCAACATATCTCATAATAACTCAATGAAGTTATCAATAATATCTCCAAACAAAGGTGTCAGTTATCAAACAAGGAAGATCATATGAGTCCAAAAAAAATTTGTCTTTCCATTGCCTGAAAGCCTGAATTGTATTTTTATTTTTCCTATTTTTAGGTTTAGGGCTAAAAATATCTGAAGCTTGTTGCATCCTTATTCTAAAAAGGATTCCAAGATTTTTTAACTATATATTTTTGAGTTGTAATCTCTTTTGGGGAAAGGATGAATGTTGAATACAATCTATGCAGAATAGATTTCTTATCTTTGTCTAAGCATCTGAGCTTAAAATTTTGTATGTATAGAAATAGGCTTATTTTCAATAAAATACATTACAGTTTCCATCTTATTTTGTTATTGTCTCTTTACTTTTATATTATATCTTGTATGCTTTTATGTTATACTCTTGTATGCTTCTATTCAAACTGCAAGTAATCTACAATACATTTTATAGTATCTATTTTGATTTATTCCTATGGATTTACATAAAATGACCATCTACTCCATGGAATAGGCACTGGTTGGATGTGTGTTATGGAGTCATCTTTCAGTCATCAAACACAAAGTATATCACTAAAACACCTTTAGTTACTTAGTTCATGCATATATTAGAAAGGACTGTATTTGAGCAAGTATAGTTCATATTGTTGATTCCTTCGAGAGAGAATCAAAAGGTTAGCCTTCCTTGAGTTAAACTCAAAAAAAGAAGAAGGATGGATATCCTTATGTCACTATTATATGTTAATACTTTTGTAATCTCCCTTGTAATACTTTGTATCAGGATATTGTCAGTTGTTTGCAGAGAGATTTTTTATTGAAGTAATTCGAAATACAATAACATAGTAGTGAAGACCGTCATCCATCATTTTAAAGTTTAGAAGTCACTAATAACTAACTCTGATAATTATCATAAATATCATTATATTTTTACATGTGTCTATTATCATTTCTTATATGAAATAGTCACTCCTAATTGTGACATTGTGTTTTTTAGGTGTTTGCGTTGTTTACTAGTAAATGAATGTGGGTTTCGAAGCTAGTAGCAACTAAATCTGATACTATTTAATTTCAGATTCAGAGGTCATTAACATCTAAATCTGATTTTTCAACTAAAACCATTGTACTATAATATTTGCAATCATATAAAGTTGAACAATAATGAAACATGTTAATGATTATTTGATAAAATAAATTCTATATCAATATTTACATTCAAACAAAATTGAAAAGTTTTAATTATATTCAAAACTTATAATTAAGTTACTAAATTATTAACTGTACGATATATCTCTTAAATTAACAGTGTTAGATTTCACATTAGACGACATCGATATTATACATAAAATAAACTGACAACAGTCAGAACAATTAAAGCACATCCCTGACAAATCTAAGAAAGATTTTGTTAATTAATACTCTTCCAAATTGTATACAAAGTCAAATATTTGTATTCAATGCAAGGTTTTGGATCATCAAATTTATATGCTAGTCACTACTAAATCTGACATTGACAAGTTTTTGTGTTTGTGTTGTTTAGTTCTAAACAATACTAAGAGCTGATTTCATCTATAGATTTACAGACTACCTTTAGAATTTTGATATGATGGTTCATATTAAATCTCTTAATACTTTATTTTTGGAATTAAAAGCTAACCACACGATCTTAATTTAACAATAGTTGTCCAATCTCTGAAGTTGAAAGATGACATCATCTTTATTAAGTGACTAAATGACAGCAGTAAGATCTTGGCTTTCAAATGGAATAATCCAATCTAATAAAGGAAATTATATTTAAGGAAATTTTCATTATACTCCCTGGATCTCATAACGCACTCTAAATCTGATTTTTCTAATAACTAGAACCCTGCCAAAGAAAAAAAAGTAAACAATTTTTGATTTAGTAGTCACTAACAACTAACTCCGATGATCCAAAAAATACCACTAAATTTGAATATTTGGGCTCTAACATCCACTGACTATAGTCAGTCTCCTTATTGCTGAAAACTTCAAGTATAGTTGATTTCATCTTCAAATAATGGAAAACATTAATTCAACTATAATATTTGTAATCTTATAATCCGATAATGGCAAACATTAATTCAACTATAATATTTGTAATCTTATAAACAACAAAAGGTAGCCCTAAAGTTATAATAACAAGAAAATACACCATTGGATCAACATGTAAATTTTTCATTGTAGTCGTTGGTTATCATAAAAAGTACAATAAAAAAGAAAAAATCATATGCACTAGAACAAATATGATCTGAAGATAGTGAATTTTTTGCTCTGCAACTAGGGTTTAGAGTTTACTTTACTCTCAAAGCCTCTCGCACGTGTGGGAGGGACTACCTTTATGGTGTCTATCTCACCTGGGGAAGTTAATGACATTAACTTCCCCTACCTTAATGGAGGTCATAAGCAGGAGGCTATTAAGGCTCCTATCAACACCAGTTCTCCTAGCAAAGCCATTAATTCTTGCAGTGCAGTTCCTAAGGCAGCGGTCGACTCGGTGGATCCAGAGGTAGCAGAGAATATCGTTGTCGCAAATGGAGAGCAAAAAATCCTAGGGATGCCAAGGTCCTTCAAAGAAGTCATCCAGAATGAGAGGGCACTTTCAGAGGGGGTGCTTTTCATCTCAACCATCAGCAAAGCTACAGAACCAATCGCAGGAGTTGGAGGTAAGATTTTCGTGCCCCCTAGAATGGTTATCAAACCTAATCCCCAAATACTTTATGTGATAGAATTGGAAAAAGGTAGACTAAGAGATATCGCAATTTTTTTTGCTACTGTTGATGTTTCAAGAATTCCTTCTAGGGCTTTTCTTAATGACTGGTTTCAGCGTGTTTGGAGCCATAGACTAGGGTTTCAATTCCCTTATTGTAGAATGATTCAGAAAGGTTTATTCATTTTGTTTTTTTGTGAGTCCAAGGCCCAAAAGGCCCAAAATATTGGAAATTTGGTCCCTTTGAATTCAGAGCCATCTCGTGCTCACAAGAAGCCTTGTACAACAAAGTCATCACCCTGTCAAGCCCTAGGTGGATTGTTTTTGGGAATATCACACCGTATTTACTCAACCTCATTCTGTAGGCCCTCGAACCAGTCAGCAAAGTATTGAGAGTCGATTGCTCCAATTTTATTATCCCTCACATAGATATTAGGGTTCTTATTTCCCTCAAACTAGGTGTTGACCTCCCCGAAACCCTATAGTTTAACCTTGGTGGTTCTCCATGCATTTGCCCCGTCACTTTTCTGGGAGGGGTTAACAACTGCTATTTGTGTAGAAAGGAAGGGCATAAGAAGTAGGATTGCCCCATTTTGAGTAAGAGAGCTCAATCTTTAGAGCAGAAGGTTGATTCATCTAAACCCAATTCTATTTCTCCTCCCCACCCTAATGTTGTGTCCGTCCCCGCTCACAATATTGGAGGAGAATCCAATAACCTACAAATTAGTCTTCCTAGCAACTAGCAACAAGATTTGGTGGCCATTGTCGCAACCCTTGACAAACTCAAAGGGAAATTCAAGCCCCCTCCCTACACCCCCCCAGCCACCTCTATAGCTTCTGAAGTCCTCAAAGATTTACCATCGGCAAAAGACCTAGATTTTGGGTTGAAGCATACAATTAGACCAGAGGCTCCCAAACCTAGAACTAAAAATGCCCAACATATAGCATTAGAGAGGATTCAATCGAAGGCCTCTATGATGAAATATACCCCTAAGCAGAAGTGGAAGATATATTATGTCCCTCTTTTAGGTAAAGAGCTTGTTTCTACTCCACCTCCCGCCCCATTGACCCTGATGGAGAGGACTGGTAGCCCTAGCATTTTTTTGCTTCCCCCTATTTCCCCCAATGAAGAAAATCTTCCTGAGACTATTCTTTCTCCCTCAGGTATCTCAGAAGATTACTCAGTAATGGTGATCCCTCCCCCCCCCAGACTATGGGAAGTCTCCCTCTTGGAGGAATAGGGGGAAAATGCCACCATCTTGTCAACCATCAGAGACAGGTTTGGAGGTGGAACAGAAAGAAGGTTTAGACCTTGAAGAGGGAGATTTTGTATCAGATCAATTGAGGAATGAATCTTCAAAGATGTTTATCTTCTCTACCTCTGATCTGGATAAGGGAGCTAGGAATAAGAATATGGATGGAAGAGGAGGCACCAAAAGGAAGGGAGGCAGGCCCCCAAATGTCAGTGGAAACATTAAACCATCCAAGATTTAGAAGAAAGGTATCCCCCAGTGCTTTCAAAATTTTAAGGCTCCCTTGGAGCCCAACACTTGATGTTCCCATGTCAGTCAATTGTGCCTCCTAGAATGTTAGAGGACTAGAATCCTCAGATAGGAAATACATTGTAAGAGTTTTTTATGCCATAATAGGGCCATTGACTTCCTTATGTTGTAGGAAGTTAAAGCAGTAGGTTTCTCATTAGACATTTCCCTTAAATGCATTTGGAAAGATGTGGATGCTTTCTCCACCAAGCATCAAAAGGGGAGAGGTGGAACATCAATCCTAGTAGGACCTAGGTGGAGGAAGAAGGTGAAAAAGTGGGGATCCTCTTCCTGTAATAGAGCAACATGGTTAGTTGTGGAAGATGAAGGCCACTCCTTTGTTTTATGCTCATTCTATGCCCCCAATGAGCATAGCTCTAGGATCAACCTTTGGAATTAGATCTTTGAACTGGATAACATTCCTTGGATCATTATAGGAGACTTCAACATGATTGAGAGGGCTCAAGATAAAGTAAGAGGCATGAGATTTGAATGGACAGGTAATGAAATGACTTTCTGGAATAGGATGATTTCCAAATTGAACCTATTTGATCCCCTAGTAGGCAAAAAGGCTGACTCTAAAGGCATTTGGATCACTTGGTCCAATTTCCAAAGAGGAGACAAAAGGATTTACTCTAGACTAGATAGATTTTATATCAACAAACACCTTCTTAGTTGCCCCCCCAGCCAGCTGATAATTGTGTCAAAGTTCACCCTTTCTCCCTTTTAGACCACCACCCCATTATTTCCACATTTTAGCTTATATATGGACAAGCCCTTACTTCTGATAAGAAAATAGGATTTGCCCTTAATTGTTCCCTTTTGAAAGACCCAGATGTGATAGCAACAGTCAAGATTATAGCCTGGTTCAATGATAATATTGCCCAACATGACTCAGAGACTGCTAAGTGGAACCAGACCACTAGATCATGGCAGGAAATGCTTAAGGTGGTAGGGAGGAAGAAAGCCAAACATGGCAGGTGGAGAGAAGTTAAGTTAGTGGAGGAATTGCAAGTGGTTGAGCCCCAAATCCAAGATAACCCCAACAATCCTCAACACCTAGAGACAGTCATGCATTTTAGAGACTCACTACAGTAGCTTCAAACTATCAAAACTAAAGGAGCCAAGATTAGGGCCAGAGCCAACTAGATTAATCTGGGTGACAGGGGTTCAAAATTCTTCTTCCAAACCCTGAAAAAGAAAGAAGTTAGAGATAAGATTATGGCTATCAGGGATGAAGATAGAATTATCTCTGAACAAGAGGGGATAGTAAACACATTACTAAATTCTATAGAGAGCTATTTACTTCAGAGGATTCTAGTGGCATGGAGGTGGCCAAGCAAAAGATCAAGAGCATTGTCCCAAGGAGAATAAGTGATGAAGATGCTGAGGTGTTGGGGAAAGAGATCTCTCTTAATGAAATCAGAGGTGCTATTCTAAGTATGGCCAATGACAAAGCACCGGGTCTGGATGGACTCACTGTTGAGTTTTATAAGTGCAACATAGACTGGATTTGTTAGAATCTCAGCAATACCTTTCAAGAGGTAGTTCAAGTGGGCACCCTTGGCCCTTCCTTTAATGTAGGTCTCATTAAACTAGTTTCCAAAGAAGGGGATAGACTGTGGATTAAGAATTGGAGGCCTATCACCCTACTAAATGTAGGATATAAGATTATAGCCAAAATTCTTGCTATTAGACTTGTGAACATCCTCCCTAAAGTGGTTAATAGCACTCAAATAGGATTTGTGAAGGGTAGATACATTCTAGAGAACCTACTGACCTGTTGGGAAGCTCTAGACTAGGCAAGGGCATCTAGACAAAACTACTCTATGCTAGTAATTGATTATGAAAAATCCTATGATAGAATAGAGTGGAAATTTATCCTTTGTATGATGGAAAGTCTATGCTTCCCAAGTTTCTTCTGCAAGATGGTCTCTACCCTACTCATTGGGGCAATGGTAGCAGTAGAGGTTAATGGGGTAAGATCATAATTCTTTGAACTTACCAGATCTATAAGATAGGGCTGCCCATTAGCCCCTTCACTATTTATCATAGCAGTGGACTCTCTTCACTACCTTCTCAGAGATGACTCCCTCTCTCCCAAGATTAAAGGCATCTCCCTCCCCAATGGACAAGAATTCTCAAATGTGTAGTTTGTAGATGACACAGAAATTCTTATCAGTATTAATGAAGATAATATGACTCTACTCATGGATAAACTAGGGATATTCTACCAAGCCTCAGGTAGTAAGATCTCGGTCACCAAATCCATAATGCTAGGTTGGACTGAACATCCTCCGAGATGGTGGTATAAATTTGGTTTTGAATGGGGAGGACCTAAACATGTTTTCAGATACCTAGGCATACCTTTTGTTGTCGACCCTAATATCAATGACATGTGGGCATGGATTGAAGATAGAATCCTCTCTAAGCTTAACAAGTGCAATAGCCACCTCCTTTCCTTCCCCAGGAAAGTACAAGTGTGCCAAAAAATTATGTCCTCCTACCCAGTGTATTTCTCCTCTACATGGCTCTTCAACCACTACCAACTCAACCAAATCCAAAAGTTCATCAAAGACTTTCTCTGGTCTAATGGAAAAGGGAATAGGAAAACACATGCTATTTCCTAGGAATGGTGCACAATAAACAAAATCTGGGGTGGGTTGGGGCTCAAAGATCTGAAAACTCAAGGATATACACTAGCAGTGAAATGGATTGGTAAAGCAGCAGTGGGTGAAGAGCCATAGAAGATACTTATTAGGAACAACTTGCTAAGAGCACACCCTACCAAACACAAACACTGGTGTGGCCTATGTTATTTAGATGTATTGGGTATGAAGTGCAAAATAAGGGTCTGCAGATCGAATGTGTTCAAAGCCATATGGAAAAGTTGGGGGTTGGCTAAATAATTTATCAGCACCTCAAGTCCTATGGATAAAGGTGGGTGGATTTGTGGTGAGAATTTTATATGGTGGAACCTCTCACTTAATGGTAAACCTCTAGCCTTGCTCTAAGGCTGCTCTGCTAGGAAGTGGGCGGATAAAGGTATCAAAACCTTTGGTGATATTCTTTGTGAAGGGAGTATGATTTCATGGGACCACCTAGCCTCAGGATTCAATCTCCTAGATACGCAGAAAAGAACCTATGTTGTGCTCACTTCGGCCCTTCAAACATTAGGAAGGATTTCCTCATGTTGTTCCTTTGAAAATTGCTCCTATCAGCTCACTTGGTTTGATGCCTCCCCTCTCCACTTGATCAAGAGAAAACTTCTTTACCAGTAGATCACCATCAGCCCAACCAACATTAGCCACACTAATAACAAGTGGAACCTGAATATCCCCTCCCAGGATTGGAACAAATACTTTGTTGCCCTTTGGTCAAGGCCTATGGAACCTAAGATCACATGTTTCTTGTGGCGTCTATTCATGCATAAGCTCACTTTCAAGAATCCAGGGAGAGAACCTAACCCATGTTCAGTTTGTAGGTAGCTAGAATCTGTCCCTCATGTGTTCTTTGAATGCCTCTTTTCTTATGAAATTTGGAAAATGTTTGGTATCAACTTCAATAAGCAATTTTATGCGTTGAACATTATTTTTGGAAACATCAACAGCAGCAAGTTTTGCAATACTTTCTTGACTATTCTTTCTTCAATTATATTATGGGCTATTTGGAAGGCTAGGAATGATGATGTGTTTTCAGGGAAGGACCAGAATCTTACTGAGTCTCTCAGGAGACTCACATATACTGATATCTCCTTGCAGGTCAAGGTAGTAATAAAACTAAAGGAAAGTAAGTTCCTCCAGATCCTCCAAGATGGCAGGGGCACCATTGAGAAAGGGGACATAGCACATGGTTACACCTCTAGGAAAGAGGGTATAGTCTTCACCAGCTACCTCATAGAATTCCATCTGAAGGTGGAAGAAGAGAGAGCAAGTATGGCAGCCAACTCTGCAGGGACCAGGACTGAACCCATATTTGGTGCTCATGAGATCATAGGCTACATAGATTTTTCACCAGACTCCAACAAGTCCGATACAGATCATGATGCTCCCAAAGAATGATATCCATAACACCTTAGTATTAATATAACTATTTTATAATGTATCTACCGAGATTTCAACTGTAATTTTTGAGAAAGTTTTTTGAATTGGCTGTAGCACTATTCAGCCCCCTGTAATTACTTATAACTCTGTTGTTTTGAAACTTTATATGCAATAGAAAAAAAATCATACGCACTCCTTTTCAAATTTATTGGTATTTAATATCAATCAACAAATGCAAATAAAATATTATGATTAATATAATTGTATAGATTAATAAAATATACATCTGGATTCATTTGAAGACACGTTCCACTATGATGTATTTGCAAGTGTACTCTCCCATAATGATTTACAATGCAGATAAGAAAAACAAGAACTAATGAGATGATATTTTACAAACAAAAAATTAGATAGTTTTTATATCTCTAAATAATTACTTTTTTCGATATGTATGGTGATATTTGTTATGTTTAAATATAAAAGACTTTTGGATATCGACATAAATAGCAGTTCGATGATTCAGACTAACTATTTATTGCATATCAATTAATACTCGTCATCGTTGTTTTTGCATTTTTTCCTTGTATACCTCAAAGTTGTTGAATATGCATTAAATTTCATTCAATGTCAAATGGTTTGGTTGGTAAGAATTTTTCCTTTTCCTCTTCAACATGACCACCTTATTTGACCGCCATCATAGCCTATATAAGAATTGTTCTACTAATAATTTACTGAACCAACAACATATTTTACAAAAGTGTTTATATAGATTTTAATTTATACATTCCTATGAGCATCAAGACATTTCAAGTTTATCATTCTGAAGGCATTGTTAACACAGGTTCTTTTAAGTTCTTTTTATATAGTTGTGCATTTTCTTGAATTCTTAGATTCTGTTAGTTTACATTTTTTAAGTTTGCATATATTTCCCGTAAACTTTCACATTTTATTACAGTTTAGATATTATTTTATAAAATGACAATTTTAAAAATAAACACTAAATAAGTAATTTATATGATTTCAACATTAGAAAATTTATTTGTCTCAGAAAACAATCTGTACATATTTATTTCAAGAATGTGTAACTAAGAAATATAGTGTTTATGTTTATGATATACTTTTGATTACTAACATCAGACTATCTACCATTAAATAGGTAACAAAAATGGCCTTACTAACAATAGGAGCAATTAGTCAAATAATGGATGGTATTTCCATCAAGGAACCATGTTTTCAAATTCTATTATTACATTATATTGAACAACAACATAGTACAAGTACAAAATATCATCTCAAACTTTCCGATGGTGTGCATACACAGTTTTCCCTTCTGTAGAAAAAATTTAACACACTTGTAGTGGAGAAGGCTTTAGTTAAAGGTTCCATTGTTTGCATCAAAGAATACTCTTGCAAGAAACTCCATAATTACATGTATGCCAATTATCTTGCTATATTCTATTGTATTTATGAAAATTCCATTATAAAACTTTATTAAATGTGTATTTTCTTTATACTTGCAGGGCTATCGTAATTGATAATTTGCATATTGTGTCAAATAATGGAGACATTATTGGATCTCCAGTACTATAGTACAAGGTACTAGATAGATTGCATCATCTAGCAGTCATGGTGTTTTAGATGCTTCTTCATCTAACATAACTCCCATAAAAATCCTGACCCCATACCACAAGTTATGGACTATTGAGGGTCGTGCCTTACAAAAATCACCTATCCATTGTTTCAAAAAACTGTCTAAAGAGGGTAAAGTATTCGGATTTGACTTTATAGACAAACAAGGATCTGGTATACATAAAACTTGTTTCAATTAATTGGTTGATAATTTCTATGATATTATTCAATCAAATAATCTTTATTTGATTTCTAACAGTTCTGTAAAAGTTGCAAATATGAAATTTAGTAGTTCTACCAATCCATATGAAATAGTTCTTTAGAGTTCTTCAACAATCATACCTTCGACATGTGTTCAATCTACAGTTCTTGAACATGATTACCATATCAAAAGCATTGAATCTCTTGAAACTTTTAATGTTATTTCACTTGTAGATGTGATTGGAATTGTTGTTTCTATCAATCCCTCAAGTACCATTAGGAAAAAAAATGGTACAAAAATAAAACAATGTAATACACATCAAATATATCTTTGGCTACTCTATTGATGTGACTTTGTGGGGTCATCATTGTGAGAATGAAGGACAACAAATTCTTAATTTGTTCAGGGAAAGTAAAACAATTGTTCTTTTAATTAAATCTGGTCGTGTGCTTTCATGGTCTGGTAAGTCGTTGGATATTGTTTTCTCAACTAGTGTTGTTATCAATCCAAATTTAACTAAGGCTATTGCTCTATTGACATGGTGTACAGAAATAGGAGAAGATCAATCTTCTATTTCTCTGACTAAAGAGACAACAATACTTTCTAGATTTACAAATCCACAGACAATGTCTTCCATTTATAAAAAAGATTTCCATTCCATGATTCTTGTTTGCGTAATAGCACAAATATGTAGACTTGATTTGGATAACTTTTATTATCTCTCATTTCCATGAAATGTGGATGGAAAAAAATGTAAAAAAAAGGTTATTCAGAATCATACAAGGACATATGAATGTCCAAAATGTTGTCTTCATATTCCAATATGTGATTTCACCTACATGCATAATATGGATTTGCAAAATCCATTAGGGGAACTTCACAATGTTACTTCCTTTGAAGGCCCTGCATATGCTTTGTTGGGTTGATGCAGAAGATTTTTAGCTACTGCTTGCTGAACCTGGTGTAGATAAACAACTTTTGGATAATCTATATGATTCTGAGTTTGTATTTGATCTAAGTATCAAAACATCTTCTTTTGCTAGTCAAAAAACTCAAAGCATAATTGTTCTGGCTTTGAAGCTTGCTTAAGACCATAGTTTACTTGTAATATTGAACATATGTAATCACATATTTATGAATATATGTATATTCGACAATAGACTGTGTCATATTGATATTGTGGAATATATAAATGTTTTCATATATTTTAAAACTATATAGTACTTATATATTGAATTTATTTAAATATTTATATTATTTACTTTAATATTAGTATATGTTCACATTTTACATTATTGTTCTATCTTGTCTAATAATTTAGCATTTACTTTATGTGAATACATAATGCATAAAACTTATAAAGAACCAACATTTCCAAATTTACCATGATTCTTTTTAGATTACATTTCCATATCTCAATATTGTTTTTAACTTTACGATTTTCAATTATTACAGATATAAAAGACAATTATATATGTAGTCATGGATAATGCAAATAATTAAAGAGAAGCTAAGCACAATCAAAGAAGATGAGAAACCTCTCAAAATATTGAACTTGCATTATCTGCATCAAATGTACTTTGTTCCAACACATCACCTCAATTAGAACTAGTTGAACTTCCAAATTCATATCCTCTACCAAATTATATTATTCAAAATCATTCCTTGCTAGAGCTTGAAATACCTAATTGTATTGAAGATCATACAACATCCATGAATACAACTGACCATATTGTTAGTTCACCTTTCTTTCAAAATTATTAAAATGCCAGAAAAGAATTTCGTAGAAAGATAGATGGTATTTCAAACTGTAGAAAGTGTTCTATTTGTATGGAAAGATATCCTAGAATGAAAATACGAATGTCAGATGAAATTTTAATATGCTACAAATGTAATTCTAGAAAAGATGGTCATCGCTTCTCAAAGTGGAACAATATGGATCCAGGTGAACAACCATTGTGTTTGAAAATCTTAACACAAATTGAACAGATGTTGATAGCAAAAATAAGTCCTATTTTGCAAGTTACATATGCAAAAGGTGGTCAACTCAAATATAGTGGTCATAATATTTCTTTTCCTCAAGATATTTCCAGTATCACAACATTATTGCCAAGATGAATAGATGCATTGGATATAATCATTGTTAACAAAGAGAGTATAGGAAATCAAAAATATAGTTTTTATGTTAGTAGATCCCATGTTTATGAAGCATTGAAATATAAAACATTAAATGACTCATACTATAGGGATGTACAATTAGATGAAAATGCATTAGCATCATTGCCCTTACAATCTACTGATATTTCAGACCTAATTTTTAATGCAGTGAAAAATACTCATCCTATTGAAGATAACTCATCCATGTTAGATGAGATAGAAGAAAATGCATTTGATGAGAGTGTGGAATTTAATAGCTCATTTTTTTGCAATCTACCTACTCCATGTAGAGAAATAGAAGAAATATGTTCTTTATTGCATTTAGGTGAAGGTCGAACAACAAAATCTATTGCATGGCCTCCTATCACGCCTTCTCCTATAAATGAATACACAACTGAAGGTTTATTTGTAATGGCATTCCCAAATTTGTTTCCCAAAGGAAGGGCTGCATTCAAACAACCACGTATCAAAGAAGTCAAACTCCATGATTATGCTCTTCACCTTCTACAGTACTATGATAACAGATTTGGGCAACATTCAAGATTCTGGTACTTTATATTCAATATTATCATGTGTCATTGAAGCCAGGCCACAACATCTGTATTTGTTCACAAACAATTGGATGGATCTTTACCTGTAACAATTGCAAATCTTCATCAAAAGTTACAAGATGTACCTGATGATAAATTGGCAAATCAGTTGATGAGATTTGGGTCTTTTGTACATGGAACTAGATCTTTTTGGAATCAACGTAGAGCAGAACTAATAGACATGGTTATTCAAGTTGGTTGTCCTACACTTTTATTTATCCTAAGTGCTACAGATACCAAATGGCTTGATTTACACAATGTCATGCCATCCACTACACCAACAAATCCATCTATGGCTACAAGATGGCGAATACAAAATATTATTCAAAATCCTCATCTCATAGTTGTATATATGCATCATAGATTCACTGCATTTTGAGAGGAAGCCTTAGAGAAACTACTTGGGGAAACTGACTATTGGTATAGGTAAACAATCTATTTAAAATGTTATTAATTCCTATGCAATTTGATGTTTATTTACTGGCTTGAATTTATATCAGGTCTAAATGGAAAAATAGAGGTTCTCAACATATGCATGGGTTTATCTGGTTACCAAATGTACCAGATATTAAAAATTTAGAATGGAATAATGATCTATCAGTGCATAAAGCTTTAGATTACATAGACCAATATGTATCTACATGGAATCCAGAAAGCATAGAACAAAGATATCAAGGCATCTTTTCCAAATTTCTTCAAGATCCTTGTCTGATGACTACACAAATGATATATGCAATAGATGTGGCTTCTGATTACTATAATTTGGTTAGTTGTGTTCAATGTCACACAAAATGTTCTCTGCAAACATGTTTAATAAGGAAAGGTGATGTTATTTCATGTCATTATAAAGCTCCATGGGCCACAAAAGAAAAATTTGAATTAAGACTTACAGATAAGGGTGAGCCTAAACATACAGTAGTGCATAATGATGATCGAATAAACTTACATAACATTCAAATGCTTTCCATTTGGAGAGGTAATATAGATTGTAAACCTATTCTTTCAATTGATGCAGTTATCAAGTACATAGCAAAATATGAAGCAAAAGCATAACAAAAATTAGAAACATATCATGCAATGTTAAGTAGAATATCTTCAACTTTCAATGGTACAATGCCCACACTAGCTGCACTTCAAAGAATGCTTCTTGAAAATCTTGCTGACCATGATATAGGTGCCCAAGAAACCTTCCATCTTCTACAAAAACTTCCCTTATCCTTGTGTAGTAGACAATTTTTATCTTTGAATGTGAACCAAAAAGATCTTCAACATCTACCTATATTAGGCATGCCAAAAAGCTTATGTCATAACCAAATTGATAGTTATATGACACATCCACAAAATTTAGAAATGTTTTCTCTTATTGACATAACCCAAAGATAGACATTTAGACCTAACCGAATCTAGGACAAATGGAAAGAAACAGATCAACTTCTATAGTTAGAGTCTCCCCTAGATTTATCAGTATCCCTTCCAGAGAGGACATTTCTTATCCAAATTTGTCTTGGAGTGAACTTTTATTATACAAACCATTCCACAATATTGAAGTAGAATTTGTAGCATCAAATGAAGGAATAATAGAACAATGGGAATATTTTTCAAGATCATATGAAGCCTGGCATGTACGTAGAACACATTCAGATGCAGAAGAAGCAGATGATCCTACAAGCCCTACAGAAAATCTAGATACAATGCAAGATAGTATACCAGATGAATGGCAAGTTTTATCTCTTTTATATTCAGGCATTGCCTATACATTTAAATGATTTAGATATGCTTGTATATTGAGATTTTGATTCAAGAAATAATTGGTTGCAAAATAATATTACTCCTTTACAAAAAGCTACAGCTACAAATTTCATTCAATCAAATCAACAAATCTTTCAACAGAATCCAATTATGCATCAGCAATCTTATTATAAATTGTTTTTCCAACAACAAAAAGCATATGATATGATTATATCACATAGCCATACAAGTATTGTACAACAACCATTACAGCTAATTGTACAAGGCACTGCTGGCACTAGAAAATCTCATCTGATTGTTCAAATCAAAGCTAGTCTCACTCAATCAGTACCCAATGGATAATCACCTATTCTACTTCTTGCACCAATAGGAGTTGTAGCATTTAACATCAAGGAATCTACAATTCATTCTCCTCTACACATTCCTATCAAAGATATGGTACAATTACAAGGTCAACAACTGGCAAAGTTACAGGAAAATTTGTATTATGTTCAGTATATTGTTATAGATGAAATGAGTTTTATTGGTCCTAAATTATTTGAAAAAATTGATATGAGATTGAGAGAAGCATTTCCAAAAAGAAACCATATTCCTTTTGGAGGTCATTCAATCATTCTCTTTGGTGATTTGGGTCAGCTTCCTCCAGTTAAAGATATTCCAATGTATGCTTCAAATTCATATGGCAGACAATTATGGCAATCATTCAGAAAAGTAATCACTTTAGAGGCTAACTTTCATCAAATTGGTAAGACAGATGTTCAGGCACAATTTTGTTCTCATCTTACAAATCTAAGAAATGCAGAACCAAAAATTGCATATTGGAATCTACTCATGTCACGGACAAGTATGGCTCTCAGTAAAGAGGAACAAGAAGATTTTCATTCTAAACTACAACTTTTTGCAACTAATGAAATGGTAGCTCTTCATAATAAGTGTGTGTTATTATCTCTACATCAACCTATGGCTCTTTCAATAGAAGAACAACAAAAAGATTTTGAGAGATCGAATGTAGATGTAGAAAAACTTCAATCTCACATTCTTTTATGTATAGGGCAACAAGTTATGCTATGTACTAATTTATGTGTCCAGACAGGGCTAGTTAATGGTGCTATAGGAGAAATCAAAGAAATTGTATATAACGATGGAAAAAAGCCTCCTCAACTGTCATTGATAGTTGTGGTTCAATTTATTAACTACATTGGTCCAACTTGGGATGATACTAATCCAAAGAATATTCCTATCACACCAATTAAAAGGGGTTGCCACCATCAAATATCTCTACAAATGTCATGGGCTTTAACAATACACAAATCACATGATTTGTTGCTTGTAAAGGCAAAAATTGACATTGGAAGCACAGAACAGCAAGGATTAACCTTTACAGCTCTTTCAAGAGTTCATGAGCTCTTAGGACTTCGTATTCATCCAACTTTCAGTTTTAAAAGATATTCACGTATGCAACAAAGTCCACATGTTACAAGATGAAAAGAAGAAGAAATATGCTTAAATGCGTTAACATAATGTTAACACAGTTTAGTATCATTATTGTATATTCTTCATTGGAATCATAAATATGTATGCTTGATTCTCAGATTATGAACTCTCAAGTTGCAAAAGATACAGTCCTTTTAAAACAAGTATAAACTTAGTAACAAAATATCTTGCAATGATATAATTTGCGTTTGGTGATTGAAAAATGACTACATAACAAGCATCCAACTAGTGCCTAATTCTTGGGCAAATAGTTGTTTGACTGTAAATCCATAGGAACAAATCAAATAGGAATACAATAGAAATTGATGTTATCAAAATCCTAACAATTATGTTTACCCTCTGAAATAGCTATAGTATATTTAATTGACATGTCAACCATACATTGGAATGTCAAGCATATTTTATTGAAATTTCAAGCATATATTGGAATGTCTTTAACTGTATGAAGATGATCTAAATCACCAAAAAGAGTCATTAAACGACCAATTCTCTCAATCTCATATCAATTCTTTTAAATAATATAGGATCAATAAAAGAAAAACAAATCAAGTGGACACGAACTCAATTATGTTTGCACCTATTTTCAACAACTTTATTTCTCCAATGAAAAACAATTCCAATCTCACATTCTTTTATGTATAAGGCAACAAGTTATGCTATGTACTAATTTATGGGTCTAGACAAGACTAATGAATGATGCTATAGAAGAAATCAAACCAATTGTATATAATGATGGTGAAAAGCCTCCTCAACTACCATTGATAGTTGTGGTTCAATTTAATAATTACATTGGTGCAGCTTGGGATGACACTAATCCAAAGAATATTCCTATCACACCAATTAAAAGGGGTTGTGAATGTCAAATACATCTACAAATTTCATCGACTTTAACAATACACAAATCACAGTTTGGCACTCTTTCAAGAGTTCATGAACTCTCAAGACTTTGTATTCATCCAACTTTTCAAAATAAGAAGATAGAGGTGAATCACAACAAAATACAATAGACCAAACTTTCAATGAAGATACACCAACTCAAAGAAATCAACTTATTCAACCAAATATAACATGTTATCAAAATATACTACCAAAATTTTGAAGTTCAACTCAACAAATAGAAAGCCCTACAATAGTCAGAAAATTGTTTGATATTGAAACTAACAATTCGAAGAAAAAAAAACAAAGAGGAAAACTAGCTACTCTTCTGAAACATCAGGAAACAGGGCATGTAACAATACAAATTGTAGAACCAAAGAAGACAACAACTTTTTAGATCTCAATGCAACAGATTTTGATGTCAATCAAATTAACATAGGACCTGCTTTCCATAATCGTACAATTGATATATGGGAATTCACACATCAAGAAGTAAAAGACAAGTTAGAACAATTGAAAACTGAGAAAAACATACTCAAATCTATTGTCAATCATCTATCTGATTACATCAAGAAAATGCTTGGTCCTATCTCTTCCCAAACATCAAATCAAACAAAAGATATTTATGATCCAGCACTTCATTCTAATGAACAAATTATCAACCAAATACATGAAGATAGACACATGGTACAAATCACACGAGAATGGATACAATACCTCAATTCAAGAGGTGTGGGCCTCATCAACTGCCTAGCCAGTTATTACAAAATATATATTCAATACAAAGATGTAACTGAGAAAGACTCTCAGTTGCTTAGAGAATAGCAAAGAACATATAATAGACAAGAAAAAAAATTGCAGACAATGATAGATATGGACAGTGAGGAAGCTCTTAATCTAAAAATTATCAAATCAATTAACAGTCCTCTACAAAAGTGGATCTTTTCAATCAACTTCAAAATAGAGGTTAGCACAGAAATAGTTGAATAACTACAAAATCTAATCCAAACACTCAATACTAGCATTACACATATGAAAAAGAACTTTACAGATATGGACTGCAATTTTTATCAATAAAATGCTCAAGATACTCTACATATAGAAATCATGAAGAAAATCTATGAATTACATCTTCAAAGTATCAGCAAAACAAAGGAAGGAGATATTATCATCTAAAGTAGTAGCTTCACATACTATTTGTTGCAATCATGATTGAGTAATTCCTACCACTACATTATCTTTTCATCTTTATCCAGTAACATGAATGTTATTGTGACACTGGAAAAAACAATTCCTCTTCTTCTATTGGTTAATACTACTTCTTGCAAACCACCTATCTACCTTAGGATTTATGCAAATCACATCTTCAATGCAACTTGATAAGGCAACAATTAAACTTGAAGAAAAATTCATGTCAAACATAACATAGTTAGCATCAGTTATCTCCCAAGACAACTATGTAATTCATAAATCGAGTAATAAACATTGCAATTTTTCTCTCTAATTATCTCCATTGTGTCCCTCAAAAAAATGACACCCTTGTACAACATGTACAATTATTTGTTTTCTCTAATTAACCTCAAAAAGTGGCTAAAAATTCCATGATTCTCTATCACAACTACTCACCTTAACATAACATACCTGTCATTACTTATGTCTGAAGACAACTCTGTAATTCATAATTGGACTGATAGAACTTCACCATTTTTCTCTCTGATTATCTCCATTAACTCACTCAAAAAATTTACACCATTGTATAAGAACATGTGCATTAACATTGAACAACAACCAAATGGTTTGTCTAACTTCATATTCTATATTCATATCAGACCTTGCTCAATTAATTGAACAATATAAGGGACAAAATAAAAAATCACTGCAAGATGATAATATAAAATTTGCACCATCATAAACATTACATGAATAGGCAACTTTCTAACATCATCTTCACCCAAATTATATGAGGGTATTTAGGCTTCATAGATCTTGAACAATTCATCAAAGTCAATATTTTGCAAACCAATAGAGGAGTCATTTAATGAAAACACTTCTCTGATCTCATCATCTATAATACTTATAAGACCTTCCCATATATATCTCTAACACCTCTTCATACTAGATTATAGATCCTACCCACTTCTATAACGAAGTAATCATACATATAAACACCTGGTAAAATATGCATCGATTCCTTTTAGAATATGTAGCCTTCAACAATACTGATCCACTGTATTTCTCTCCAAACTTTATGACTTTTTTCTCCTCGCCAAGCTACTTGTTCTTGACAATATCTTAAATGTATCCTATAAAGTGTCTTCTAGGTTTTAATTTCTTTATATACATTTGTACATTATTTCTAAATTAATGTAACATTTATAGTTTGGCAATACGTCTAAATGTACTTACTCTAAAGATATACTACTAATTAAATCTTTTCTTTGCAACATTAAACAATTTAAGAATTTACTATCAATATAACAAAAAAACTTATGTTGTCAACAAGAATTCTGAATGATTTATAAATGGTAAAGAAATGGAAAGGATCTTTTGCTTTCTAGTTTTCATACTTATTCATTCTTACATAGTTTCCATGTATCAGAAAGATGTCTAGGTCACTAACCATGACCTAAAGAATGATATAAAAAATTAGTCATAACAATTCCTCAACCAGGTTTTCAAAAAAAATGTTATAAAAAGCCCTCATAACCATAATTAAGATCGTAACCATAACTACGGTTTGTTAAGAAATGCCTCCTTCAGGTTTAGGGCTCATTATTTCTATCATTGAAAATCGTTAATTTAACAAAAGTTTGTTTTCTCTCTATAAGCACTTTCTCTTCAACAGAATAGAACATTTTTTTACCCTTTGAGTTTTCTATCTTATTTTTTCAAACTACCTCTAATAATTATAAATTTAGTCTATGAGATAAATGCAACATAACTACAAAATAATTATTGCAAATGTACAAGTTCTTTCAAACATAAGATAATGATTTCTAGCATGAAAATTAAATAAGGTTCAAATACTTGATATACAACCTTCAATTTTTGTAACAGACATAAATTATCACTGTGCGTCCAGTCAGAATGAAGATAAAAAACTAGAATTTGGGCATGGTAGAAAAAAATTTCTCAATTTCTATGGCTTGTCGTTCGGTCAATTTGTTGTGATCAAGTACATAGCTAAGTCTTATTTCAACGTTCAGATTTTTGGACAATTTGATATGTGAAAAATAGCAGTGCAGAAAACAAACATTGGTCAGATGAGAGATGCCCTTGTGTACACACTAAGATGTTCACTTATCTAAATCATTTCTTCCAAGAGAATCCATGGATTGGAAACCTTGAGAAATCAATTTAGAGCTCCCTAGGCATGGAGTGCAAGGGTTTTAAGAGTGCTCTCAGCTAGAGCTATTAAGCTAATAACCTTGCTAGTAAACCATGGAATGGGAGATTCAATGAGACAAGGGCAAGAATGCCAATATCTTCAAGAATCAAATGGAAATGCAAATGCAATGAAACTATGCTAGAAATGGAAATGCAAGCTATGCTATGAAAGGAAATATGCAAGTATTACAAAGCCTCCTAATTAAGCTAGATGAAGTAATCTAAAGCATAAAGGAAACTAAGCTAAATATGAAGCTATGAATGTCATGACAATGCAAGAAATGAAACTATGATAGCATGTAGATGCAAAAGCCAAGAATGCTCCAACTCTTCAAAAGCTCCAAAGTGACCTAGAAAACCTGCAGCATAACATTAGCATAAAAAGTTGGGGATCTAGAATGAAGAAGAGAGCTCTCATTTTAAAAGAATTGAAAAGGAATGGACCATGGAGATTAAGAGGCAAAAGATTTAATCAATGATGGAGCATCAAAGAAGAGAAATCCATGTGCACAAATATCCTCCAATGAGAAAATAAGAGTTGACTTTTGTGCCCATATGAGACAAAAAGTGTTTTTCTTCTTTTTATAAAATAAGAATAATGCTTTATTTGTGCAACTTAGGATAAGAGGAAAAGTGGGGGCTTTTTATTTATTAAAAGGGGAGTGAATTCCTTTTAATAAATAAAGACTTAGGAATAAGATGGTTAGCCCATAGAAAATAATCAAATAAATGATGGAACTAGGATTTGATCAAGAATAAGCAATTGATGATTTTAGCAAATAATCCTAGCAAGGGGTTAATAGTCTAGGTGACTATTTTTAGGTGTATACATTTGCCCCTCTTTGACTAATGTGTGATCAATCTAGGAACACATTATGTCGAAGAATAGATCAGCCAAGAAGGCAAGCAATAGCGATCTGACTCCAAAGTATGAAGTGCGAAGAGATAGCAAATCCTGCATGGTCAGCCTGGTAGCGACAGTACTAAACACTTAGGAAAGAGATGAATAGTATTAGAACTCGAGATGAGAACTAACATGTCAAGCACAAAGATAGATCGATCAGAGAAAATGGAATGGTCAAGCATATGCTCTGGAGAATAGCCAATAGGATATGATGTGTCTGCCCCGTCGGGATTGAAAGTGAAATCAGGTAGAAGGAATGCAAAAGCAAGAGCAACATGATCAAATCACTAGAAATCATAATCAAAGATGAAAGATGATAGAATAACCATCAAGCAGTGAAGATATGCCCCAGAAAAGATCTCAAAGAGATGAAATGAAATGTGAATGAAAGACTAGAAGGGTGAGAGAGATGAGAATGAAGAAGGAAAGAATGCCTCAGCAAAGATCAAAGGATCAGACCTCAAAAGGTTAGCCAACTGTGTAGAAGAAGGAGAAAGGTGATTTGGACGGTCAAGGTGAACTCAAATTTCAGTTTTGATCCCAAAATGAAGAGAAAATGGTGTGATATGAAAGACATGAAGTGAAAGACATGATTGGGAAGAGGAAAGGTGAGTGCAGTTTGACCAATAGGTCCTCAAAAGATAAAAGGAGAGCTCTCTCCATATGCAAGATGCAAAACTAACTAACATGAACCTAAAAATGCAAGCTACATGAAAAGTGGTTTACTTGCAAGGTCACAAAGCCAATAGACATCTAATAATCATCATCGAGCATTATTGGTAGCATCACAAGATCATACAATACACACTAGCATAACTATGTGGATCTGAATATGATCTATATCAGATAGGAATGTGGAAATCCGACCTAGGCATCAAAGACATGTAGGTCAAGATGACTAGTGCAGTGAGGTTCCCTAAGTTTGATATAGCAAGATTATGCTCGCATCGAGACACAAGAAAGTCAAGATGACTATAAGCATGCACTTGCAAAAAATAGTCAAGGATAATACCTTGTAGATCCCAATGTCAAGTGGAACAAGCATAAATGCTAATGACAGTTAGGACCAACAAAATATACCCACAAGAAGAAAAAGTAATAAAACATGTCCTCATGCCCTCAGTCTTCTAGCTATGCATCATTGAAAATTTCTTAGGGAGAGAACACTCATCAAAGAAATCATCATAGACAGCACACAAAGAAATAAAGTCCAACAAATCTCAACAATTCAAGTGTTTAAGTGCGTGTGCGTAGGTCATAGAGTCAAACTTTGAGTATCGCATCTGCCAGTGGAAATATTGCATCATTCTAGACTGCGGGTAGGATATCTAATAAGTGTTAAGAAACACTCGACGCTAGGGAAGTGTTGAAAAACACAATTGGGGTAAGTGTGACTATTTTTTGAGATTTTGAATTTTTTGATTTTTTTATATTTTTGAAATATATAATTTTTTTGAAGATACATCAAAGTGCCTATTGCTAGGTTTTCACTAGGATGCTCATTTTTTTAGGACATTTTATGCTTTTTAAGGATTTTTTAGCAATATATCATTTTTTTGGGTTTTTTCAGGATTAATAAGTATGTACAAAAATGCCCCCAGATAGAATGGGCATCAAACTCCCAAGCAAGATCACATCGTGTAGTCCCAATGTCTAGCAAGGTTGAGGACAAGAGGGAATAGCAAGCTAGTGGAAGAGATGAAAGACAAGAGAATGAAGGAGAATGAAGGAAAGAAATCATCAAGAGCAGACTCCTCAAGGGTACCCAAGCTAGGGAAAAATTCTCATATAAAGCACATTTGGACAAGCAATGAAAGGCCAACATAGGACAAGTCACAAAAGCATAATGCAAAAGAGGGAAAGGATGCAATCCAAAGGAGTAGACATGTCAAGAGGATTCATAGCATCATGTTTTACTCTTTTTTATTAGATCAAGACCAAGGGGGAAAAGGATAGCAAAAGGCTAGAATGAATGGAGGAAAATAATATGAAGGCTAAACATGAATGAAAGATCATCATAAGATAGCTCACAAGATAGCCAAATGTTTGTGTATAGATCAACATTGTCAAGATCAAAGCGAGAAGATGGAATGGATGAAATATGTAGAAGAACTACGCATGATGCCTGATTACCAGGTTTTCATCATGGTACTTATCCAAGGTGCCACAAGGAAGTGATTTTCACCATAGGATGAATTTATTTCTCTTTACTTTTGCTACCAAGGCACCTGTTTCCAGGTTTCCACCAAGGCACATTTTAAATATTTTCATTTTTTATTTTTTTTCTTTATTTTTGGAAGAAGGCAAGCTTTTAGATAATTCTCCTTGAAAGGATAAACCATTGTATGCCAAGGATTCAAAATGATATACTCAAAGATGTTGATAGGGAAAGGAAGATGGAGGAGAAAAATGGAGGATAAGGTTTTATGTAAAGCGAGTGAGGTTGGAAGATAGGAGGAATAGGAAAATGAGGAAAAATGATAGAAGGTAGAAGGATAATGAATGGAAGGATTGTGAAAGGGTAGATGGAAAGGAAGGCAAGATCAACATCAACACACACCTTGAAGGGTGGTGAGAGAGTGGAGGAAATGTGAATGAAGGAATACGAAAAGGAATATGGTGAATGTTTAGCAGAGGTTGCGGTTCAGGCGCACAGAATGGAAGAATATTTTTGGAAGAAGATGAAGTGGAAGCCTTTGGAAGCTTGAATGTCAACTTCACTTTTTGTTCAATATTAGACTCTTTCAAGAGAGACTTTGGAATCCATATAGCCTTAGGCTTTTTATTTCCTTTTGATGATTTAGAGAGAATATCTTCAATGATGGATTTTGGAACCCATACTTGTCTTGTAGTTTTCTTCTTAGATATCTCTTTGGACTTTATGCCTCCATGTCGATTAGAGGAGACATGGTGATCTTATTTTTTTGATGGATTCTTGTATTTCTTCTTTTTCTTGTATTGAACATTCAAGTTACTTCCAAAAGACTTGGGACTTGTGGAAAAAGAAGGAGGATATGACTGGTTTAGATGGGTGAGTGGATGAAAAGAATTCAAGGGTATGAATCTATGTTGATCTTGAGGAAAGATAGGAGATGGAGGGATGTAAGGACCCAAGATGGATAATGAATTAAGAGAGTTAGGAGGGGAAAGTGAAGGGACATAAGGGCCCAAGATGGAAGGAAGACGTGAAGGCCTTAGTATTAGTGGAGGAGGTCCAAGGATAGATGTGGAAGATACAAAAGGATAATCAATAAGCTCATCATCATCTATATAACAACCAAGGACATCAGCATCTTTAGAGTGAGTATTAGGATTTGCAATAGGATCATGAACATCTTGAATAGGAGCAACTTCTTTGATAGGATTATTCAGAGCTTGCAAAGACTTAGGAAGAGTAGAAAGTGGAAGCGAACATGGAGTGGTAGAACAAGAAGATGGAAGACTTTGATCTTGACAAGTTGCTTTGGATAGCATAAGCACATAATTTTTTTCTTGATTTTCAATAGGCTTAACATTGGAAGTAACAACACCATTTTTAATAACCTTAATGGAAGTATCATCTTTGGACAGCGCAAGTGTAGTAAGGTTATTTTGATTGTCAATAAGCTCAACGGTGTAAGTAGTAGCTTGATCTTGCTTAGGAGATGGCTTAAGACATGGTGGAATGAATGCGGAAGAGCATAGAGGATCAAAGGAACCATGAAGCAGATCAAAGACATTATGAAAAGGATTGGATGACATGGAGGGTTCTTGATCTTGATCTTTTTTAATATTCTTTTCTTCATCATTTTTAGAGTCCTCTTGACATGGAGCCACTTCTAAGGACAAGGAAGCATGTTGGAATTGTATAGAAGACTTTGGTAGAGATAGTGAAGGACTAGCTGAAGTAGGCATTGTAGCACATAAAGGCTTAGGCTCTTTAGGTTTAGCATTATTGAAAGTATTTTCAGCCAAGTGAAGGTTAGCTTGAGCTTCTTTAAGAGGTAGCCCTTGAGGATAACTATAGGGAACCGCATGAAAAGTATTAGGATCTTTGTTGGATGAAGGATTTGTGAAACATTTGGAAGACTCGGAAGCTTTAGGAAATGTATGGGTATTGGAGGAAGTAGGGGATGGAAGGGAACCATCAAAAGACAAAGGTACATCATCAACATTATCTTACTCAAGAGTGTCATCTTTATTTTTAGCATGAGAGTCCTCAAAGGAAGGATTCTTATAATATTGACATTTCATATCAGCACAATGCATTTTATAGTCCTCAATAGTGGTAGATGGGTCATAATTGAGGTATTGTTTACAGAACTCATCAAACTCTCTTTCAAAATCTGAATCATATGGATCACCATCATGATCTATCTAATGCGGTGACCCATTTCCAGTAAGCACGAGCCTATGACTAGGAGGACTCTTAGGAATAGAGGTGTCATAGGTATCACAGGGACTACCATATTGCTCATAATGAGGAGTAAGACTCTTGGGAGAAGTAGAAAAGGAGTGAGATTGTGAAGAAGAGGAAAGTGAAGACCTAGTGGAGGAAGAAGACTTGGATAATGAAGAATGCGAATAATGTCTAGAAGAATCATGGTAAGACTTGGAAGGTGAAGAAGAATGAGAAGACTTAGATGATGATGAATTTTTAGAAGAGGGAGGTTGTGATATGATCATGTCTATGATCCTAGAAAAGGTGTCTGATTCAATCATCTTTTCTTTTATTTTTTCCTTAAGCATATCACTATTGCCATATCTAGAAAGACTATTGGAGGAATTAAACTCTTCGAATTGAGCAATGAGTTTGAGATCATCTATTTTCAAGAGAGGTTCCATAACAAGGTAGTTGAAATTCATGGTTGTAGAAGAGAAGGAATCAAGCATGGAAGAAATGAATAGAAGAGATGAATAGAAGAAAGTAGACTAGAAAATAAGAGGAAAAGAATCAAGAAGACATGAAGAGTTTAGGAAGAAGAGGAAGAAGCATGAGAAAGAAGAGAAAGGATGAAAATGGAAGACTAGGAAGACATGGAAGAAGTGGAAGAAAGAAGACTAAGAGTCATTTTTTTGCAATTTGATACCATTGGAATTCATTTGGATATTGAGCAACATGTCACAGCACCTAAGATCTAAGATCTGGACTGACCAAGGAGGACTGGAAGTGACACAAATTAGTAGAATAGTCAAAAGACTCTGGGCAACAATTACCAGGCAAGAAGGGTGACACTTTAAGACCAGGTGACATGTCTCGCTACACAGGGTGACACTTTCCAAGCTAACAATGCGACACTTTCCAAGTGAGTGGGGCGACAGTTATGTAGGGACGAACTGTCGAGTACTATTTCTCAGAACAGGGTGCGACATTGTTCAGTGTTGCATGACTCTTTGACTAGTGAGGTGCAAAATCTCAATTTTGAAAGCAATCTGGTCAATGTTGTAAGTTTGGTAAGTTCGATTTCATAGTCTAGAATACAGTAATAGCAGATAATAGACAAGTTTGCAAATAGTAGGTGATCAAACATGTCATCAAACACTTGCACAAGGGCAAAAGCAACCTCACCAAGACAAGCAATTGTGATATCAAAACTGAAAATCTATGAGCATTACTGAGATGTTTGAGTATGCAAGAATGTTTACACAGGTATAGCACAATAAGGACACTTCAAGCACTTACTATCCTAAAAAGACAAGGCTCAATACTTAGCAATGTGGCCCACAACTTGATGCTCCATTGCCTCACATAAAGTGGTTGCCCATAATAGATAGTGGCGTTGTCATGGAAGTGCCAAAGACACAACCAAAGGAACACATATGGTGAGTAATCTTGGGGTGATCCGGGTTATTCCACTTGGATCAATCCTTGCACCAAGAAGCTAAGCGAAAAAATAGGGTGGCCTCTATCTATGGTTCTTAGTAAGGGCTTCTGTTCATAGTACCCCTCTTGCTCCCCAAAGGGACTCCTTACCTTGTGGCAAGTAACGGACCTCGTGGCCTCAAGAGTACCTTAAGCATTCTTGCTCAACACTTTCCTCATGGTCACAATCCCATAAGTACTCACATCAAGCGAAGACAAGCACTACGTCTACCAAGGTTTTGTGTCCTTGATAGCATTGAGATTATAGTGGGTTGGAATAGCTCAGTATTCGCTTGTCCCCACTTGGTTCGTTCCTCTTGATTGCTCAAGAGCAGGCCCGCTAAAGGATTCTAAAAGATCTAAACAAAGAAATGGATCGACTTATAAGATTCAAGGTTTTGTTTCACCACAAGGGTGAAGAGCATACTCCTCTATCTCAAAGCTTTCTCCCAAATACACCAAGCAAATGTTCAATTACCCTCTTGCTTTCAAAATCCAAAGATGGGTCAAGATTTTCTGGTTCACCACAAGGGTGAAGAGCATACTTCTCCTACCACCCAAGAATCCCTACAACAAGATATTATGTTCCTATGAAATGAAACAACTAGTAATTGCCACACTTGAAATGAAATAAATAACAAGCACTTTTTTTGTTTTTATGCTTTTGGGCAGCCCTACAAAAGTCATTAGTAGCCCTTGTGCATTTGAAGCTTTGACATGCGTTCTTTTGGCAAAATATTTCAAGCAATGAGAGCACCTACAAGCACAATTTGTTAGCCCCACAAAGGTTAGCACATCAAAATTTAGATAATCTGCAAGCAAAATAGTTGATCAAATCAAAAAATTTGAAAATGAAACCAACATGGTTAGATCAAGCTTGAAAAGACCTTTCCAACGATATATCACACTTCAATTTTCGATACCATTTGCAAAAATTTCTCAAAAATGGGTGCCTGTTTTTCAGAGTGGCATGCCTTTGAAAATGTTGAAATTTTCAAAAATTTAGGAAAACTGAAAACAGCAAACAAAACTAACAAATCTAGAATTTTGGTCTCTATCTGTCACAGAATTTCACGCGAGATAGTACCGAACCACGCGTGAGAAATCACAAGCCTGCGTGAGAACGTACGCTGGCTCGCATGAGAAAGTACATTGGCTCGTGTGAGAAAATACACAGGCTCACGTGAGAAAGTACTTCATCGTGCGTAGAAGTGCTACAGACAGCAAATATTTGCACGATACGGTGAGAAACCTCATGCAAGATTCCGCAACAGTGATGCACAGAAGTACGGACAGCATACAAAAATCGCAAAAAAATAAAAATAACCAAAACCTACAATGGAAATGCAAGAAAATAAGGACAAAACAGAGTTGTCTTGCCCCATGGTGGGCCCCAAAAATGTACACACTAAGATGTGCACTTCTCTAAATCATTGTTTCCAAGAGAATCCATGGATTGGAAACCTTGAGAAATTAATTTAGAGCTCCCTAGGCATGGAGTGCAAGGGTTTTACTAGTGCTCTCAGCTAGAGCTATTAAGCCAATAACCTTGCTAGTAAACCATGCAATGGGAGATTCAATGAGACAAGGGCAAGAATTCCAATATCCTCAAGAAGCAAATGGAAATGCAAATGCAATGCAACTATGCTAGAAATGGAAATGCAAGCTATGCTATGAAAGGAAATATGCAAGTATTACAAAGCCTCCTAATTAAGCTAGATGAAGTAATCTAAAGCATAAAGGAAACTAAGCTAAATATGAAGCTATGAATGTCATGACAATGCAAGAAATGAAACTATGATAGCATGTAGATGCAAAAGCCAAGAATGCTCCAAATCTTCAAAAGCTCCAAAGTGACCTAGAAAACCTGCAGCATAACATTAGCATAAAAAGTTGGGGATCTAGAATGAAGAAGAGAGCTCTCGTTTTAAAAGAATTGAAAAGGAATGGACCATGGAGATTAAGAGGCAAAAGATTTAATCAATGATGGAGCATCAAAGAAGAGCAATCCATGTGCACAAATATCCTCCAATGAGAAAATAAGAGTTGACTTTTGTGCCCATATGAGACAAAAAGTGTTTTTCTTCTTTTTATAAAATAAGAATAATGCTTTATTTGTGCAACTTAGGATAAGAGGAAAAGTGGGGGCTTTTTATTTATTAAAAGGGGAGAGAATTCCTTTTAATAAATAAAGACTTAGGAATAAGATGGTTAGCCCATAGAAAATAATCGAATAAATGATGGAACTAGGATTTGATCAAGAATAAGCAATTGATGATTTTAACAAATAATGCTAGCAAGGGGTTAATAGTCTAGGTGACCATTTTTAGGTGTATACACCTTGTACCAAAATGTGCAGTTTGAATCAACCAATAAGTAATAACTTGATGACTGGATTACAAAACCTGGTTTCTTTGATAAGCAAAGGTCTTGTCCAAAATAATAGAGTATATTTGATTTGTCACTTACAAAGATTATTTTAACTTTCAAAGTAAGCATAGACCTCCAATTCTTAATAGGATTGGTATAACAGGAAAGTTTAAGTTTTTTCTTCAGGCCATTCATTCAACAACCCTAGCCATTTTATTTTAATCTTCTTAGAATCTCTTCAATATTGGGTCTACTTCTCCTTTCATATTGGTTAATAACAATGTTAATGTTATCAAGATATTGCTCATTGCTTGATTCAAACTGCACATTTTCATACAAGAGCGTCTCTCATCTAACCAAAGTTTGTTTTCTGCACTGATAACTTTCACACAACAAATTTTCCAAATATCTGAACCTTGAAATAAGACTTACCTATGTACTTGATCACAACAAAATCACCCAATTGGAAATCATAGAAACTAATATATATTTCCCAACCGTACCCAAATTCCAATTTTTTATCTATACCCAATAATTCCACTTCCCATTCTTGCCCATTTCAGCCTTGCAACACCATATGTTCATGTTGGTCTGTTATAAATAGTGAAACAAATGAGATATCCCTTGCATTCACGGTTGTCGCAAGATCCCGATGAATATATGTTTGCTTTGCGGATTAACAAGAACCATTGGATAAAATCTCCAATAGTCACTAAATCTCCTAAAAATATCAAATTCAAGATTGACATTGGGAGATAATGTGAGTACGTTGATTGGGATGTTTGAAAGTCAAGATCTTACTGATGTCACTTAAACATTTAATAAGGATGACTCAACTATTTAATTTGGAGATTAAGAGATTTAATATGAACCATCTACTCAAAATTATAAAGGTACTCAATACAATGTCGGATTTAGTAGTTAGTGGCATATAAATTTGATGATTGAAAACCTTGCATTGAATACAAATATTTGACTTTGTATACGATTTGGAAGACTATTAATTAACAAAATATTTCTTAGATTTGACACAGATGTGCATTAAATGTTCTGACTATTGTCAAGTAATTTTATGTATAATATCGATGTTGTCTAATGTGAAATCTGCTACTCTTAATTTATGTGATGTATCATACAGTTATTAATTTAGTAACTTAATTATAATATTTTAAATTAATTGGAACTTTTCAATTTTGTTTTAATTTAATTATAGATATAGAATGTATTTTATCGAATAATCATTAACATGTTGCATCATTGTTCAACTTTATATTATTGCAAATATTATAGTACAATGCTTTTAGTTGACATATCGGATTTTGATGTTAATGACCTCTAAATCTGTAATTAAATAGTATAAGAAATCTACTTACCAATTATATTGATCATCCTTACACATCATTTATTTAACCCATCACTGATTTAATTCAAGATGGCGTAGTAGATAGATAGATAAGTATTGTAAGGCTAGCTCTGCACAAGTCCATCACATCACTTTAATTACATTCCTCTAAATATCATCTCCTGCAATTAATGTTATGAGTGCAAAGCACACTACAACACTACCCTGTTCTTTTATAAAGTGTCAAATAATACTAAGAATTAAAAAACTTACAAAGAAATAGTTGATAGAACCTCATAACATCATACAATAACAGGAAACTTGAAGAGAAGCCAGCAGTAGGAGGGAAGTCGAAGAGAAGTCACACCAATAAATGGGATTTAAACAAACTTACGGTATTTACATTCATTTTCAACCATTCTTAACCTCCTTCATTTTTTGCATATTTTCTTTATTTCAATACCTAAAACTATTTAAGAAAGTTCATTGGCAAAAAAATATAGAATAATACAGATACCTACCAATATGTTGAAATTGATTTGAACCAATATAATCTGAAGAAAATATCTTGCAGACTCAAAATATATTGATTTGATAAATATTGCAATCTTAGAATGATAGAATTTACTCAAAAGTAGAACGATTTGATAAGTTGTCTTCAAAATTTTGAAAAAGACAAAATTAGGGTTATAAATCCAATGCTCTACCTCTCCCAAAATTCTTAGTAATTTTAAGATATATAGAATACACAATTATTTCTCTAATAAAGATGTACAAAAAAAATTGTTTTTCATTATAGCTTATCTATATTACTTCTACAAAATTTTCTTCTTTGTAATGCATCACAAAATGACCAAGAATCAGTTGGTTTTCATCTGCTTATTAATAATTTTTGAACTACATTGTAGAAATATTGCGACAGAGAACACTTGTCATTGATGACTTCTTTCAAAACATGGACATTCATAGAATACATGAAGAAGATAGAATTTCAGGATTGTTAGCACAAAGGTTACTACAAGAAAAATGACTAATAACATGTCATCCAGTATCACAAAGAAATTTTTCCCACTTTTACAGGGATCCATATATTTCAGAATTGGAGTCTTGTGACACATGCAATCCAACATAGCTTCATCTTGTCCCAAGTGAAATATGGTTTCAACCAGCATCAATAGGATCTGAAATTGAATATTCTTCTTTGATAAATGGCACAGGTCAATTATGGATAGACAAACTGCTTCAAACTCCACAAACCAATAAAAAATCTTTACAAAACCTTTTCTATCATGGTCAAATGTATCGCTTGCATTTTGCATCAAGGTCAGACACATTGTGGAACAAATAGGTCATACAAAGATGGGGATCATAGGGTTGTTACTTATGTATACCAATATGTGAACATATAAAAAAGATTGTAAGGGAACAAATACCTACATGGACCCAAACCACTTGTAAACTCTACCCAACTATTAATGTTCATACACAGAACTGGAGTGTACTACGTCAAACATCCAAACATCTTTACTAGTTCAATTATTTGAATCCCATGGCAGGTCAACCCATCAGTCCAAATGCTATCCTTTAAGGCTGTAAGTTTTCTCAGTTTGCAATATACTAGATTTGTACTACTTGTTTATAGAATAGTAATGATATTTTATTTTTAAAGCCAAAGTGGACTAGCCACCATAAATATATTAATAATAGAAACTAATTCAAAGACTCATCCATGGAAGAATCAGGAAGAAACCCTGGAATCATTGTCGTATACATGTATAATATTGATATTGATTGTTACATTTGATTTTCAGCATGAAAACCACAAAATCCCTAAAAGATATACAATCATAAACCCTCTTGCAGGATAAATACAACAAAGTGTGCCAAGTGCAAAAATTTCAAAAACACCCAATACAATGAAGCCCTGTCACTCCTCCATAGCCATAGAAGAAGAAGCACACTGCACCATATCCCACACTCGATCCCACCCAGCGGGAGGAGACAGAGGGGATTCCATCACCCAACCATCAAGCTCCTCAAATGAGTGTATAGCAGACATTTCAATTGATGGCTCAAAGGGAAGATTAATTGGTGAAAGGGGCAGATTTAGATCAGGAACCAACTTAGCAGTAGTAGAAGGCACAACACTGGGAGATGGCGGCAGAGAGTGAATAGTAATGATATTACCTTCTTGTTAAATTATCTAATTTACATTATTTTTGCGTAGATCATATTGTAAATAAAAAAAAATTCATGATTTCAATTTTCTATACAAAATCCAAAACTTTTTACAAATGTGGAAATACATTTCAGTGTTTTAAATGGAAAATAGCTATATCAAAAAATGTTAATGTTTTTCCCAATATTCTTAAATATCTTTTAATTTTAAGATCTACAAATAAATGTTAAGTTGATATTTTTTCTTTAGTTTATATGTTTCAAATATGCTTAATACATTTAATTTGTGTTACATTAAAATGTTTCGCAAGGAGAGAATAATCTAATTTTGTCTTTTAATTTTATATTAATTTTTTAAAAAAATTAATATAATTGAAAAAATATTAGATAAAATTCAATAACGTATTATATAATATTATTATTATAATAGCCAACATGAAAAAGATTACTTATTAAGATATGAAATAAATAATAAATCTAAATAGATATATAATACATAATATTAAAAATATAATGATAAGACTAATATACAAAAAATACAAATTTAATAGATGATGAATAAAAATATCATCATATGAATTGCCAATCATACAAATTTAAAAAATTGCAAACTAATGAGATGATATTTTACATACACAAAATTAGATAGCCTTTTGTTAGTCCCAGTTTGGTACTTGTCCCTCTTTTCTTTGTTTGGGTCTTGAGTTAGATAAACTTTGTTTTTATTGAACACCTTTCAACCCTTGAACATGATTGAACAGTGTTAAAGTTCGTTCAAGGTAGTTCACAAAAAATGTTGGAGTATTGGTTATAGAATTAAAGCATGTCAGCATAGGAGAATTGTTAAAATGATGAGTCATCGACATGCCTAATTTTAAGAAATGTAAAAATGAAGGGAAGCAACCTTATGTAAGTATAAATTGAGGTAGAGGTTGTCACTGTTGTTTGTAAAATGCATGCCTCCATTCACTTTAGTGAAGTCTTCAAGATGCAAATCAGAGAAGTTAAAACAGAGATATGTGATGCACATGATGAAAACTTATATCATCTATAGCTTGAGGGCAGCATTGGTATCAACACAAAGATCATAATTATCTTCTGGATCTCTATTTTAGGGACATCAAATCATATTGGCAACCATTTTAACTCTACAGAAGAAAATTTGATGAAGATTTTGTAACCATGGATTTGCAGGAAGCAAAAAATAGTCATATTGTGGGGGGCATAACTCCCAACTCCACCATTGGATCTATCTTGTTTTTGGATATGTTGTTGCAAACCTACTTGTCCAAATTCTCACTAGAGAGATCTTCAAAATTATGAATGGTTTGGGAGATACACATGTCTGAGTCAACCACTATCAAAACTACCAAAAGAAAACAAATCCGCCCAGCATAAAGAAAGGTTCTAACTTGGATCAACATGACACCTGTCAAAATATAATCATGTATATCATTCCAATAGGAAGACAATTATTATTATAAACTTTTATTCTAAAGTTTATAAAGTTATCGGGCCCAAAGGTGAAGGGGAGGATAATTTTAAAAGATTTTCAAAGAATCGGTTATGGAAACCAAAAATGTCTCATTAAGGAAAAGAGAAGGATAAATATGTAAAAGAAAGAAGATAGGGGGGTTCTTTTATTTTTTATTTTCTAGAAGTCTATGAGCTATAGGAGAGAGGGAAGTTGTTGTTTTTTATTGCAGCAGGAAGAGCATATGTTTTCTTTTCAATGCAGCAGAAATGTATATAAATTTGAGTCTGTGAGCTCAAAATTTTGATATTGGAAGAACAAGGAAACAATTTTAAATCTATGAATTTATCATTGTTGTCTTAAATATTATATTGAGCTGTGTCTCATTATGGTTAACTTTCAACATTGTTTTATCATATTAGCTATGCATGTGTTTTATTTTGAAGCTGTGATTTCAAATTGAGCCATCTATTGAGAAGAATATGTACTCTTCCTCTCTTTATTTATCATTTGTGAATGTGAGTGAATGGGCTATGTATCATTTTTTGGCATTCACCCTTTTATAAATTTCAATCTTTTTGCATCTATTTGCATGGGTATGGGTAGATGTTAGCACCTTTATTGCTTTCTGGTGAAAAGCATATCATTATTTTTTATTCATCACATATCTGTTAAGAGGGAGTTGTACCTCTCAATTTAGAGGAAAGTTATCAACTCAATGATAACTTCTCCAACTGTTGGTGGAAGTTGTTCTTCTATTTGGGCATTTTGAGTCATTCTTTACATTTATTCTTGGAGGACAAATCTGTTTACCAACACCTTTATATCTTTCAATAATTACTTTTACAGATATGTATGCCAGCATTTGTTATGTTTAAATATGAATGAATTTTGGATATTGACATAAGTTGCACTTCCATGATTCTGAGCGAGTATTTTTTGCATATCAATTAATACTTGGGAACTGGGGTACCTAATAGTTATTCAATTATGTCAATGAAAACTATCTTGGGAAATGGTGTTTAACTTTATTATCAAGATACCATCTAAACCCATAGCACATGTGTCGGTAGTATTTTCTAGGTACCCCTGGATCATATATCAATAGACGCTTATATATGTTATAACCTAAAAAATATTACAACATACACATAATAATTTATAATATGTTATAATGTGGATCACACTATACCATTTAAATTTAATTGTAGATGGCTTTACTTATAAATATTGGAGATTTGCCAGCAGGCCAATATTAACTGTATGTTTGTCATTGATGAAACCATTTGGAAAGTAGCATGCGTGGAAGTCTTATGCAGTAAGATTTTAGTATATGTAGCATGGACATGATATCAACATGATATCATGGGTGCAGAGGTTAACTGTTAGTACAGATAGTTATATAGCAGCTGGTGTCAGCAGTGTTCTTGATAGAGTAACAGACAGTGTCCTATGTATGGTTGTCCGTACAGTTATCATGGAGCCTTGCGTGCTTGGATATATGTTGAAGACATGTTAGTGATGTTTCAATTATAGATGCATAGTCTATTGATAAGTAGAAGTGAAGTTATGCAGTCGCTATTCGACGGCAACAATTTTATGTGTTTGTTCAGAAGAGCTGATAGAGATTTTATTGGTTCTTGAGTTGCACCTATCTTTAGGGTATGCACCCTTGGGGTTAAGCTTATAGAAGAGTTATGGATGTTTGGTTAAGAGTGCATGAATTAATTTAGCTTACAGAGAAAGTTCTAGTTATTTTGGTAGAGCTGACAGAATGTGTATTGGAGTTTGTTATGATTTCTCTAATATGATTTCAAGGTGGTTCTAATAGGCTGACTTGATTATATCATTTAGAGGAAAGATATTTATAGGAAGTCATTTGTGATTTCTTGAGTGTGGTTCATGGCTGATTAAGTAAAGCAGAGTAGAGTGTACGAAGTGTTGAGCCATCAGAAGGTCTATGTGACCAAGTAAAGTACTTGTGTTATTCATTAGAACTGATCCAGACAGTAGATCAAAGCACAGTTCACCAAGATCTAGATATAGTGTGTATCTGTTATTCAGAAGGTTGTACCCTTCACCCATTTGAGCAGTGAGCTCTCAGGCAGTGCGTCCTCTCCCCTAACAAGGACAATTGTAAAAGACTCCTAATAGGGTCCCACCCTTGACCAGGTGTACTGTACTTAATATATTGTAAAGCTACTCCTAACAAGGTAAAGGATCTTCTAACAAGGATCATTATACACTAGTGTGTGTGTGTGAATTTTGTACCTAGATTTAGACACAACACTTCAGTAAAATATTAGAGGTTAGCAAAAACAAAAAATTGCAAGTAATTGAAACTATGCTAACTAGGCGATTTACTGCCTTCTAGTAGGTGCGAGTTGTTAGATACAATTATCTAAAGGACATTGTTGGATTAGCTATGTGTTGTCTTTGATGTCACACAAATGTCATATCAATTATCGCTCTCAGTATCTACCGAGTTCAGTCGGTCAGCTAAGCGGTTCTCAGTATCTACTAAGCTCAGTCAATCCGCTAAGCAGTTTTTAGTGTCTACCAAGTTCTCTCGGGTGTCTAAAGGAAACATGACAGGGTAACAATGTTAACCGAGCCTCCTCGGTTATCGAAGGAAAATTAGTGGTTACCGAGCTCTCTTAGTCTCCAAAGGATGTTGCAGACTTCGCTGTGGTTACCGAGTTCTCTCGGTCACCGAAGGAAATGGATTAATGTTTACCGAGCAAGGTCAGCCCTTTCAAAGAATTTTGTTATTACAGTTTGTTTATCCCAGCTGACTGTTATAATAATTATTAGTGCCGACTTGACAATCTAAATGATTATGAAATGGCATATATATATAGAAGGTCAAGTGGTGAATAAAAGATATACAACATGCAGAAATCATTTTGAAGAAAGGTGTGTGCGAATTTTGAAGGATGGTCAGATATCCTTGAGGAGTAGCAAAGATTTAATTGATCAGTAAGGATCTAGTGAAACAGAACAGAGATCTATATTCAGTAATTTAGTTGCAGGTCATTTCATTGTTACTCTCTAGCAATTGTAGCAGTGATATCAAAATCTCTTAACCAAGTTGGTTTAACAACCATTTTGTAAATCCTCTAACAAGGTAACAGTTCTATTGAATTGTTTCAAGACCTCTTACAAGGCCACTCCTAACAAGGTGATTAAATCCTCTAACAAGGTCACACCTAACAGTGTGTTTTGTAACCTTTTACCGGGTTGGCTTCTAACCAGGAATCACTTCAGAAAAGTGAAAAATAGTAACTAGTTACATTGGTGGTTTTTCCCATATTGGGTTTCCATGGTAAATCTGGTGTCTCTTGTGTTCATGTTATTTTCTTTATTCATGTAAGTTAATCAGTGATGAATGCTTAAGAATAGTTTAATTATTACACACTTCAAGGATCAAGTTTTCAGCATTTCTCTGTATATTTACCGAGTGGCACAGTAAATAATTTGTTAAGATATTTAAGAGATCAGTGGTAATATTTTTGTGGTTAACTGATTCACCCCCCCCCCCCCCCTCTTAGTTACTGCATCTATATTTCCAACAGCGAGTATGATGTTCTTAGATTGAACTCAAGATCAGTGACAATGCAACACCTAAACGAAGGATTTAAAATGATGAAAGCAATGAAATATGAATGCAAATTAATCTATTTTTTTGGATTTTTATGCAATAGGATGAAAAACTGTATGAAATTAATCTAGAATGAAATTGAAATGATATGCAAATTAATCTAAGAATTATATGAATTGATATGCAAAGCTATGAAAAACTATGAATTGATCTCACAAAATTTCCTGTCGCAAAATCTTTGTTCTTTAGTTGTAAATTTGCCAAAGTAATTATGCAAATTCGAGAGATCTGAGAAATTGAAAGCTTGAGAGATTTAGAGAGAGATTTGTGAAGAGTTGAGCCTTGTTTTTATAGAAATCCAGGGCTTGAGGATGCATTGAGAAAAGCCATAAATCACTCTTGATAAACTCAGGTTGATTTTTGAGTTAACAAGAAATTAAGAATAAATAAACTCATAAAATCATGCAAAAGCAGTTTTTATCTCAAAATAGAGCTTTAGTTCTCTTTTTCAACTCACCATCAGATGTTGAGTTTAGAAAGTTAACAAATTGAAAATGAAAGTTGTTTTAAAGTTGACTGCTTTTGTGATTGTGCATGATTTAATTATAAATTAATTAAAAATAAAGTGATTATTCTCAACTTAACTGATTTTAAAATTAAAATAGTTGATTTATGGGTTAATCAATTATTAAATCAAACTTTTATTCAAAAACTATATTATTAAATATTGACAACTGACTTCAATTAATTAAATAGGAATTTAATCAATTAGTCATAAGATTTTTTATTTATTGTCAAAATTAAATAATACAATTTAAGAATAAATATAATTAAATGTAATTAAATAATTAAGTGGTAGTATTATATTAATTAATTAAATATTCATCATATTCAATTAATCAACTTTAGGATAAATATGATTTATCGCCAAATAATTATTAAATTAAAGATAATTAGGATAAATTAGGAATATTCAAGGAATATTCCATGATGCAGAATTAAGACAATCAATTAGGTTTTTGATAAACTGATGTGCAAATGTGCCTTAGGTTAGGACTTTTGTATCGATTTCATCCGATTTGAAGATGTAGGAGGTTAATGAACCTATAGCCCATTTTTGGGTATTACATTTTGCCCCTCTTTGAATCACTATGCAAAGCGTAGTGGTTCAAAGAATTATCTGTGTATGATAAAGATGTATGAAACTGATTTGAAAGATGAATCAATTCTGAGACGGAAACTGATTTAAAGATTTAAAGATGCAAGATTTAGGTCTTGGTTGACCAAAGATAATGTTAACTATAACAACAATGAACCAGTGATTATGAAAAAGTGCCAAAATGCCTGATTCTGAACCTTATGATTGTGAAGAAGTGAGTGACCGATTCCAGACCTGATTGTCCAAAGAGAATCATATTGGTATCACATCCTGAACCCATCAATTATGAAGAACCAAAGAAATGACGCTAATGAACCGATGGTTACGAAAAAGTTGATACAATTTACAAGATAGATTAGGATACCGGATTGATATGGATCTCGATGAATCTGATATGCCCCAAGCGATGTGCCCTAAGCAATGAGGTCTTTAGATGAATTAGTAACTAGATGTGGTTCTTATCTTGATTACTGAGGAAAGATTGATTACAGATTTAGATTTACAAACTTGAATGATGTGCAATACCATGCCCCCTTTGGGATTAAAATTGAAATCTGAGAAGAAAAGTCAGTGTTATAGTTTAGACACATGTTAATTGATTTGAGAAGTGGTTATAAACGTTCAAGAACATGTTCTACATCATTTAGAGGTCCTGGAGACCAAGTTTGACTAGGTTAAACCATGAGTTGACCATAGTTGACCAAGTTGAAAATTTGATAGTTTGATGTAAGATAATCAGTTAAGTTGAATTCTAGATTTTTGTGATGATTGAAGGTTGATTATGCAAGTAGTTAATAATATGAATGACCTCAGATTTCGATTTTGATCTTAAAAAAGGATTCTACTTGCTATTTCGTTGGAGGAACCTTCATACAATGCTCAATCCTTGTGTCATGTTTAGCATTTTTGGTTTTGAAGAATCGTTTAAGTGTTCAAGAAATTTGTGAGATCATGCAAAGTGCAGAATGAAATGCAAACCTAAGACCTAGGACCTAGTCACTGATCATGTGTTGATTTGTTGTCATCATTGAAGTTTTAGGTAACCGGATAAATCAATACAATGCCCACTAGTTATGAAACCATAGGCATATGAATATCAATTTGTATGCGCAAGAATCAATACAACACCCACTGGTTAGACAACCATGGACATATGAATATTGATTTTATTTTCAAAATGTTGGATTAGATATAAGCACCAAGGCACAAACGCCAGGATGACCTAAATATCATGTCCATTTTGATATAACAACTTGTATAAGCATCAGAACATAAACGTCATGATGACCTGAATACACCTTGCATTCAAACACATCAAACAGTCAAGAGATCATTCTAAGGCCAGTGTGAATTACCTGTAGTGACCCTTTATCCTTCACATCCTTAGGCAAGATCGTGTTTCACAGTAGGAGAAAGAACTCACTCAAAAAGATAATAGTTAGATCAAACTTCTTTGAATTTTCCAGGTATCAATGGTCAAGGTACGCATGGCCATCCAATTTGAGATAGAGGCTCTTACAAACGGACACCATTTCAATCCAAAATTTTCAAAGTTGTTAGATTTTCACATACAAGCAAAAGACAAAGAAAAGATTATGCTCCTAGTCATCACTCTCTAAATCTTGTAAAGGAAATCATTGAAGAGCTCAAAGGACACAATATGCAAAAAATCTCAATACGAATCAGTAAGCATACAAGGAGATAAAAGCATGTAAAAATCCTAGATTATTTTCAATTTGTGTTTGATTGTGTTGTTGTAGATGCAAAATCCTTTCTGGAGAGGAGACTAACTGACTAACTCGAATGAAGCTTCAAAGGACTCTGACTGGATATGACTCATCTAAGATGTACTGGAGACCATAGGATATGGCATTGATTTCCCCCAAGTGTTAAGTATTGATAGGATATAGACGCTTGAGCTAATTGGTGTAGAGACCGACTTTATTGAAACAATAATATATACAAACTAAAGTAGACTGAAAGCTGGGAAAGACCAAGATTGTGCTGATAGATGGAGTATTTTGAAACAAGTGGCACCCATTTTCTAGGTTTTCACCATCTTGGTAGAGATTCTATTTTTTCTACCAAGGCACTTGTTTCCAGGTTTTCACCAAGGGACTTTTTCTTTTTCTCATTTTTTTGTATTTTTCATTTTTCCAATTTTTTTTATATTTTTGGTATTTTTTAATTTTTTTTGTGAATCATCAAGGTGCCTATTGCTAGGTTTTCACCAAGATGTTCATTTTTTCAGGACTTTCTCAAATTTTTAAGATTTTTTCAGGACATTTTACCATACAATGAATGCCTTAGGCATAGAATTTCTTCAGATGAAGAACGTTGATTGGTTCTTGGAGCTATTCTCCTTCAGTCATTGAGAGTTGATAGGCTCCAAAGCCAAAAGTAGCAGTGATAACAAAGGGACCCAGCCAGTTGGGTTCAAACTTCCCCTTGCATTCTCGATGTGATTGATTTTTAGGATTCTCTCTCAAGACTAGATCGCCAACCTGAAATTCTCTATGTCTAACTTTCTTGTTGTAGCCTCTAGACATTCTTTTCTTATACACTCTGAGATGATCATATGCTGCTTGTCTACGCTCATCTAGTAGTTCAAGTTCTTGCAACCTAGACACTCTGTAGTCATCATCAGTTACTAGACCATGCATTCTGATTCTTAGTGATGGGATTTCAACCTTAATAGGCAGTACCGCTTCAGACCCATAAACTAAAGAGAAAGGTGTAGCCCTAGTGGGAATTCTGATACTTGTTCTGTAGGACTAGAGAGCTGGATTGATCATGAGATGCTAGTCTCTTCCTATCTTATTAACTGTACGGTGCAAGATTTTCAATAGATTCTTGTTAGAAGCCTCTGCTTGTCCATTCCCTTAAGGATAGTAGATAGATGACCAATGTTGTGTAATCTTGAATTTGGCACATAGATCATCTAAGTCTCTATTCTTGAATTGTCCACCATTATCTGTGATTGTAGAATGTGGAATACCATACCGACATATGATGTAGTTCAAAATGAACATAAAAATTTGCTTGTCGGTTACTTGAGTCAAAGGGACTGCTTCTACCCACTTTGTAAAATAGTATGTAGCTGTTATGATATGGGTATGTCCATTAGAATAATGAGGATGTATGGATCCTATAAGATCAAATGCCCATTGGTGAAAAGGCCATTGTGTAGTAAAGGGAATTAGATCTTTCCTTGGAGCATGAATTAAGTTACCATGTACTTGGTACTTTTGACAGTTCTTAGAAAACTTGATTGAATATTTCTCCATCTCAAGCCAATAGTACCCAACCCTAATAAGCTTTCGAGCTAGTGTTAAACCATTTGAGTGTGACCCGCATATACCTTCATGGACTTCCTTCAGTGCACATTGAGACTCTTCCCATTCTAAACATCTAAGTAGTGTACCATCTAGACATAATTTGTACAGATCATTACCAATGATGACATACCGGGATGCATTGAGGATAAGGTATCATTTCTCATGGCGGTTGAAGGTATCAGGAATGATTTGGTCTTGGAGATAGGAGAAAAGGTTTTTGTATCAATATGAATCATGACCAACAATAGTGCAGATCATGTGGGTTTCAGGGGAATCATATGTAGGATAAGATAGAGCTTCCACCAGGAACTCGTAGCATAGTTCATGTTCAAGCTGTTGTAATAGAGTAGATAGCATTACCATTGCATCGGCAACCATGTTCGTTGTTCTAGGAATTTTCTCAAATGTGATAGATATGAAATATTTCTTTAGATCATCTACCATTCTTTTGTATGGAATGATCTTTTCATCTTTTGTTTGATACACATCATTGACTTGATGGATAACAAGTTGGGAGTCCCCATGAATGTGTAACTCAGTCACTCTCCACTCAATTGCTAGTTTCATACCATTAAGAACAGCATCATATTCAGCAATATTATTTGTGCAAGGGAACTTTAATCTGAATGCTTTGGGTATTGAGTACCCTTGAGGAGTGATAAATAATATGCCTTCTCCAAATCCATTTTGTGTATAGGAGCCATCAAAGAACAATTGCCATTCTCTAGAAGAAAGATTCATGATAGAGGAATCTGGGAACTCTATTTGCATTGGTGTATCATCAAACATAGGTGCATTTGCCAATTGATCAGCAATAACTTGTCCTTTGATAGCTTTTCTTTCAACATATTCAATGTCAAATTCACTTAAGAGCATGACCCATTTGGCTAATCTACCTGTGGGGGCAGCTTTGCTTAGTAGGTACTTTAGTGGATCAATCTTAACTACCAAATGTGTGGTATGAGCTAACATGTAATGTCTCAGTTTCTGTGATGCAAAGATCACAGCTAGACAATCTTTCTCAATCATTGAATAGTTCTTCTCATATGTAACCAATGTTCTATTGATATAATATATAGCCCTTTCCTTTTTATTCTCATCATGCTATGCTAACAATGTCCCCAGTGATGTATCTATCACAGAGACATACAGGATCAGCGGCTTCCCCTGAATAGGAGGCATCAAGATAGGAGGATTTGATAGATATTTCTTGATATGGTTAAATTTCTTCTCACATTCTTCACTCCACACAAAAGTCACACCTTTATGTAAAGTTTTTGTAAAAGGTTGTGAGATATCCCCAAGCTGTGATATGAAATGCCTGATAGATTGTACTCTCCCTAGTAATGTTCTCATTTGACTAATATTCTTCGGGGGTTGCATCTCCATTATAGCCTTTACTTTAGCTGGATCAACTTCAATGCCCTTCTTTGAAACTATGTATCCTAAGAGATTTCTAGAAGTGACACCAAAAGCACACTTCTTAGGATTTAGTCTGAGACTAAATTTTTCCATTATGTCTAGTATCTTGCTCAAGTCATTTAGATGTTCAACTCTAATCATAGATTTTGCTAAGGTATCATCAACATAATCCTCCATAGTTCTATGCATCATGTCATGAAAAATAGATGTCATAGATCTCTGATATGTAGCACCAGCATTTTTAAGCCCAAATGGAATGACATTCCAGCAGAAGGTACCCCATGCAAATGTGAAAGAATTTTTCTCTTGATCCTCTGGAGCAATTTTTATTTGATTATATCCAGAGAAACCATCCATTAAAGAATACATCTCGAAACCCATAGTCATGTCCACTATCATATCAATGTTAGGTAGTGGAAAATCATCCTTAGGGCATGCTTTGTTCACATCTCTAAAGTCTGTGCACACTCTGATTGATTTATTTGGTTTAGAAATAGGTACAATATTAGAGATCCATTCAGCATAGTCAATAACATAGATGAATCCAACTTTTAGTAGTTTCTCTAATTCAACTTTGACCAAGAGTGCAACATGTGGATGCATCTTTATTAATTTTTGTTTAATAGGTTTTAATCTAGGAGCAATAGATAAATGGTGCATTATAAGATCAGGATCCAACCCTGGCATATCTGAATATTTCCATGCAGAGTTGATCTTCTTTTCTGTTAGGAATGTAGTAAATTTTTTCTTTTCTTCTTCTGATAAGGATTGTGCTACATAGATCAACTATGGTTCCTCTATTGTTCCCAAGTTGATAGATTGAGTGGGCTCAATTAGAACTAGAGATCTGTCCTATAAATTATCACTGTTAGATTGTTTTGTTGCTTCCTTTGATTGAATTTATGTTGATGGTTCAATTTTCTCTAAGACATGAGGAGATTTTTTGCTAAGATAGAAAGGCTTCTTCTTATATCCTAGACTTGTTGTATTCTTTTTTGTGCAACCATGATGGTCAAGAGGTGATAGAAGACCTTTTCCTGGTAGTCCTAGAGGTCCTTTTCTAGTATATCCCATTTTTGTGATCAATTTGTCCCCTAGTCGATATGACTTCTGAGGAATTCTGCTTGAAGTGGAGTCACATTTCTGGACTGACTGAGAGTTAGATTCCTCTTTATACAACCATGCAAGCACAACTTCATCTTCCTCAAACTCTTGTTTAGATACTTGTTCTAGAACAAAGCTTCCATTGAATAGGACTTGGGATTTTTTAGCATTAGGTTTCACTTTGTGTGATGGTTGCCCATAAGACTTAGGGGACAAAGGGAGAGATGTGAGAGATAAAATAGGTTCCATTGTTTATTCTCCCATACCATTATCTTTGATTTTGAGCTCTTTTGCAATGTCTTCCATCTTGGATGTGGATGCTACATCTGTTTGCTTAGTGGAAGATTCTCTATTATTAGGAACACGTTTATCTACACTTTCTTTCAATGCATTGCAAGTTGTAGATATGTCTGTTGGAATGGTTACCTCTACTCCTTCATAAGGAAATTTCAAAAATTGATGGTATGTAGAAGGAATAGCTTTCATTTCATGTATCTAGGGTCTCCCTAGAAGGATGTTGTAAGCCAAAGGTAGATAAAGAAATTCACATGTAGTATCTCTGATTACTGGACCTGTTATGATAGATAAGACAATGGTGCCTTTGGAAGATCTTTCTTGCTCATCATATTCTTTGATAGTTATCTTCTTTCTAGGATCAATAGCTATTTCTGAAAATCCCAGTTGTTTGATCAAGCTGAAAGAACAAATCCAGCGCCCCCATCTATCAACACACGTTTGACGCGACGGTTTTGGATCAAGACTTCAATATGCAAGGGCTGATTATGCAGATGAATCAAGAAGTTACATCTTCCTCTGAAAAGAATATATACTATGGAGACGTTAGATGACTAGCCATAGTCTGGAATATGTCTAAATCAAGGTTGTTAGGAAAATTGGATATGAGTAGAGCTTTGTCTAGAATGGCTCTATGAGCTGGAGATATCTGAAGCAACTCAAATATGGAAATTTTTGCATTTGTATGTTGGAGTTGTTGGACAATACTATATGATGTAGGCCTCGTGTCTTTATAATTTGAAGATTTAGATGTAGCCTTCTATTTAGAAGTAGATGAAAGATTGAAAGGCATCTTAGGGACATTGGATGAATCTGGGATTTGTCCTGGCAGATGCACCTAAGCTTGTGATCGAGTAACTGTGTTAGCTAATTGATTTTCTCTATCTCTTCGTACAATTGTGATGACATGGCAATGCTTAGGTAGACATGGTTCAACCATATTGATGACAGCATTGTTTCCAAAGTAGGCATAATTTACTTTAGCACCCATATTAGGTTGAGAAGAAGAATCTTCTTTACCATGTTTCAGAAATGGCTTTGTGAATGTTGTATGATCATTATTGCTCTTATGATTATCAATAATGATTTCTCCATTATCAATTTTGTCTTGTATGATGTGTTTCAAGCATACATAGTTATTATTTTTATGACCCTTATTGCGATGGAAGTCACTGAAATTGTTCTCTCTCCACCATTTCAGTTTAGGTTCAGGATCAAAGACATTTATCTCAGGCAAGTAAATGATATTTTTAGCCAACAGAGTCTTCATAGAAGATTCCAAGGACTCTCCAAGAGGAGTGAATTTTTGGTTAGGATTAGTAGCCCAAGGTTTATATTTAGATGACTTCTTGTTTGACTCTATTGTTTTTGCTTCAAAAGCTTTGATGGTTGGGGTACCAACAGTGAGATTGAAAGTAGGAGCCTTGGATGGGGCATGGATAGTATCAACAATGCCATCTATGACAATGCCTTTATTCGTGTTCCAGTTTTTGCCTCTATCTTTAGAACTAGATCCAGATTCATACTTGTCCTTTTGAAGTGATATGTCTCCTTTTTGCACAAATACTTTCTCAATTTTAATAGCATTTTCTACCATCTTATCAAAGGATGTATGATTTTGCATTTGCAAATGGTAGTTAAGTTCTGGAACAAGATTGTTGATGAAGATTTCCAGCTTCTCAATTTCTGGAATGGGTCTAGCATATAGAGAAAATTTCTTCCTCCATCTTTTGAGAAAAGTTATGAATGGTTCTCCTGAATATTGTTTCAGATTGTAGATGTCGATCATGGTGACCGAATGCTGGATGTTATAGGAGTATTGTTGATAGAACAGTTTGATTAAATCCTCAAAAATTTTGATAGTTGGAGGCATTTTTGAGAACCAATGAATGGATGACCCTCCCAGAGATCGAGGGAAAAGATGCATTAAGTAAGTTGGTCCGTGCATGAGCTCCATAGATTGGGTACAAAATTCTCTGACATGATCTTGAGGATCAAATTTTCCATCATACTTATCATACTTAGGTATCTCCACTCTTTTAGGGAATGGCGACATGTACAAGTCTTTATCAAATGGAAAAGGGCATAGAGCCTCCATGGAGAACTCTTTAGGTTCCTTTTCTTTTTCAAGTTTTTATAGTTTGACTTGCATGGCATGCATTTGTTTAATCATAGCTGTGATTGGAGTTTCTTCCTCATGTGTAATGATATCTTCAACATTAAAGTTGGGAGGAAGTTTAGCCCCTTGACGAGCTAGTTCTAGAAAGTATGTTTCTCTATCTTCCTTCAAGAAATGCCTCATCATTTTCTTGAAGTCATCATCATTTTGATATCGAGCAATTTAAGAAGGTATGGGTTCTTGATCCACACCATGTTGAGAGTGATGTCCTTGAGACCCATGATGTGTCCCTTCGTGAGACATATTAGGAGTTTGAGGACTCCCTGGAATAGATTGATGTAGAGATTTTTGATTGACCCCTTGGATTGATGGAGGAGGGGGTATGTAACCAATTTTTAATTAAAGATTTCCAAGACCATCGTCTTCATAAAGACCTAAATTGTAGAGTTCATCAAAGGTTGGACCCACGTGAGTAGACAGAGGTAAGGTATGAGATGCTTCTCCAGATTTCTTATGTGATGAAGCTCGAGTTTCCACCATTAACCTTGAGTGAAGCAAGAGAGAAAGATAAAGACAACTGAAGAATGACTTGATTCAAGAAGATCTAATGATGCAACCTTGTCAAGATTGGATTGATTGAAGATTAGATCAGGCGTAAATGAAGGATATTGTGCCACAGTAGTATGGGTAGACGCCCAATAGATGGCAGGCATGAGCTCTCAACACTTAGCCATTTTGTAAGAAGACTAAATTTTGAAGATAATTTTGACAAGGTTTTGACACAAGATGAAAAAGACTCAAATCGATAAATCAAAAGGCTAAATCAGACTCAAGAGACCACCTTAGGAAAATGGATGGATTTGTTATAGGTTCTGCTCTTTTTATGACACAATGATTTGTTTGATAGAATCTGGAAGTAGGTTGTAAAAATTAGATTTCTGACAAATTTTGGAGTTTTCAGACAACTTTGACTTTAGCTTTGATACAAGTTTTGAAATTTCAGGATGACTTTGGACACCACAAAGGATTTTTGCTTCAGATTTGCAATTTTTTAGTTTTCAGAACCAGTTTGTTTGCAAGTTTTCTCTGTTCAGGTTTGTAGATTCATGTAATAGTTCAGGATCGTTCATTTTCAATAACCAAGTAGATAACAAACACAGAGAAAATCAAGCAAAGGGAAGCAATCAATCATATGAAAACAATGAACAAAGGCAAAAGCAATCTTGCACATGAACAAGCAATAGTGACTTAATGTGCTAATCCCTAGGAATGCTACTTGTGTATGTTCCAAAAAGTTTTTCAATAACGCACATAGTCCTAGAAAATGAAAAATTTGGCCTTGCTAGGGTTTGTAGTAATGGTCTGACTCTTCAACTTTTGTGATCTCAAGAGGGTGAACTCCAATCCAAGCGCACTGGGGTTTTGACACAATCTAAAAATTTAATCAATCAAGAGCTGCTAGGGAGATCTGACAGCCCAACAAGAGACCACACTCGTGAAGATTTCCTTGATAAGGACATTTATATAGCGGTTGTTGCTACCACGATGAAAATGGCTATTACCACTTGAGGTTTCATCCACATGGTTGACCCAATAAAGGGAATGTCCACTATGGTTAACCCTCTCTGAAGGTGACTCACAAAAGATACCACAGGGGGACTAGATCGGATTCAAGGATCTAGGTTTCTGGTACTGTCCAAAAAGGAAGTAGAGCATAATCCCCTAGCCTCTTCACTTCACCAAAATAAAGTAGATAGATTAATCTAACATGCTAAGACTGAAATTATCTCACCAAGATCTATGATGTCAACAACTTATGGTCTATCAATCTCTCTGGAGAAGGAATGTATCAATCAAAAGTTGAGGACACAAATCAAGGGAACGTGAGGCAATCTCAGTATCCTCCCTACCTACAAGGGGATCCTTCATCAAGAAGAGCATCACATGCGTGAACAAGTGAATGAAGCCCACTCTCTCAAGTTCATCCGCAAATAGAGTTCATAGGGCCTAATTACTATGTGTAACAGATATGCAAAAAGAAAATCTATGTTCGTTTTAGAGCCCAAAACTGAAGTGTGAATTATGAAAGTTGTAAAGGAATTTAAGCTTGACACAAAAGAGTTTTTTTTATGTCACAAAATAAATTTTTATTAGATGTAATAGAATACCTAAGTTCCTCGCAACACGCTTAGTAGATTTTACCTATTTTAGCAATTTTTGAGCGTTTGTCTTCTATCTTTTGTACCCACAGGACGTACCTGCACCTACACCTGCAAACCACTGTTATGAAAAACTTACCTATTCTTGTACATAAAACCCACTGTTATAAAAATCCATCAAAAAAGAAACACAACTTTTCAACCCCATGTGGTAGAAAATCAAGTTAGTCAAAGATAATATGTCATTTGATAATTGAAAAACTTGTTGTCATAAAAATCAGATTTTGATCAGTCTGCACTAAATCAATCATAACTTTTTCAAATCAAAACAAAATTAATCCAAACCAATGGAAAATGAAAGCTAACTAAAATAAATTTCCAAAAATATAAATTTTGGATATGTATCATGTCATATGTGCATCTACCAATAAAAATATCAGTCGAATTTCATAAAATCAAGTTCAAACTAGTCTTCACTAAAATGATCATAACTTTTGCAAATCAAAATGAAATTAATCTAAACCAATGGAAAATGAAAGATAACTCAAATACCTTTCCAAAAATATAAGTTTTGGATTTGTATCATGTCATATGTGCATGTACCAATAAAAACATCAGTCAGATTTCATAAAATCAAGTTCAGACCAGTCTTCACTAAAATGATCATAACTTTTGCAAATCAAAATGAAATTAATCCAAACCAATAGAAAATGAAATTTAACTCAAATAACTTTCTAAAAATATAAATTTAGGATCTATATCATGTCATATGTGCATGTACTAATAAAAACATCTATTGGATTTCTGGAAAAACAGCCCAGAAATTTATCACAAAACTCACAAAAATTAACCTTGTGGTCGTGGGTTCAAGAAAAATGATAGAAATTTGATAGAATAGAATGGAAACCCATTTCAGGGCCCCACGGTGGGCACCAAAAATGTGTGTGTGAATTTTGTACCTAGCTGTAGACACAACACTTCAGTAAAACATTAAAGGTTAGCAAAAACTAAAATCTGCAAGTAATTGAAATTGTGCTAACCAGGCAATTTACTGCCTTCTAGTAGGTGCAAGTATGATGTTCTCAGATTGAAATTGAGATCAGTGACAATGAAACACCTATACGAAGGATTTAAAATGATGAAAGCAATGAAATATGAATGAAAATTAATCTATTTTTTTATATTTTTGATGCAATAGGATGAAAAACTATATGAAATTAATCTAGAATGAAATTGAAATGATATGCAAATTAATATAAGAATTATATGAATTGATATGCAAAACTATGAAAAACTATGAATTGATCTCACAAAATTTCCTATCGCAAAATCTTTGTTCTTCAATTGTAAATTCACCAAAGTAATTGTGCAAATTTGAGAGATGTGAGATATTGAAAGCTTGAGAGATTTAGAGAGAGATTTGTAAAGAGTTGAGCCTTGTTTTTATAGAAATCCTGGGGTTGAGGATGCATTGAGAAAAGCCATAAATCACTCTTGATAAACTCAGGTTGATTTTTGAGTTAACAAGAAATTAAGAATAAATAAACTCATAAAATCATGCAAAAGCAATTTTTATCTCAAAATAGAGCTTTAGTTCTCTTTTTCAACTCACCATCAAATGTTGAGTTTAGAAAGTTAACAAATTGAAAATGAAAGTTGTTTTAAAGTTGACTACTTTTTTGATTGTGCATGATTTAATTATAAATTAATTAAAAATAAAGTGATTTATTCTCAACTTAACTGATTTTAAAATTAAAACAATTGATTTATGGGTTAATCAATTATTAAATCAAACTTTTATTCAAAAACTATATTATTAAATATTGACAACTGTCTTTAATTAATTAAATAGGAATTTAATCAATTAGTCATAAGATTTTTGATTTATTGTCAAAATTAAATAATACAATTTAAGAATAAATATAATTAAATGTAATTAAATAATTAAGTGGTAGTATTAAATTAATTAATTAAATATTCATCATATTCAATTAATCAACTTTAGGATAAATATGATTTGTCACCACATAATTATTAAATTAAAGATAATTAGGATAAATTAGGAATATTCCCCGATGCAGAATTAAGATAATCAATTAGGTTTTTGATAAACTGATGTGCAAATGTGTCTTAGGTTAGGAATTTTGTATCGATTTCATTCGATTTGAAGATGTAGGAGGTTAATGAACCTATAGCCCATTTTTGGGGTATTACAACTAGTATAAAATATTAGTGGGTATCAAGTCCCACCGGGGTTTTTACCTATTTGGGTTTCCCCGTAACCAAAATATTGGTGTTCTGTTCATGTGTTCTTTCATTGTGTTTATGCTTTATGTTTAAGTATACATAATTGGATAAAGAATTGAATCTTGTAGATAACTGATTCACCCCACCCCCCTCCTCTCAGTTATCTCTTGGGACTATTCCTAACAATTGGTATCAAAGCCAAGTACCTCGGAGTGAAATTTTAACAACTTGAGGTTGATCAGATGGCATACTTTAGGAAAGAAAGTCCTAAGTTTGATGGAGAGAATTATCTTGATTGGAAGAACAAGATGGTGACTCATTTGCAGTGCATTGCTTTTGAAGTTTTTAATGTAACTATCAAAGCAGCCAAGATTCCTACTTTAGAAGACCTTGAAAAAGATGATGCTACTGACACACAAAAGGAATTATTTCATCATAATGCTATTGCTAAAGAAGCCCTTATCATCGCCCTATCTGATGGTGCATTTTCAGAAGTAAAAAAGGTAGATATAGCCCATAAAATATAGAAGCACCTAGAAGACATATTTGAAGGAGACAAACAAGCAAAGGATGCACATAGAAAGACATGGAAGAAAAGATACAATGCATTAGAGATGCAGCCTGAAGAAAACATTAGAGCTTACAATCAAAGAATAAATGAAGCAGTTGTTGGAATCAGGAACAATGGTGGAGAGATTTCAGAGAAGGATATTATGGATAAATTGATGACTACTCTTACTCTTGAATATGAAAGAAAGATCAACATCCTTGATGAGACCATGTAGATTACATCTAATTTCAAGAGAGAGACCTTGATCAGAAAAATCTCAGCTTTTGAGGTTTCAAGATTAAAGACAGAACCAAAGAGTGAGACAACTTTCAAAGCAATAGTTCATGGTAAGAAATCTGCAAACACTTCTGGTAATTTTGATGATGATGATGAAGAGAAAACATTAGATGATTTTATTGCTATGATTGCCAAAAGAGAAAAGAAAGGAAAAGTAAAATATGAAGGTCAATTACCATTTAAGTGCTTTTCATGTAATAAGATCGGTCACTTTGCATCTAAGTGTCCTACTAGAGCTAGAAAGTTAAAAAAGGATTACAAGCCTAAGTATTCTAAGGAATGCTACTATGTTAGAGATGGAGTTTCAGATGAAGAATCTAGTGAAGAAGAAATTGGATTCATTGTTATTATAGATAAAATAAATAATAAGATAGTTCATGAAGATAAAAAGGAGAATCAAGAGCTAGCATTGATTTTACAAGCTAACATAAGGACGGACTGGATTATAGATAGTGGATGTTCACATCACATGACACATGATAAAGGTAGGTTTGTTCATTTGGACAAATACAATGGTAGTATGGTCAGATTTGGAGACAACACTCCTAAACCAATAGTTGGTAAAGGAGCCATCACTTTGGATGGAAAGAACAGTATTGATGATGTTCTTTATGTTGATGGTTTGAAACATAACCTTCTCAGTGTTGGACAGTTACTTGGAAAAGGATATTAGTTGGAGTTCAAAGATGAAAAATGAATCATTAACAACAAGGATGGTGTTATGATTGCATCAGGCTCAAAGACAAGAGGTAATGTTTTTCAACTCAATTCAGAAGCAAGTTGTTTTGTTGCTAAATTTGATGGCAGTTGGTTGTGGCATAAAAGACTATGTCATATGAATTTTGATAACCTAGTAAAGATAAGCATTGTTAAGGCAATAAGAGATCTACCTAGCATAGCAAAGCCAGTTGATACTATATCCAAGGAATGTGCGATGGGGAAGCATGTGAGAAATTCTTTTAGGAGCAAGTAGAATTCCGCAGAGAACAAGTTGGATCTAATTCATACAGACCTATGTGGTCCAACTCAAACAAGATCATAATATGGTGAAAGGTATTTCATTTTGTTTGTTGATGATTATACTAGAATGATGTGGGTTGCATTCTTGAAAGATAAGTCAGAAGCATTTGAGAAATTCAAAATATTCAAAGCTACGATTGAGAATGAATCTGGACTAAAGATAAAATGTTTGAGATGGGATAGAGGAGGAGAATTCACCTCTGACAGATTCTATGAGTACTATGAAGAACATGGCATAAAGAGATAGTTAAGTGCACTTAGAACCCCTCAGCAAAATGGAATTGTAGAGAGAAGGAATAGGATCATTCTTGATATAGCACACACCATTATGATAGAAGGAAAAGTTGCACACACCTATTGGAGAGATGCGGTCAATACAATAGTCTATACCATCAATAGAATTCAATTAAGGCCAAGAGCTGACAAAAGACCTTATGAGCTATGGTTTGGTAATGTTCCCATAGTAAAATACTTTAGAATCTTTGGAAGCAAGTGCTACATCAAGAGGGATGAAGCACTAGGCAAGTTTGATGAAAGAAGTGATGAAGGTATTTTTCTTGGTTACTCTACTAAAAGTAAAGCTTATAGATGTTTCAATTTAAGATTGAAAAAGATCATTGAAAGTGCTCATGTAAAGATTGATGAAAAGTTTATGATTCAAAAAAGATATCATGATTACTCACCCATGATTGAAGAAGAACCTAGACCCTCCACTAGTGAGACAATTATTGAGGAAATGTTTGATAGTATTGATGTGTTATTCAATGACCCTGAGACAAGTGAAGAAAATACTCCTAAGGCTGATGAGTCAGCATCACCTAAAGTTCCAAAGTTTACATCAAGAAATCATTCCAAGGCAGACATCATTGGAAATCAGAGTGGAAAAGTCTTAACAAGATCACAAGCAAAGAACTTAGCTAGTAGTGAAGCAATATGTTTACTATCTCAGATTGAACCTTTAAGTGTTGAAGATGCTTGTAATGATTCAGATTAGCATGATGTTATTAAAGAAGAACTTGATCAGATTATTAAGAATGACACTTGGGAACTGGTCCCAAGACCTAGTGATAAGAATGTGATTGGAACAAAGTGGATATTTAGAAATAAGATGAATGAAGATGGTATAGTAGTAATAAATAAAGAAATATTAGTATGTAAGGGATATGCGCAAAGAGAAGGCATTGATTATTTAGACACATTTCCACCTGTGAGCATATTAGAAGCTATTAAGTTGTTTCTAGCCTATGCTATAGTCAAAAACTTCAAATTTTATCAGATGGATGTCAAGTCAGCATTCCTGAATGGAGACTTGAAAGAAGAAGTATACATTGAGTAGCTGAAAGGATTCACCTTATCATATAGACCTGATATGGTATGCAGATTGAAGAAGGCCCTCTATGGACTTAAGCAAGCCCCTAGAGCATGGTATGAGAGACTAGATGGATACTTAATAAAGATTGGATTCAAGAAAGGAGCAATAAATTGTAATCTATTCATTAGAGATGCATCTGAAGGTTTACTACTTGTGGCTATATTTGTTGATGACATTAACTTTGGAAGTAATGACAAGCTAAGTGTAGAATTTGCCAAAGAAATGCAGAATGAGTTTGAGATGAGTATGATTGGTCCTATCAAGTACTTTTTGGGACTAAATGTGCAGCAGACAAAAAAAGGAATTTTCATTAATCAGTCAAAATATGTGAAAGAGATACTGAAGAAATTCAAGATGGATGATTGCAAGCCAATAGGAACCCCTATGATCACTGGATGCAAGCTTACAAAAGAAGATGACTCACCAACAATAGATATAACATTGTATAAGTCTATGATTGGTAAACTCATAGATCTTACTCAGACTAGACCTAATATTTCCAATGCAGTTGGCATAGTTGGAAGATTTGTAGCAGAGCCTAAACAAAGTCACCTCATGGTAGTAAAAAGAATATTCTTATGGTCTATGGTATCCTAATTCAGAAAATGTTGAGCTTCATGTCTACACTGATGCAGATTGGGCAGGATGTGTTGATGACAGAAAGAGTACATCAGGTGGAGTAGTGTTTCTTGGTGATAGACTTGTCACTTGGACAAGCAAGAAATAAAATTGTATTTCTTAGTCAATGGTAGAAATGGAGTATGTTGCAACAGCCTTGAATTATTCTACAATTGTTTGGATCAAGTGGATGATAAAGGATTTTGGAATTCAGATTGATTATCCTATTGTTATTCACTATGATAACACTAGCACTATCAATATGTCAAAGAACCCTGTGATGCATGCAAAGACAAAGCACATTGAGATCAAGTATCACTTCCTAAGAGGGAAAGTGGCAGAGAAAGAAGTCAAGTTGGACTATGTGAGTACTAAAGACTAGTTGGAAGATATATTCACAAAGCCCTTGCCTAAGGATACTTTTGAGTATCTCAGGGAGAAGTTGGGATTTATTCCCTTCCTTGATTCCACTTAGGAGAAAGATGGAAAGGCATCAGTCCTTAGGAACTGGTCGAAGGTTGACTACTCTATCTTAGGAGTAGTATCGGTGCTTAAAATGAATGGCACCCTTTGTCATTGACGTCAAAGGGCGAGTATATATAGATTCATGAAAAATAGAAGTAAAAAGAGGAGTAATATATTAAGGGGGAGAAACATTCAATTATGACAATAGTACAGTTGAGGAAATAGAGATTATTAGAAAATATTGCAGCAAATGGAGGATTCATCTTTGGGGGAGTTTTGAAGAGGAAATAGAGAATTTTATAAAAGAAATGTTCATTTGGGTTGGTGGTGTTTTTTCATTCCACATGTTTCCATCAAGGCCAAAGGGGGAGATTGTTGGAGATTTGCCAGTAGGCCAGTACTGACTGTATGTTTGTCATTGATGACAACATATGGAAAGTAGCATATGTGGAAGTCTTATGCAGTAAGATTTCAGTATATGTAGCACGGACATGATATCAGCATGATATCATGGGTGTAGAGGTTAACTGTTAGTACAGATAGTTATATAGCAGCTAGTGTTAGCAGTGTTCTTGACAGAGTAATAGACAATGTTCTGTGTATGGTTGTTCGTATAGTTATCATGGAGCCTTGCACGCTTGGATATATGTTGAAGACATGTTAGTGATGTTTTAGTTATGGACGCATAGTCTGTTGATGAGTAGAAGTGAAGTTATGCAGTCGCTATTCACCAGTAGTAGTTTCCTGTGTTTGTTCAGAAGAGCCGATAGAGATTTTATTGGTTCTTGAGTTGCGCCTATCTTTAGGGTATGCGCCCTTGGAGTTAAGCTTGGAGAAGAGTTATGGATGTTTGGTTAAGAGTGCATGAGTTAATTCAGCTTACAGAGAAAGTTCCAGTTGTTTTGGTAGAGCCGACAGAATGTGTATTGGAGTTTGTTATGATTTCTCTAATATGATTTTAAAGTGGTTCTAACAGGACGACTTGATTATATCATTTGGAGGAAAGATATTTATAGGCAGTCATTTTTTATTGCTTGAGTGTGGTTCATGGTTGATTAAGTAGAGCAGAGCAGAGTGTGTGAAGTGTTGAGCCATCAGAAGAAGGTCTATGTGACCAAGTAAAGTACTTGTGCTATTCATTGGAATTGATCCAAACAATAGTTTAAATCGCAGTTCACCAAGATCTAGATATAGTGTGTATCTGTTATTCAAAAGGTTGTAGCCTTCACCCATTTGAGCAGTGAGCTCTCGGACAATGCGTCCTCTCCCCAAATAGGGACAATTGTAAAAGACTCCTAACAGGGTCCGACCCTTGACCAGGTCTACTGTACTTAATATATTGTAAAGCTACTCCTAACAGGGTAAAGGATCTTCTAACAAGGATAATTATACACTAGTATAGAATATTAGTGGGTATCAAGTCCCACTGGGGTTTTTACCTATTTGGGTTTCCTCGTAACCAAAATATTGGTGTTGTGTTCATGTGTTCTTTCATTGCATTTATGCTTTATGTTTAAGTATACATAATTGGATAAATAATTGAATCTTGTAGATAACTGATTCACCCCCCCCCTCTCAGTTATCTCTTGGGACTTTTCCTAATAATAAAGTCCCATTGACATGCTATGATCATTATTACAGAACTTTTTTTATTTCTAAAGAAACTGAGAGAACAATATAATCCTTATGTAATCTAGATAGGAAAAAATAGTTCTCTTATAATGGACAAAGATCTAAACTAAATAATGGTGTTCAATAATTCTCTCATTATAATTTAATATAAGGAGTGGTAAGAACTGATCCATCATTTTATACTACATGTATACCTTGATATGATACCATAATAGAGTTTATTTATTTATACAATATATGTTTCAGCATTGTTACATGAGTTTGTCTTTTACAGTTTTGTGATGGATATCAATGATTGTCCTAAATGTGCCACAATGTGACTGTGATAAAGGGCCTTGTGTTTTGAAAACCTCAAACACAAAGAAAAACCTTGAAATAAAATTTTGGACCTGTCTACTTAGCAAGAAGGTTGGTACTGGTCATGTATTTTATGTTTATAAAAAATGTACATACTATACATTCTAGTATGTAGTAATGTAAAGTTGATATTGCAGGGCAACAACAGTTGTGACTACTTTAGGTGGGCAGATGATGTGTCAAATGCATATGTCAACCCATTTTCACCAGTTGTCAATGAAGGTCATCATTGTAGCTTGTGCTCTCAAGAGGCGGCTATGGTTGAGATTGTGTCAATGGCGAAGGCTGAAATAAAAATTTTACAAGGTCTTCACAACATTTTAATTGCATTTATTTGTATTTTAATTGTGTTTGTTTGCTGGGACCATATAAAAAGATGAACTTTCAATGTATCCCAATTAATTTGAAAAACAATGTGGACATATAACTGGTTTTCAATGTACTATAATATAAGTGATAACTTGTTTATAATGTTGTCATGTCAATATTTATATATGTGGTAACTTGTTTGTAATGTTGTTATGCCAATTATTACGTTTCTACTTTGAATTAACTTTCGATTCAAAAATATTAAAAATTAAAAAAATAAGGAACCAAATTAATTAAAATTTTAAAATTAAAATTTGTAAGAAAATAATTGTTTTTTATAATCTTAATTTTTATAAATTAATAATACATATTTTTATTTAAAAAATAAAAGTCTTCTTGCATGTGTAACCAATGTTAGTTCAACAAGAACATTAGATTCATATAGTTCTGTTTAACTACACATGTAGAAGAATGTTATGGGATGAATGATTCTCTTTTGGAGTAGAGTTTAACTTCTTACATTTCATAGGGTATGTAATAGACGAATTAAGATTGAATTCTGATGGTGCATATACTCACTTTGCTGTCCTCCTGGAACAATTTAACACACTTGTAGTGAAGAAGGCTTTAGTTAAAGGTTATATTGTTTACAACAAAGAGTACTCTTACAAGAAACTCCACAATTACATGAATGCCAATTATCTTGCTATATTCCATAGTCACTGAATGTTTTCTTATTTAACCATTTTGTCTAGATATTGTGCAACCGAGGGTATATTTGATCTATAGATTGAGCCACTATAACTTTATTTAAGAAACTTTTCATGATAATCGCTAAATCTCATAACGAACTTTAACCTTTTGCACTTCCAACAATTATTTTATAAAAGCAGAATATTCGTATGACTTAAGGAGATAACGTGACTAAAGCGTTTCAGGTTATTACAAAATAAAAAGGAATATGGTGGAGTTCTCAGGAGACTAATCATGATATGATAATAAGTACAATAAAAATATAATGATAATTATGATAATAATGGATTAAAATACTTAACACACAATAGACCTGATATAGCACATGCAGTTAGAATTGGACCAACATTTGAGGAAATATCTAAAGTGACCCATTATGCAAGAGTAAAAAAAAATTTCAAATATCTAAAACGCACAACTGATTATGGAGTGTGGTATAATAAATCACATGATCTTGTACATTGATGTTGCTTGGGAAAGAAATATAGATGATAGAAAGAGCATTAATGGTGAAGCATTCATTTTGCGAGAAAGATTAATTTCTTGGCTAAGTCAAAAATAAGATTGCATTTCACAAAGCATGACAAAAGAAGAATATGTACAAGTACCCAAAAATTGTAAATAGATTATATGGATATAATAAATGGTGAAAGACATTCTGCGATCACACGACTATATAGCTCCTTATAATCAATGAAATACATGACAGTTTTTTTTTTCTTCATCCTCTATATAACGTTCATACTAAAAAAATCACTCCCACAACTAATTCTACATACCCTACAATCCAATCAAAATAGTAAATTTGAAAAACATTGGAATTGAATTAACAGACTCTATTATCTTTCAGTGTGATAACATAATGTCTTGAAATTTTATATCAAGTATATTGCATATGGATTGTGCAAATTGTTCATGGTGAATAGTGGTGCAGAAAGAATTTCTTCTAATATTCTAATAATGGTGATGGATTTACAGATTCCTCATGTAAATAGAGGATATAACTACATCGAGTATCTAATAACTAGCATGCATGAAGGTCAAGATTCTATTTGAAAGAATGAGCCACCTCCTAGGTTTATACATTACTAATTACAATATCATGGATTTACAATACCTCCAGCCTAAGATAATGTGCAATGGTCAACCTAATCTAGTCCAGTTTTGGATAAGGGCGTCAAATTTTACTTCAAGGGGGTCTGATTTGTGTTGTTTTCACAATTGGATGGTGTAGCCAATCTTGTTCAGATTAGGGTTAAATCTGTCCAGGCTGCCAATTAAGGTTTTGCAATTATTAAGGCCTTCTCAATTTGTTGACAAGTGGATACATATAGAAGACATTTTTAGAAAACCTTTATCAAAGGATACATATAAGTATTTGTAACATATGGTCATAGCACTATTTCATTATTTGGACCAAATGCTTGATGTTTGTTGCATGCGGGAATGTTTATAATTGAGTTGAGACACTCAGAAATATTGGTACATACATTTAACATTATTTTTCGATAGTTGAGCCTATTGTAGATCTTACGTAGAAGATGGTCTGACATAAAGATACCTTTGTCATTAATGTCAATGGGCGAGAGAATAAGAGATGAAAAACTTCCTTTCAAATGTATGGTTTAATATCAATAGGAGAGAAGAGTTCAAGAAGATCATCCTTTTTGGGAGAAACAAATCTAGGTGTCATTTATTTTGTATGAATGTTTTACAGAGGATGGAAACAATCCATACATGATAAGGTTAACATAATTATGTTACATTACAAGCGCATGCTAATTTTTAAAGAGTGTGAGCTGACAATTGAATTGTAATTGCGAAAAAAGTAAACTATTGCAATGTAACATATATTGTAAATCTTTAAATGGTTGTATATTATAATTGTAAATTGGGAAATCCTCAAGGGTGACCCAATAATTTATTGTAGGACATAGTATAAAGGAAATATTATTAATTGAATCTAAAGTATATGTGTGTGATATATGATTATATCTTTGCATTATAGCTATGTATGTGATCCAGTGAAGCTAAAAGATAATATCTATGGATAAGAGAAAATCATTCATGTAATAATGCTATGTAGCTATCTAATTTTGGAAATAATACAGACATCTTTTGCCCTAACCATTCTCAAAATCAATCATGTAATAATGAAATGTAGCTATCTAATGTGCTACCCTGATGAACCTATGAAGATGTTGACAAAAATTCATGTTCATCTGTGCATTTTATTTAATTAACTGTTACCAACCAAAACATGTAACATTGAATGCAATTTAATGCATATTCAACAATTATCAGGTGTACAAGGAAAAAATGCAAAAACATCGATGAGAAGTATTAATTGATATGCAAAAAAATACTTGCTCTGAATCATCGAAGATCTACTAAAGTCAATAACCAAAAGACATTCATATTTTAACATAACAAATACTGACATATATATATGTTAAAGATATTAACATATCTATAGAAGTAATTATTATGATAAAGTTGACTATACACAGATGTCTATTAATTTTATGTTTATGATGATGCAAATTTTACAGCATCATCATGCATTGACTTTTGATTTTGTCCCTTATATTTCAAAATTCAAACTCTGAAAACTTTAGTGTGAAAAGGTTAGGCCAAAATGAAAGCAAAATAACTGCAATAAGCAATGTAAAAACATCATAGACAAAAATGTAAGAAAACTAGTAGTCTTTGAAATTACTTCAATTAGATATTTCTATGTGTTGATATTTGATACAATGATTGGAATTTGTAATAAATAAATAAATATAGTAGTTGAATTGAAATATACATATAAACTTAAAGTACATAATAACAAATTCTATGATACCCATGATCTCTATAATTGTGTTTGCTCCTGTCTTCACTGATTGTTATATTGTTCCATTGTTGTGATTACATCAAGCATTTCTTGTTCTTGTGGTATGATAATATGGTCATTTCTTACCATCCAGTATTCAAGATTTTTTTAAATTATTTTGATTTGTTCAGAAATGCTTCATGTGTCTTCATATACAGTTGTTAATAAGTCTCCAGTTGCAGTCAATTTGTTCATATCTCCTTCCTCGTATGTCTTTGTCCTGCTAATACTTTGAAGATGTAATTCATAATTTTTCTTCATGATTTCTATATCTAGAGCATCTTGAGCATTTGCTACATCAAAATTGAAACCCATATTTATAAAAATATTTTCTATATGTGTAATACTCATATTGAGTGTTTTAATCAGATTTTGTAGTTCTTCAATTACTTCCGTGTTGATTTCTGTTTTGAATTTGATTGAAAAAATCCACTTTTGTAGAGGTGTGTCAATGGATTTGATAATTCTTACACTGAGAGCTTCTTCACTATCCATATCTAATACTATCTGCAATAGCTTTTCTTGTGTATTATATATTATTTTCTGTTCTTCAAGCAACTACAAATCTGTGTAGATTATATCTTTTAGATCAATATATATTTTGTAATAACTACCTATGCAGTCAATGAGGCCCACACCTCTTGAATTGAGATATTGTATCCATTCTCGTGAGATTTGTGCCATGTCTCTATCTTCATGCATCTTCTTGATAATTTGTTCACTCGAATGAAGTGATGGATCAAAAATATCTTCTGTCTGACTTGATGTTTGAGAAGAGATAGGACCTAGCATTTTATAGATATAATCAAGTAGATGTTTAACAATAGATTTTAGCATGTTCTCTTCATCTTTCAATTGTTCCAACCCGTCTCTTACCTCTTGATGTGTGAATTCCCACATATCAACTGTACGATCATGGAAAGCGGGTCCTATGTTAATTTTATTAACATCAAAATCTGCTACATTTAGATCAAAAAAATTGATGTCTTGTTTTGGTTCTGCAACTTCTATTATTACATGCCCTGTTTCTTGATGTTTTTGAAGAGCAGCTAGTTTGCCTCTTTCCATTTTTTTCTTTGAACCGGTAGTTTCACTTATGATTTGAGAAACTAAATCTTGAGTAGGAATAGTATCATCTTTTCTTTTTCTTTTTATTTGTATTGTTTATTCTAACCATGAAGGAGTGGCTATAATTTTTGAAGCAAAGGCTAAACTTTCAATATCAAACAATTTCCTGACTATTGTAGGGCTTTGTATTTCTTGACCTAAACTTTTAAATTTTGGTACTATATTTTGAGTACATGTTACACTAGGTTGAATAAATTATGTTATTTGATTTACTGGTTCTTCTTCAAAAGATTGCATTGTTGCATTCTGTTGTGATTGATCTATTTCTTCTTCTTGTTTTGTTTTCTATGCTTCCTTTACACTGTCTATGTTAATCAATGCAAGTGAACCACTATCGCAAGTGTTGCTTATAGCTTTGTCTTTTTTTGGTGGTTAATCATCCCCTCCTATGATTTGTTGAATGGACTAAATGGTTGTCTGCATTGTTGGTAAAGGTACTTGAGCTAAAGTTGTTGTTTGAGCTTCTATTATTGATTTCCCTTCTATGTTTGATGTGTCCTTTGTTGTTTTCTTGTACTAAACCCATCTTTTTTTTCTTTTCATTATATGTTTCATTCTCTCTTCAAAATTGTCTAATTCGGGTTCTCAAAATTTTACAGGTTGCAAAGGTGTCCCTTTTATTTTTCCCAAATAATGATTGGAAAGCATATTAGATTGATCAACATATAATCCTTTGACATCTATTACAATATTATATAGTTTTATCTATTCAACTGTGAGTCAGGACCATGATCTTTCTCTCATTTCAAAGTCATCTTTACAATTAGCCTAGAAATCTTCTAATGAAGGAACGTGATTAAAACTAGGACCTAGTTGCAGGTTTTGTTTTATATAATTTGAAGGGTCAAAATGATGCCTAATAACATTATATCCATCAAATTTATATCTTTTTCCAGATGATTTGATGATATTCATTACAGAAGAGCTAGAAAAGCATGTATAAGCTCCTATGGAAATTGGAAAATGAATACCTGCTTTATGTCGTTCGCTGCATCTATTATTGACCTCGATGATTTGTTTGCATAACTCTATTAAAACCATTTTATCATCTGACTATTTAGGCAATTTGTATGGAAACCCATCAAAAGCTCCAATCCTAAAATATGTAAATGTAGGATATTGTGTATAATAGCTACCAAATTGCATTATTGTTTGTGCAGCTACATCTGATAATCTGCGTTCTGGACAACCTTGAATTTCACGGCATAACTTCATTGTAAAAAAATCGTTAACCCTTCTAAAATTTTCATAGTTGTTTTCGAGTTGTATCCAAGGATAGAAATCATAAACCTGAATATTTTTATCATACTCAGCAATACTAGGTAGGTCGTACCCTATATGTTGACATGCTAGGGCATAGATGAGGTAAGATGACATTACAAATTTTTATGAATTCTTTGTTGAGACAAGCATTTCAGTAAGTCTATCACTTACTAGTTGTGCCCAATCTATATAAATATTAGTTGCACATATAGATTGCACAAGGAAATACCACCATTCTTCAAAATTTAGGGCTTGTCCACTTCCTCTGATTCTATGTAGAAGTACTAGTATGTCAACAATCTCTTTTTTTAGATTTGTTCCGTATAGGGTTTTTGGTAACTTTGAACTGGCTGCTCTGATGGTTTCAAACCATTTATTTGAAATTATAGCTCGCCATCATGACCTTTTCAAGTTAAAATTTAAAGCTACTAGAGATAAATTCCATTGTGAATATTGTTCTCTTGAAGGTAAACCAAAGAATTTTTGTATTGAATCTCTGTTCAAATTGATGACTACTTCGTTGTTTTGTTTCTTTATTTCTCTAGTATCTGAATCAAATCTTTGAATGCATTCCATAATGAGTTCTAGTACCTGAATACCAATTGGAAATCTTGCAACTTGTATTAATCCATTGTCAATGACACTTTGTGTAATGGGATGAACTGGTTACGATTTGATCCTTCTGTGTAGATCATCTAAATTGTAAAAATACAGGTTTGTATCTGTGATTTCTTTCCATGGATTTTCTATTCCATCGAGATGATCATAACTATTTATTTTGGTAGCCATTATGTAAAGGGTTATAGATTGCAATGTCAAGCTTTGAAAAGGAGCTTCTTATGTTGCAGCGACAGTTTGATTGGTAATTAATTTGTTTGCCTGCATATATGTATATAATATTTCATATAGATTTGGTCTTCAAGATATATGCAATTCAAACAATGAAATCATTGGTAGTGGAAATTTATTAATTTTAGGTGATAATTTAATAGACATAAAAGATTTAAATGGTAAACAGAATTAATGTTCTTGTTGTTTTCAAGAAAAAATATTTTCGCTTGTAGATATGATTGGTATATGCATTGAATATAGGAAATATTAGTAAATTTGGTGCATAGAACGATAGATGGCTTTAATTTCTTTTCTTTTATTAGTGTGTTTTTGGAAGTACTGTCAGAACAATAAGTTTTTTGAGAATTGATAGTCGATATATTTGTCATGCCGACTAACAATTTTGGCGGAGACAAATAACTTTTAAAAAAATTGGATTTAGAAGTCAATAACAACTAAATCCAACAATCGAAAGCATTTCATTCATTTAAAACATTGAGTCGTGTATATAATAATTATATTTTAGTATGTGCCTATTATCATTTCACGCTTGCTTGCTTAGTCTCTTGAGAATTTCCAGCATATTCCATTTTATTAAACCATATTGCGATTTCATTCAGTCGCATAATCTCCTTAACGGATTTAGTTGTTACTGACTTCTAAATCTAAATTTTCTACTAAGTAGAACCTTGCCGAAGAAAAAATAATAATAATTTTTGATTAAGCGAGTACATAGTATTCTCTTAATCACTGAAACTTTAAATAGACTTTGATTTCTTCTCGCGACTTCATGCCAGCCACAGGATCTAAATCTAACGTTGCTCATTTTTTGAAGCAAAACCTTTGAAAAATGTAATCACTTAATAAAGATGATGTCATCAAACTATTGCAAAGAATAATCGACTACCGTTTGATTAAGATCATGTGGTTGAAAATTGATCTCACATATCTTTAATTTTTGTAAGGTTTTGTTTCAAAAAATTAGCACCATCAGATTTACATCTTGTGGCTGGCGTGAAGTCGTGAGAAGAAATTAAAGTTTATTAAAAGTTGCAGTGATTTAGAGAATACTATGTAGTCGCTAGATCTCAAGATGAGCAATGTTGGGTAAACTCAACGAAAAGTTGAAAAGTCAAAAAATGTTTTGCGATTAAGAGACTCCTTTCAGTCGCCAAGTATCTCAATAAAAAGTAAAGATAAAGAGACTTAAGGAAGACCGTTAGATTAAGATCTAACAATAGTTGAGAGGTCTCAGAATGAAATCAGTAAATGATAAATCTTTCAACAACTGCGAGATAGACTATAGTCATTGAGTCTCGACATGAAAAAAAAATAGTATCAAGAGACTTAAAGGGTGTCGTTAGATTAAGATCTAACGATAGTCACTAAATCATTATAAAAAGTCATAAGAAGCTATAAGATTCAACGACTGTGTTTTCTTCCTACAAACGCCAAGTCTCTGAAATCAAAACTACTTGAAAAAATAATATTATTAAATCAAAGCTACTGTGTTTAATGTAGACAATTTGCTCAAATATATTTTCAATTATAATATTATTTAAAATCATATGTAAAATTACAACATAAAATTAAAGTATTCTTTCCTTTCAACAAATTTAAATGTAACAAAAAAAAAATATAAACCACATTTTAAACATATAAGTCGGAGAATAAAAGCAAGTTAACATATTTTTCTAAATAATTGAATTAAAACATATTTAACAATATCGGAAAAAACATAATCACTCTTCAAATAGCTATATTTCATTGAAAACACTGAATAGCATTTCCACATTTGTAAAAAGATTTAGATTTTGTATAAAAAATTCATATCCTCAAATGTATTTTATTTTACAATAACATTTATGCAAAACAAAATGTAAACTAAATAATTTAACAAGAACGTAGTTTACTGCAAATTTGAACAACCTGCCATATAAAATTGAACATCTTTTCTTTCGCTTATCTTTGTTTCCAAAAGTATATGCTTTAGTGTACCTGAATAACACCATACAAAAAATTGATAAAAACTAAGGAAAATAATGTTATGATTTTTTATGTTTAATAAAATCTAAATATTATAGTAATTACCTTAGTTTTTTGTCACCTTGCAAAATTTTCAACTATCTTTTGTCTTTGTTGACGAAAACTACGATGACGTTTCGGATAGATGATTCGCATCCTTAATTGAAGTTGATTTGGTGTAGAAGCTTGATTATTCCAATATTTTCTTTTTATTTGTACACAGACAAAATGTTGATGTTGTGGAAAGACAACTGGAAATATTGATGCCGCTTCAATTTGTTTATATTGCCTGATTTGTTTACATAGATTTACCCATTGATTTTTGATATCTTTTTTGTAAACCTGTTTGTCTATTGACATTGGCCATCACAGAAAAGGTAAAATATGTTATCTCTATTGAGCATTAATGATTTTCATTAGTATCAAAGGTTATCAAAGACATCGGTCGGTTACATATATGAACCCAGTCGATAACTATAATCAAAACATGCCAGTCAGTTAAGTATATACACCAAGCATCAGACAATTTACCAAGCATCAGCAAACACCGATACCGAGCGACAGTAAACACTGAGCATTAGAATAAACACCAAGTAGTTTATATAGTGTTTACCAAGGATCATAGGAAATGACATAGTAATCAGGAATGGCACATTCTTCTATGCAAACGGTTAAAACAGATCAGAAAACATTTTAACAAGATCGAGAGCAATTTATTGTTGAGATATGATGAAGATATTTTGTAATAGTTTGATCTAGGTTATTTTTGTACACCGTAGATCTTAGGGTTTTGTCTAAGATTTGTAAACCTAATTTTGTATAAGTGGTATAAAGTTGTATGCTATATATTTGTATGTTTGCATCATTTTTGGTGTGAACTAATGTATGAGCAAAGAAGCACTTGAAGCACTAGCCATCCTTCAAGATTATTAGTTGACAAAGCAGATCAGTATTCAGAGGAAATCAGATTAAGCAGAATCAGAGAAGGCTAACCGAGCAGTTCAGAGCAGAGATTCATCACAATAAAGGTGATATTTTATCAGTACTTTATTGATCTATATCAGACAATTAAGTTGTCATTAACAGATAGATACCTATTGCTTTCTAATCATTGTAATAGAGTTTTGTAAAATCTCTTAACAGAGTAGACTTGACAGTCTTTTGTAAATCTCTTTACCGAGTGCACACTCAAGTATTGTTGCTAAAATCCTATAACTAGGTAGATCTAGCTGATCTAATATGTTACTCCTAACAGTGTAAGATCACCAGAAGTGATCAAAACTTGTAGCCCTAATAGGAAAACCTTTTCTATCTACAGTAGTGAAGAATTTGTGGGTGTCATCCCCACCGCAGTTTTTACCTTCTAACAAGGGTTTCTGCATTACCAAAATACTTGTGTTATGAGATTGTTATATTGTTGATTTCATGTTGTTTACTTTCACAAGTTGAATGGATGAGTGATACATGCATTAGATATAAGTTATTTTGCAGGGTTACTATTGTTTGTTGTTGTAGATTTGAAAGGTTGATGTGTTAAATTTTTTATGGGCACTGATTCACCCCTCCCCTCTTAGTACCCTATCTCTCCTAATTCCAATAATTGGTATCAGAGTGCAGTTCTCTTATTGGACAATTTAACCACTAAAGGGTAAAGATCTAAGTCATGGAGAGGTATAAGTTAGATAAGTCTATTGAGACTCAGAAGATTCAGATGCAGATGTTTGTTGAACAATATGAGAAAGCCAAGGAAGGACTGAAGAAATTACTGGTTGAAAGAAAGAACCTAGCTATTCTAAAAAATGAGATTGGCTACCATGAAGAAGCAATTGATGATATATTTGATCATATTGGATCTAGTTCTGGAATTATTTCTGATGGATCTGAAAGCATGATCTCTGATTTGTCTAAGAAGAATCAACATTTAACCGAACAAGTGAAAGCACTACAAATCAGTTAAGAATCTCAGATGGTAAGAATGGTTGAAATAATGAACAATGCTAGACAAGCTGAAGAAGAAAGGAATCTGGCTATTGAAGACCGAAGATAGACAACTGAACAACTACAAGCTAAAGAGAGTGAGATACAAAGACTCACCGATTGTCACTTTCAAGTATCTAATCAGATGATGACTGTGAATCAAGAAGTCAACCGAGTGAATGGAGAATTGTCTAGAAGACTTGAAGATGTTGCAATACTAAGAGAAGAGAATGAAAAATTGAGAAATGAAATAAAGACACAAAAACAACATAATGAGATGATGAGGCTAGCTGAGAACAATTCTAAGAAGATTGATGATTTTCTGGTTAATCAAAGAAGATTTGGAAGTAGAGCTGGTCTAGGCTATACTGGCGAAGGAGAATCATCACAACAAGCTGAACAAGTCAACAACAATCAAAATCAGAGACCTAAAGTGTTGACATGTTATCATTGTGGAAAATTGGGACATACATCTAATGTGCGTAGAAGCAAAGCACAAGGTAAACCTCCTGTCACTCCTAAGTTAAATGTTATTGCTATTATTGTGGTAAGTATGGTCACCAAGCTTATGAGTGTAGAGCTAAACTAAATGATATTGCTAACAATACTACTATGGAGAAAATATGCTATACTTGTAATAAACATGGACACACTGCATGAGAGTGTAAGGCTAAGATGAAACAAGTATGGACTCCTAAGCAAAAGACATAGCGCAAACCTTATCAACTGAAGAGACAAGGTAATTCTTATGTTTGGGATTATAACACATGGGCTAACCATGTTGTATGTGGTAGATATGGGCACATTGTAGTGAATTGTAATAGGAAAAGATGGGTTGGACAATCAAGAAGCTGGACAAGCACTGGAATGGCATGTATGCACTGTCACAAGGTCGGCCATTTAAGAAAGGACTACGGAGATTGAGCACCAGAAGAAGGTCATGTATTTGAGAGTGGAAACATTATTGTAGATATCATGAGAATAAGGAATAGCATGTGGAAGAAGGCATCTAATGAGAATGTAGAGTCAAGTAATGGTGTCGGTGAAACCTCATCCATTGGATTGGGTGACATCGGTACCTCCACTTAAGGTGATATAGGTATGTATGGGACTGACATTTCAAAATGATCACATTTTACATACAGTTCCCTATATATGTTGTGCACATACCAAATCTGCATGAATGAAGATGCATTATGGTTTATATGTTTTGAGCTAACAAAGTTATATAGTTGGTAAAAGTTAGACCAAGCATTGGTTACTCGTCGGTAATCACCATTCAAGGTTAACTGAATGATAGTATCAACAAAGAAAAGAAGTATTGTATTAACTGAGCTGATGAAAGATTGTAGCTGTCACCAAGCTGACAGTTGTCATGAAATGGAAAGTAGGTCAAGCATTTATTGCATAAAGTTTTGAGCGGGAATATTGAAAATTTTATAAATACATAGAAGATAGAGTTTATTTTTCACATTGCAACTTCGGAGAGCTAAGATTTCACAGAGCAAGTTCAAGCAAGAATCTTTCATGCAAATTCAAGCAGTTGCAAATCAAACTGAGCACACTCTCCAATACATTCTGAGTAAGTTAAAACCCTACCGAGAATATTTCTCATACTTATCAAAAAACCTAGTTTGTTGAAATGGAATCTACTGTGAGTTCTTCTAAGGTTGTGGATGAAGAAGTTAATTTAATAGTGTCAGCAAGTTATAAGGAACCACCTTATAAGTTACACCCTGAAGTTGCCTTGAAAATGGATTTAGCGGGCACTTTTTCAAGCATCCCACCTTGGGGTTTGTTGATGGAAGACATACGATCATACATACACTATAAAATTGGGGAAATAGGTGATTTTGATATGTATGTTGTGTATCAGGCACTTTGTAATGAGAAAATGGAACTAAAACCAGAGCACAAATTGGTTGAGACACTTGGTCTTACTCATGCCCTAGATTTCAAGAAGGATTTTAAGAATGAATGGATTAGGGTTGTGTTGAGCCGCTATCATGAGGGCACATTCTGGCTAGACAGACCAATCAAGGTCACAAAAAGAATGATTAGCAGGGTTACTGGTTACCCTACTACCGATAAAGCCAAAGCATTTTGAAGCTCATCTTGAGCTGATGTTGAAAAGAATACTGGCATAATATGGGACAGTAGAGCACCAAAAATTTCAACAATTGTGGATCCTGAAGTTAAGTTCGCAACACATGTAATTGGGTACAAGATATATCAGTCAAGCAGGTTAAACAACGTACCCTATAGCATAGTCGACATGGCTCACAAATTGATAAAGAAGGGTCATCAGATTGACCTAGCTGAGCTACTACTGAGACAAGTTGAGGAAAACATGAAGACAATCAGGACACAAAAGTCCAATACCTATAAGTTTGGATCACTCCTAGTATGTTTATTTTTTTATCTCCAGAAATTCTTTCCCTCTATCGGTCACACTGAATGGATAGATGATACACTGATCACTTCACAAATATTTGATATCATGAAAGGTCTGGGAGATAAAGCTGAGAATGTAATAAATAGTTATTTTGAAGATTTTAAAGTGAAGATGAATTTAAGAAGTAGAATTCCTAATCAATTGGTCGAAAAATATGAGATGGATATTTGTTTCTTAGTGAACATCAACCACACTATGATAAAAGTTGTAGAACCAAGGAAAAAATGGCTAGCACCTATGGGCTATGAAATGGATCATGATTTCGGTTTGAAATCTATTAAGGCACTGCTAGCATTACCGAAGGACACTAAGGCTGCAAGGTTTGGAACCTTTGAGGAAGCTAAGTCAAGAATAAAAACTAATCTAGTCATCAGTAAAATGACAAGGAAATCAAAGAAAATAAAGAAAGTTTTAACTGAGAACTTTGGAGATGTATCAAACTCATCTGAGGAGTCACCGGTTGAACCTACAACTGAAGGTCAGTTGATGTTGTCTGAAAAACCATATGATAGTGAGGAGTCTAAATCTAAAGAAGAACAAGAAGCTACATCGGTTCCTCCTACTAAAGCTCCAAGGAAGAGGCAGTTGCCAGTGCAAACAGGTGCACGCACAAGGTCATCAACTACAGCTTCACCACCGAAGAAGCAGGTAGCTGAGAAGGTAACAAAATGAAAGGTTGCTACACCGACAAAGACTTATGCAAAGAAAGGACCCAAGGTTGTAGCAGAGGCACCGAAGAAAAGGAGAAAATTGATAAGAAATAGAGAAGACCTTGAGGATGACAAAGATGACAACAATCAATTCAAGGTTGTCAGTAATAAGAATAGGTCAATTGATGAGATTGCTGAAGACATAATTGAGAATGGAAATCTTGCATATCTGGAACTCAGTAAGTTTGACAGCATGTCAAATGAAGACCAAAACAAAATTGAGGAAGCCATCATCCAGATGATGATATGCTTCAAATGAGTTCCATTAGAGTTTGAATTATTGCTACCCAAGACATTAGAGGACCGAATAAATCAAAAGTGGTCATATGCCTTGGACACCAAGAAGAGGATGAGGGAACAAGCCCTTGTAGCGATTACACCAGATTTATCTCTTGATGAGATTAAAGAGCTTATGGAAACTCATATGCAGAGATTCAAATTCAAGCACTGAGCTATGCAAATAATAGATGAGAATATGACAGATCTCGATGAGTCTAGTCAACTTATCTGGAGTTCACTTTTAGCTGTCAGAGAGCATAATGAGAAAGTTGCATTTCAAAATTTGTCTAAAAAGAGATAGAATTCAAAAGGTAAAGGAATATTTATTGAGGATAATGTAGCAAAGAAGAATAAAGAGTCAAAGGTATCACTTACCGAGGTAATCGATACAATAATTGGTCAAGAAATTAAGAACAGTTCACAGGATGCACTAAATCCAGAAGTGATTCAGATAGAAGATACAAATGACAAGGATGTACTCATTGAGGACATCACAAATGGTGATCTTGATGACAGGGATGATGATGATGATGATGTGAATAATGCATAAGACAACACACAGGATGGAGCACAAGTTACCGAGTGTGCATTTCCATCACTACTGGGTGAGCTTCCTGTACTTGTTGAAGCCATAGAGATTCTATCTCAGGAACAACTTGAAGGCTCTATCCCCGAGAAACCATGAGACACAACAGGGGAACCAAGCAATGAACCTCCTGCAGAGACAAACAAGCCTGAAGGAAAAGAGGTCGATAAATCAGAAACTGAAGGAAAAGAGGCTAATGAAATAGAACCGAAGGCACAAGAAGAGCCTAAGACAACTGAGGACACCCCACCTAACACCACATCTGAGGCTCCACCTCATTCAACCAACACACAAGTTACTAAGGAGCAGAAGAAGGAAGATAGTGTGTCAACCGGGCAAAACACTCTGAGGGTAGAAGACAAAGCTATTGTCACCATTGTCAAGAATTCACCACTTGCACCGGAGAAGAAGAAAAAGAAGAAAGGAAAACAGCTGATCACTCTAGATGAAGTCATTGTGATACTTGACTGTGACCCGAGGACCCTTAGCCCTAACGAATTGAGAAAATATGGGGAATTATGTACAAGGAAAGAAGCACAAGAGAAATTGAGACAAGAGAGTAAGAGCAAGGAAATACTAGAAAATGTAAGAGACATCTTACAACAGGTCATCCTCGAGATACATGTAGATGAGGACACACCAATTATGGACCAACTTGCTACTCTTGCTTAAGGAATCAACGCCCAGATGTCGATGCTGAAAAAAGAATTGAAGAGCGGGTAGAGTCAAAGATACAAGATAAATTAGCTGAAAGAATAAGCCAAGAAGTGGCAATCAACAAGGTTAAGCTTTTAGAGCTAATAACTGACATTCAGTCTATTACAACATTAATTTGTCAAATCTTGTTTAAGCTATGCACTATCAGAACCTTCATTGCTAAGATCAGTGAAAAGATAAAAAAATTTGAAGATGAAACCAAAGTCCGTGCAAATGCAGCTACAACTGAGCCACAAGATTTTTCAAAGCATATACTCAGAGTTCAAGAACTTAGGTGGTTGATAGAAGATCTCAAGAAGCAAGAAGAGCGCATAACTGATCAGGTTACTGAGTTGCAGACAGAACTTCTTCCACACCTAAATTTTTTTGAGAAATATATTGTCAGGGCACAATCGCTTGTTGCAACACCAGAGATTTCTGTGTTGGACAACATATTTGATATGCATGCACAAGTTGATCTTGAGCACATTGCTCTCACCAACTTGAAAGAGGAATGGGAAAACCTCTTGGAGTCACTAAAGAAAACCCATCAGCACATTTTTGACAAGCTGTAAGTATACAATTTTTGTATTTGGCATTATTATCAAAAATGGGGAAATGAATGTATATGCCAAATATGTCACTTTTTGCTAAGTATACTACACATTACCGGAGCATGCACCGAGGGGGAGTATTTAGAAATTTTTGATATGTATATGTATATGGCAAAGATATAAGTTTTGAGACATAAGGTCTATATACATTTAAAGTTTTGATACTAATGCCAAAGGGGTAGATTGTTATCTCTATTGAGCATTAATGATTGTCATTAGTATCAAAGGTTATCAAAGACATCAATCAGTTACATATATGAACCCAGTCGGTAACTATAAGAAAAATAGGCCAGTCAGTTAAGTATATACATCGAGCATCAGACAGTTTACCGAGCATCAGTAGACACCGATACCGAGTGACAGTAAACACCGAGCATCAGAATAAACATCAAGTAGTTTATATAGTGTTTACTGAGGATCACAGGAAATGGCATAGTAATCAAGAATGACACATTCTTCTATGCAAATGATTACAATAGATCAAAAAACATTTTACCAAGATCGAGAACAATTTATTGTTGAGATACGATGAAGATCTTTTGTAATAGTTTGATCTAGGTTATTTTTGTGCACCATAGATCTTAGGGTTTTGTCTAAGATTTGTAAACCTAATTTTGTATAAGTGGCATAAAGTTGTATGCTATATATTTGTATGTTTGCATCATTTTTGGTGTGAACTAATGTATGAGCAAAGAAGCACTTTAAGCACTAGCCATCCTTCAAGATTATCAGTTGACAAAGCAGATCAGTATTCAGAGGAAATCAGATTAAGCAGAATCAAAGAAGGCTAACCGAGCAGTTCAGAGAAGAGACTCATCATAGTAAAGGTGATATTTTATCAGTACTTTATTGATCTGTATCAGAAAATTAAGTTGTCATTAGCAGATAGATACCTATTGCTTTCTAATCATTGTAATAGAGTTTTGTAAAATCTCTTAACAGAGTAGACTTGACAGTCTTTTGTAAATCTCTTTATCGAGCGCACACTCAAGTAGTGTTGCTAAAATCCTATAACTAGGTAGATCTAGCTGATCTAATATGTTACTCCTAATAGGGTAAGATCACCAGAAGTGATCAAAACTTCTAGCCCTAACAGGAAAACCTTTTCTATCTACAATAGTGAAGAATTTGTGGGTGTCATCCCCACCGTAGTTTTTACCTTCTAACAAGGGTTTTTGCATTACCAAAATACTTGTGTTATGGGACTGTTATATTATTGATTTCATGTTGTTTATTTTCACAAGTTGAATGGATGAATGATAAATGCATTAGATAAAAGTTATTTTGCAAGGTTACTACTGTTTGCTGTTGTAGATCTGAAAGGTTGATGTGTTAAATTTTTTGTGGGCACTGATTCACCCCTCCCCTCTTAGTACCCTATCTCTCCTAATTCCAACAAAATACATATATTTTCAATGTCTTCTTTGTTTACAAAACAATTACTGTAGTCAAAACCTTGACCAGGATGTGCATATTCTAGCAACAAATTAAGTCCGTTAATCAAATCTTTAGGAAAAAGAGAGATCATGACAAAATGAACAGTCTAAACATTTTCTCCTATTTTTAAACCCCAAGCTATTAACATATCAGCATTTACCTTCCATCGATGAGTAACATTATGAAATTATTCACCTAATGTCCGTTGAACTACTTGCACAACAGAGTAAGTCTTGCACAGTAATAATTTTTTTAAATATGTATGTTCTACTCTCCCAAAGAAAGCTATTTGTTGTGTGCTTTTTTGAAAAGTAAATGTAGCTTCCATTGCTAATTGTTCATTTGTTGTAATCTTTATTATCTAATGTAATGATCTTTGCAGCGAATTGATTTTGTTGTTCATCCTTTTATAGTAACATTAGCTTTTACAAATATATGGCTTTCTATAAGATTTGGAAGATTATTAATTAATGAAATCTTTATTAGATTTGCTACGGATGTGCTTTAATTGTTTCGACTGTTGTGAGTTAATTTGATGTCTTATATCAATGTCATCTTAAGTGAAATATGAGACAGTTAAGTTATGTTATATGTAAAAAACTTAAGGATTAAATAACAAATGTGACATGTTGTAAAATTCCAAAAACAATTTAATACCATTTTAGAACAAAATCTTTATTAGATTTGTTACGGATGTGCTTTAAATGTTATCTCTGTTGTGAGTTAATTTGATGTATAATATCGATGTCATCAAATGCAAAATCAGACATAGTTAACTTATGTGATATCTCATATAGTTAAGAATTTAGTAAGATAATTATAAATTTTCAATATAATTTAAACTTTTCAATTTTGTTTGATTTTAAATAGTTTTTGTTGGCATATCGAATTTAGATGTTCATGAACTCTAAATCCAAAAGTAATTATTTTGAGTTTTCGGCAGCCTTCCTTGAGTTAAACTCGGAAAAAGAAGAAGGATGAATATCCTTATGTCATTGTTATATGTTAATACTTTTGTAGTCTCCCTTGTAATACTTTGTATAAGGATATTGTCAGTTGTTTGCAGAGAGATTTTTTATTGAAGTAATTTGAAAAATAGTAACATAGCAGTGAAGACCCTCATCCACCATTTCAAAGTTTAGAAGTCACTAATAACCAACTCCAATAATTATCATAAATATCATTATATTTTTGCATTTGTCTATTATAATTTCTTATATGAAATAGTCACTCCTAATTGCGACATTGTGTTTTTTAGGTGTTTGCATTGTTTACTAGTAAACGAATTTAGGTTTTGAAGCCAGTAACAACTAAATTCGATACTATTTATTTTGGATTTAGAGGTCATTAACATCTAAATTCGATTGGTCAACTAAAACCATTGTACTATAGGGACAAGACTGCCCTCTGCACTTCTGGCTTTGCAAAACCAAGGATGGTGCTCCTAATCCAATAGAACAAAACTTATTTCACTAATCACTGACTAGATTTAAATATAACATATGGATGGTAAGAAAATACTAAATGAGAACCACTCATTCATTGATTCTCCATTACCATAAGATGAGGCATAACAAGTAGGTCACAATACTTCAAAGATTTTCGACAGATTTATATCAAAATGTTAGGAATACAAATAGAACCTTTAAAAGCATTGATCTCTATAAAATAGCTCTACTACTGGCCAGTGCCTTATCCATTGGGTAACACCCTCAATGCAAAAATGTGACACATAAATAAATATATTGAACTTTGATAACCTTATCCTTTGAAAATGTTATCACCCTGTGGTGGATTTTATCAAAGGAATCCTAAATTCACATTGCTTACTTATATCCTTATGTAAAACTTTAAAGAATTTGTGCCATATCTAAAGCTTATTTAATCTGATCCTGGATCAAAGATGAAGAATATCAACACATACATAGAGACTATCCATGCAATGAATTTTAACAATTCATAACTCAAAGAGAAATACACAAAGGAGATATATAAACTTTGGATTTTATTCAAAATGCTATATCAATATCATGTATACACAAAATGCTTTAAAATGCAAACTATCTGGATATTCAACTACAACCAGCAATATTTCTCTTTACAAAAATTGGCCTAATACAGTCTGCAATATCCTAGACTCAAAACATGTCAGTAAGAATGTCCAAGTTTTGGTCCTTACAAAATGATCCTGGTAATCCTTTTATAGAAATTAAGAATTGCATACAAGCTTCAGATCCTTCTTAGAAAAGACAAAAATGTCAAACCAAACAAGACAAAAAAGATAAATATAACACATTCTTGTTATATTTTTACAAAGTTGCTCACTTACATGAGTGCCAAAAATTTCAACAACTCCCAATGTTAGTTCAATTCATGCTAAGTGTAGCATCAATGCTGATTTCAACTGTATGACATCCTTTGTACTATATGCTTTGTTTTAAGGAGTTGTAGAACTGCCATCTATTGCTGCTTCAATGGATGTTTCTTCTTCTTTGGTAATTTTTGAAGAATATGCTACTTCCCAAGATGTGTAAATATCTTCACTTGGCCAATGGAAAGCCAACACTTCATCTCTCTGTGGTATCAGTTTGTTCCAATCAATAACCACCTGATGTATCTATTATCATTTTAGCTGCACACTAAATTGGTAAATTGACAATTGTTTTACATTGAAATTTGGATTTGATAGTTTCTATTTTAAGTATGAGAATTGTTAAAATTTGAGAAAAGAAAGTACATATGTAGCAATACAACTATAAACATTAGAAAAATTGCATAAAGGTACACCTATTTGATTCTACTATTCAGATTTTGAAGATAAAGTACTTTGTTTTTTGTATTCATATTAACATTGATGTTGTTCTCTAAGTATTGATCAGATTCAAACTTTCAATTACATAAATGATCATTACATTGAACATTCAAAGTGAATGTAATAAACAAGTATTCCTTAATAGGTTACATCTTTCAATTGTAAACATAAAGAAGATATACAATTCTGAAAGTAAGACAGGAGCATCAGAAGGTTTAGGGGTCCATGCATTTCCTTTAAGAGGTCTTCCGCATGTTGAGGCCGATTGGTTGTATCTTCATGTCTTTGGCTTTGTCCTTGTTTATCATGCATCCCGAGTCTTCTTCTAGTTTTTCCCTACATCATGGAGAGAGAGAGTAGTTAGATCCAAATTGGATCTAAGCAATACATATATACCTAAAATAGCATGCTACATTCACACTTTCAGAGTTGTACTTCTATGAAAAGATCAATGCAAGAGTAAGAGAAATAAAGGTTGAATGTAGAAAGAAACACAGTGCAAGAAGTTCACAAATTGTAGATGAGGAAGGAAGAAGATAGAAAAGGAGATCATTTTTATACTAATACTATTTTCTTCATGTGTAGATTGAAGACTAAGTATTTTGTTGCAAGGACACACAATCATTACAGGTGTAAGACTTTCTGAATGAAATATTGGAAGGAAAAAATATGCAAAGAATGTATTTAATTGTTGTTATAAGTGTGCATTTATAGAAAATAGCTACATCATGTCAAGATGAGGATACAGTGTGCTAATTAGTTATTGTTCATATGCTGAATATATGCTAAATATCAAGATTAAGGTCACATGAAATCTTATTATGGGTGTCATGAGCCCGTGCTCGAACCCCATAATCATATTTCATTGCTGAAAGTGAAAATATGTGTTATAAGTCCTGACTTTTTATGTGCATATTTGAGATTTGATCTATAACAGTATATCAAGTGATATGCACTCACGCATTGTGATGCTAACTGCTAGGTACACCAAAAGAAATGCTGCAGGAATGAAATAATCAGCATTCAACAGTGCCAAATGCTAAGATGCCGGTTTATTCAATGCCAAAACAAAGACTCAGGAAATTCCACAATGAACACTTTGAGAAACAAAGCTCACGCACGAGTTGACATTATGCATAAGGACTAGTAAGATTGCAAATACCAAGCATGAGTTCAATAAACAACCCCAGTATTTGATATTTTAATGTGCCATCAGAGATTCTTTAAATGTGCCAATAGTGGACAGACTAAATGAAGACTAAGCTAGAAATAATAGTTTCATCTATTCAACAGTAAGATAAGCCCAAGATTCTCATAAAGGAAGTAAATTCAATAATACTTTCGAGCTTTAATAGAAAGATCAATATCCGGCTGGGTACAGTCCCAAAATGATAAACTAGAGTTATTAGTCAAGACCAAATCTATAGCCCAAGTTTCAAGTTTGAGCAATCGGTTTCAAGCCCGAGCTTTCATACAAGGGATGTTGCCAAGGATAAGGCCAAGTCAAGTGCCAGACAAAGCTCGTGGGGTTTTGCGATAACAGCCAAACCAAGATCTTCTGATAAAAAGTTTAGTTCACAAACAGGAGTTTTCATTTTTGGTTTGAGTTTTTTATGAGGTGCTCTAATACAACTCAAAAATAAAATAAACTACCAAGTTGAAGATGCTAAAATATGATGCGAGAGGAAGGGGAAATGATTATTTCTATAAGCATGTGCATTTTCAAGAAAAGAGTAAAAGAGGGTAGGTTACGTATCTTATAACCCAATCTTTCAGAAGTTCAAGATTGAAAATCACCAGTCGAGCTGAGATCAAGCCCATCAAGTCAAAAGCTCATTGTAGTCATGTTGTGCCTCATCAAGTACAATTCAAGCTCAAAATTTAGTAGCTCATGTTTGTTGTTATGAGGAAGGCCGAGTTCTTAAAGTCGTGAACTCCCAGTTGCTCGAGCCTTGAGAATAGTTAGATAGCCGTGAGCTAGCCCGTGAATATACAAGTTAAACAACACGTGATATTCCACCCAAGTGCCAGATGGAACTAGAGCCCAAGTTTGAGCTCTACCAGTCATAAAAATGCTAACTGCGCCATGCGATCACACTCAGGTTCCACCTCAAAAGCTATGTGTTGGGCTTGTTTATACAGCTCGAGATTATTATTGAGAAGCCAGGAAATCTTCTATTCACAACCTGAGCTCTCTCACTGGTGCAAGCTCGAGATTAAAAATGTGAGCTAACAGTTAAGGTTCAAGATGCAGATTCAAACTCCAGTCACAACCTGTGATCAAAGAGAGCTCGAGCTACAGGTAAAAGCTCCAAAAGATACATAGTCAATTTTTTCAGCAGATAGTTGCCATGCGTAGAGTTTTCTTGTTGTTTTCCATTCTCAAACATAACTGAAGATCAAAGAATGCTCGAGGATCAATGATAAAACCAAATTTGATGAGTTTTCAAGTCCATGGCAGAGGAGTTAAATGCTAATAAATGCTCTAGTCACTTCTAGTCAGCCTCATGAAACCGCCAGTATCAACTTGCACATGCCTTTGGAGATTTTTATTAATAAGGTTGAATTGTATTCGAATGCCTTAGTTTAATTTTGTAATAATTTAAACTTAAGTCTTTTTAAGCTTAAGTTTAAATTTAATATTTAGGCTTAGTGGTTAATATTGAGTTTATCTCAATAACATATTGTAATAAATATTGGTAATATCTTTTTAAAGATATATTATAAATTACCAATATTAGGGCTTGATTAGTGGCATGACTTGGAGTCAAATTAGGAGGCTATTTTAAACTAAAATTAATTCTTTGTAGGAGTTTTTTCTAGGGGACCTAAATTTAGGAGCTAGATTTTTTGGCATCATTCATGCCTTAAATTTAGGGATATCTTTTTGTTTAGGAGCTCTTTGAAAGAGGAACTTCATTTTTCAAAATTGGCCTTGGGGGCTATATAATTGGATGTCTTATTCATTTTTAAGAGTTCAGAGTTTGAGGAAAAAGACCTATGTTAAGTAAGCATATTGTTCCTTTACCCTTTTCCTGATGTTTTGTAACCATTTTTGCAAAGTTTGAAGATTATAAATCTGGCCTTATTATTCGCATATCTTTTCTAAGTTTTGTCATTGAGCCTTTCAAGTTTTTTGCATTTAAGTGTTTGTATCTTTCAAGCATAGATTAGTGAATTGTTCCAATTCCTTTTCTAATTTGTAAAGAATTAACCTTTTGTAGAAGTTACCTGTTTGTTGGTTGAATTCTTATTATTAGTGGTACCAAACCCTAATTGTGAGTTTTAAACCATCCTAGGTGTTGAAAAGTGAATTTTATTGTAGAATTTAGTAGTGTGTGTTTGATAGGTATAGGTTTACGATTTTGATAAATTTGCATCCATTTTGGTGTATCACCCCTTAGTTAGGATTCATTTTTTCAGTTATCCTTCTCCCTTTTCTCAAAGATTAAAAAGTCAGTATTAGGTGATATTTCAAATCTATAGGAACTGGCCTAGAATTCAGAGATTCGTTCTCTTTCCCACAAAGAGTTCATTTCCATGTTTCAACAGGAAGGCTAGATTTTCAATCAAGCTAGAGGTGCATTCCTGATTGACAATAGTATCTCACTCCTTACATTAGTAAAATGTATTTTGGAATCCTGTAATATTTCTATTATTTGTATGAAAGGAGTGGTGCTCTCTGTATTCAAAATGGTGTTTATTCTAATTGATATGTCATAATCTATTTTCCCTAACCACTACTCCTTGTCCTTAATGGTTCCATCTGCTTTAACAAGACCAGGAAACATTTGAAAGTTGTCTTTGAAATATCTTACCCTAAGGATCTCTACCTTTCTCTTCAAACTTTCCCTCTTGATTTAAAATTCAAATAGGTCTTTAACAAACCTATATGTGTTTTCTAGCTGTATGTCCATAATTTTCTGATCTTTCATCAAAGAAAAGAAAGATTTTAACTTATCCTTTCTGGCAACCCATCTATCCAAAATCACATTCACAATGGCCACTTCTTCTCTAAAAGATATCAAAATGTCAGATAATTGCTTACCAATTTTATAAACCTATCTTGGCTTTACATTTGCAACAAATTGTAAAATTGTATCCTTTATTCTTTTCTCATATTTTAGCCTCTCCTTCTGTGTTATATTTTCATCATCTATAGGAGAGGGTAGAGGGGAAGGGGGGTATTCAATTATAGGCTTGAAGAAGAAGGCTTAGTAGGGGAAGAAGAAATTTGCAACTGCTTTGTTGTTTGGACTGGGCCCTGTTCACCTAACCTCTTCTTCAAGTCTGCAATTATTTTATCTTTTTCATATAACCCTTGTCTTAGTTCCCCATAGCCTTTCAACACTGTTTCCAACCTCAATGTAAGTTCCTCTTTCTCCTTGGTTTCCTTTCTAGCCACCTTTTGTGTAAGCTGAGTTGTTGCCATCACCATACCTATTGCCTCAACCAAAGAAGTGTCAGTGACCCTTTTTACTATAAGGCTACTTGTAAGATCACCCTTGGTAATCTTTTTTCCTTTGCTATTCTCATTTTTCTTTAGGGACTACATGACCAAGGCTTGATGATCATCACTGAAAGTGACTCCTTTGATAGCCTCTTCTACCTCCTCCTTGATCTTATGAATTAGTGTGGTCTATTTTCTAACAACATCCAAGACCACTACATCAGCAATGTCCCATTCTGGGAGGATAAGCACTCCTGAATTCCTTACCAATTCTCTCCCCTGTTCTAGAGTGATCTTTTAAAATCTCTCACTCATTTCCTTCCTCACCCCACTTTCTATGATTTTCAAATCCTTATCTGGGATGTGTCTCTTGCCTCTTCTCACATGTTTCTTGGAACTGACTCATGTGTAACTTCCATAAAAATTGCATGAAGGCCCTAGCCTTTACAAAGGCATCATCTGCTAAGAATTCATCACATGCCTATTTGATTATTAGATCCACCTTTGTACCTTCCATTTCTCCCACTATTAAATCTAGTTCAGGTTCCTTTGGTGGCTCTGGCACCCCCTCATTTATCTCCTCATAGATCATAAAAATTTGACCTAGAGCTCCCAATTGCTGTACTTTTTCTGTAACCTCTTGATAATCCATGATGTTTAGAGGTGATTGGGATGGAGAGTAATCCTCTTCAACATGTACAAGCCTCTCTTCTAATTTCTATTTCTTTGAGGGAGGTGGGGAATCGGGAATATCTTCAGCTGGCTGATCTTGAGGTGAGTCTGGAATCTCTACAACCTCATCATGTTTTTCCACTTGCTGTGATGTGGAAGGGATATCTTATTTTATTTTTGTTTGCTCCTACTTGTCTAGTCTGGTACCACCACATTGTAACCAGTTTTCTTTTGTACCATGTATTTACCCAGGGGCAATACTTTAGCAAATGCAGGTTTGCTCAACATCAACCTAGCCTTCTCTGGATCAACTTTCATAACTTTCTCCTTTTTCTCATTTAGGGTTTGGATAATACCCTCAAAGTGATTCATAAGAGTATCTATTTTCTTCCCAAAATGAGTGCTATCTTTTAGGGGATCATATCCCTTGTCAAAATGCTAGACAAAGTCCAATGTCTTCTTGTATACCAGCCATTTCTCCTTTCTAATCTCTTGCTCTTGTATGTTAGGGATATTTTTGATGATATCCTTAGGGAAATTAAAGATGTGATCTGTGAAGGAGCATCTAACCTTCTTCTTAAACATTTCATTGTAAAAACCCTCTGGGTCTGCTATCCTAGCAATTGAGGTAGTCATATGATATGGTGACAGGACTTTATCCATATGAGTCCATCCACCTTTTGTAATTATAAATTGGTGGGCTATTGTAACATTTGGGAAAAGAGTGCCTCTGGCTTTACCTGTGAGATTATTCTTTTCAATTTCCCCCAATTGTCTTATGAATTCTGCAACACCAATTTTGAGGGGCACTTGATATGGCAATATGAAAGGAGCCCCATTAAAACCATATAGTCTAATTACAATAGAAACATGATAAAAAATGAAATCCCCCCAATTGTGCACAATTATAAGGCCCTTAGCAAATTGTTTTGGCCTGACAAGTTCAGCCAAGGCCATTGGGATTCTTGGGTTCTCAAGGAAAAATAAAAGCCTGATCCTGGCTGCAAAACATCTATCAAAATTGATGAAACTATTTTCCTCCCTATCCCATGTCATGTTGAGGTTCCATAACTGGATTGGCATATCCTCACCAGCCTTCTATTTCATCAAATCCATCTCCTTTTCAAAATAGCTTGCACCTTTGAATAGGAACATATACATCATGAAGGAATACAAGCAGAAAGGTCTATCCACTTTGCTCTTCTGGATTCCTACCAATCCATTATGAATTAGGTCAGTAATAAAAGGGGCAAAGTCAAATGTAACTGATAGGTAAGGGTGTAAGATTTGGATCATCATGTACATTAGATGCACTGACATTCTCTCTTCAACATCTTCTCCAAAAATTAGATGCAGTGACCAATACACACCCCTTGCTCTTAAGTTAAAATATTTTGCCTTAAAGGGCTCCTGTGTACTTGGTCCCATGGTGATCATTCCCCCAATCTTGTTCCATAACTCCTTCAAAGGACCACTTTTGAGATAATCTCTCTGAGCATTATATACCTGTTTCAATTCTTTAAAATCAATTCTCTCTAGGTCATTTGAAGGTTCACTCAGCCAATTTTTTTTTTCTAATTTCTTCACCTGAAATTTTTATCAGTAGGTTTCCTCTTACATCCCTAATTACCCTAGTAATCGGGTCATAGTTTTTTGCAATTTGAATCATTAAATTTGCATCTATGAAAATGCTGGGTACAATGAGTTTTCTCAGGTCGAACTGCCATACATTGCTAGTAGGAGGGGGGGCATTTCTTTGACTAAACCCTACCTTGAATAACCCTAGACTAGTGATATCAGAGGTGCCATTTACATTAATTGTGCCAATTCTGGCATCCCTTAAATAGTTGTCCATATCATATAAGTCGTCTGCTACTTTTACCCGAGGGTTCTTTGGTATTAAACCTTTGGCTTTTACTGTATCATTCATTGAGTGATCTAGTAGTTCTAATAGGTCCTCATGTAAACCTCTCTCATTGTACTCGACTTTACCAGTTAATTCCTTTCTTGGCACTATTCTAGGGTTTCTATTTCTTTATAGTTTATGCAAGAGAATTACAACATAATTATGAAGATACTAAGAGGAACAAGAATTCAGAAGATATTCACCAACCTTCTTTAGAAAATCCTTAGGGGATGATAACCAGCTCTGCAAATTTCCTTGCCTAGGCTTCTGCAAATTCTATCTCTTTGTGTTTCTGAGAATGTGCGAATCTATAATATATTAGCAATCAAACACAATCTTTCAACAATTTACTCCACATGATTCGGCCATTACTTCTCTGAGAACTCCAACTATCACCATTTAACGGGCAAACTTACTTTCGCACCAATTCTACTTCAAATTTGAATTTGGACCGTCAATCTTCTTTGAAGCATAATCTAACGGCTGTCGCATGATCACAAAGGATGGAAAGATTCCTTGCGAACACACGATAATCGTTCGATCAAGATGAATCAACGGTAAACTATACTTGCATCACCTAGGACCCACTTGACAGTTTAGACTTATCGCTACTGTTAGATCCTGCATCTAACGATCAATATTATTTCCCTTTTCTTGACTAGACATAAAGTAAGGCATCATGACTTTGATACCAAATCAACGACCGTCGCATGATCGCAAGGGCTGAAAAGATTCCTTGCGAACACACAACAACCGTTAGATCCTGCATATGCTGTTAATCCTTTAAGTAACCAGATCCACCTGACAGGATCCACATCATCAATTACCGCATCCAATAAAGAACGAACACTTGTGTACACTTGGTAGCGAACCCACCCTTTTCAAACGCCATGTAAAAAGTAAGATTGACAGTTGTCGCATGATCACAAAGATTGAAAAGATTCCTTGCGAACATACGACAACCATCCGATTCTCTGTAGATTGTTAGTTTTGCAGAACCCTTAAAGACTGGGCCCACGTATTTACATGCCGTCAGATCCTCAGTATTGGACAGTTGTGATTTCAAAATGAAAAACAAGGACCCACCCGACAGCTGCGCTGACTTGTCAACAAGATCAATGACTGTCGCATGATTGCAAGGATTGAAAAGATTCCTTGTGGTCTTGCGACAACCGTTGGATCAAAAATAGATTCAAAGCTTACGTTCAACGCCGAAACCTTAGGGAAATAAAGTATTAAGGACTTAGGAAAATTAATAATATCACAGAGATTTTAGACTTAGGAAAATTAAAAGAAACCTAGGTAAAAAGAAGTATTACGAACACAACCCCGCTCGATGATAAAATTAAAACACATGCTTTTTTCAGGAACTTAAGTGTATTGCATGAGTAGACTAAAATGGTTACTCTTCATTAGATAGAGGCTTAATGTAATAAAGTAAAATAGTAAATTAATCAATTTATTAATTTAGACATATGTTTATTTTGAAAATAATTATTACTAAATATATTAAAAATATATATGTACAACCCATAAAAAACCATGACATACAAATCAACAAAAAACAAACAAACAACCGTGATAACAAATTAAAATCATATAGTTCAAATTATATATCCACTTAACAAGAAGGTCATGATGAAGACAAAAGAAATAACTCTTACCAACCCAAACATCAAACTTTGAATGGTCAAAAAGAAAGCTAGAATAAAATTTAGTCTTGTTTGGTGCACCTACAATATGACAAGGAATTAACCTATATTGCATTTGGATCCCATAACGTCAAATTGGAATAAAGATTATTTTACATTTTTTACTCGTATATATAATATAAAATCAATTGTATCTAAAAAAAAAATAAGAAATAAAAAATATCAATAAAAAATTGAAACAACATAACATCTATTAGACATAAAAATTGCATACCGAATTGCAATTACTAGTTATATTCTTTGTTAACTTCTCTATATCATACACTTTCAAAGTACCTAGTCAACACACAAAAGACAAGGGAATACTCATGAGCCCCAAAAACGAGCATGGCTATGCGATTTTGAGCATTAGAAAGGGAAAAAAATAATGTGAATTCACGGGAAAGTAAGGTAAGAGTCGGCCCCTACATGCATTTATTCGTGTACCATCCCGCGGGGCAAACGACTTTAAGTCTTAGATAGATGAGGTCCTCATTTGAGGCGCCCACCGAACCAAGTAATTCAATCTTACAAGCAATGCAAACCCGTGGGGCCCAGCATAGCTATAATGAAATTCCAATGCCTTTCTTGCTTCCCTATAAAACAGCTTCATTCATAGCCTACTTCACGTCAACTGGTGAGGATTTGTTCGCTGAGGAGAAAACAGAACAATATTAGGTAGTTGTTAAAAGTAGAGCCTACAGCCTAGAGACTAGCTGAGCCTGGTGCTGCTACAGAACTTGTATAATTTCCATTCTCTGCCACTCCACTCCGCAATTCATTCTGTAAATGGAGAGCGGAGACGTGGTGTTGAGTGTTTTCGACAGTCATGTAAGCTGCCACTTTCTCATTCCACTTTCCGCTGCCCGTTTCTCGTTTGTTGTTCATTGCTTGGGAGTTGCAAATTTGACAGTGGTTTTGTGCAGGTGGTATTGGACAATGGTATTGTAAGGGTGACATTGTCGAAACCAGGAGGATGCGTGACTGACATTCAATATGGCGGTATAATCAACTTAATGGAGACTCTCAATATGGAAACACATAGAGGGTACATCAATTTCTTCTTCTTCCTGTATAGTTTTTCAGTAGGAAAAGGAGGAGCATGACGAGTAATGGACTGCAATGCAGGTACTGGGATCTCAACTGGAACGAACCAGGAGGTGAACTGAAATCTGATTTGTAAGTTGAAGCTAATTTAACCTTCTAGTCCATGGAAATATGATTTGTAAGCTGAAGATTTAACTTCTTAGTCCTCTGAAATCTGATTTCTGTGTTGAATCTTTAACCTTTCAGTCCACTGAAATCTGATTTGTAAATTGAAGCTTTAACCTTTAAGTCCTCTGGAATTTGGTTTGTAAGATGAAGCTTTAACCTTTAAAGTCCAGTGAAATCTGATAATTTGTAAGTTGAAGCTTTAACCTTTAAGCTCTGCTTCAACTGAGATGAGAAGGTTAAACTTTTATCTTGATATGTCCATTTCGTTTCATGCAGGATCCAGGGAAGAGAATTTAGTGCGGTTGTGGAGACACCGGACCAGGTGGAGGTGTCGTTTGTTCGAAACTGGGACTCACCGCACACAGATATTCCTCTCAATATAGACATAAGGTACCCCTCTCTTGTTGGATATGCGTGAAATAAAACGATTTATGCAGTCTAATGTTTGAAATGAAACGAGTTGTGCATAGTTACGTTTGAAATGAAATGATATGTGCATGCTTATGTTTGAAGTGAAACGATTTGTGCATTATTATGTTTGAGATAATATCTGTATATTCGTACGCTTGCAAATGAAACAATTTGTGCATTTTTTTGTTTAAAATAAAACAATTTATGCATTTTTCTTTTTGAAATAAAATGAATTGTACATTCTTAAGTTTGAAATGAAACGATTTGTGCATTAATATGCTTAAGATGAAATGATCTGTGTATTCTTACGCTTGAAAATGAAACTAATTGTGCATTTTTTTTGGTTAAAGTGAAACGATTTGTGCATACTCATATTTGAAATAAAAGGATTCGTGCATTTTTATATTTGAAATGAAATGATTTGCACATTCTTGTTTTTGAAATGACAGTCAATTCTTATTTTCGAAATGATTAGCGTATGAGTGGGCATTTATATGTTAAGATTTGCCTGGTTAGGTATATTTTACGCCGAGGATGTTCAGGATTCTACGCGTACGCCATCTATGCACGGCCATTAGGATTTCCTGATTGCGATCTTGTGCAGACTCGAATGGTGTTTAGACTAAGCAAGGACAAGTAAGCATAGCCCTCTTTCTGTACCTCTACGCTCCTACCTCTACCTTCATCGTTTACTTAAGGAAAGAATTAAAATTGTATGGGTGTATTTCAGATTTCAGTACATGGCAATAGCAGACGACAAACAGAGAGTAATGGCAATAGAAGACGATAGATCACCGGCGAGAAGCCAAACGCTTGCCTATCCAGAAGCTGTTCTGCTCACCAATCCAACAAATCCAGCGCTCAAGGGCCAGGTATGATACAATTTATTCCATTCTACTGTCAAGTCACGGGTAGGTATTATGCATTCCTTTAATTGAAGCAAATTCAAAAGCACTGCACCATTTAATATTGGGGAACTAGTTGTACTGGGAAAATCCTAATCAAGTACCATAAACTTTACTGTTTTCGTTTTGGGGTCCACCGTGCACGTATTGTCTCCATGCCTCTCTGCAAATACACGCATGCGTACTATTAACTTTTGTTTTATTACACAAGATTTTGGCGGGAATGTGAAGGGAAATAAAACAGCAAATTCCATGGCAAATACAATTAAAAAAGAGGCAACCTCGCTCTCCTTAGGTCGTTACCACTCCCGCTTTGTCTTGTGCTGTACACTCTAACGCTTTAACGTTATGAAAGAGTCTAGGCTTTATGTGGAAATGTGGAAATGACTTTTTTCTTCCTTAAGCCTCTCTTCTTAAATAAGCTTTATGTGGAAATGTGGAAATGACTTTTTTCTTCCTTAAGCCTCTCTTCTTAAATAAGCTTTATGTGGAAATGACTTTTTCTCTTTTAAGCCCCTCTTTTCAAATAATTTTACTTTTCCTGCAGTGATTTCAAATTTTTATAGCAATTTATCTTATTTTTTCCTTAAATTTTTTGAGCTTTTTAAATTGCTTATGTGATGGAGACATTACAATTTAGAATGAAGTTGATTTTTCAATTTTTGTTACTTAGATCAAGAAATTTTTGTAAGGATTAACTTTTTGTTACTTAGATTAAGAGATTTTTGTAAGGATTAATTGTACTTTTAAATTTATTGGGGTTTTTAACATATTTTATTTTAAAGATTAAGTGTACTTTTTATTTTTTTATCTATGTATTTATTAAGTTGTTTTGTACGTATTTTTCAATAATCAACAATTATATAGTCAATTGAATATAAACATCATGCAATTTCCTAACATTCCCCTACAACAAATTTACTTTCTACATAAAAACCAAATTAAAAATTAATGTAAAAACATATTCATTTAAAAATTTTCTATTGTAAATTGAAAAAAAAAAACATATTGGCTCATCATTGCATGCACAAAAGCATGTGATTGCTAGTATAAATAAGTGTTTGTTCTTCTTTAGCATAGTGTTTGGGGGTAGGTTGGAGGTTCAAACCTTTTCTAGTGTCGGATCCCTTGTAGGCTTATTCAAAACCATTCAACTTGACCAACAAACTAAGGGTCCATTGAGAGAATAACATATTTACTAGAAGGGAAGGAATATTTATGCATTCATGCAATTCTATTTTAAAATTAATTTAACTAAAATTAGTATATAGAATTACAATTTTTTTAATAGTTCTATTTAATTTTCCATTTTAAATGACAATATTAATATTATTTACTTATTTTTCCATTGATCTTTATGTTCCATGGTGTTTCGCGACGGGTTTCCTAAAGAGCCAAAAATAGGGGATGCCAATATACAAACTTTTAATGTGTATGTGTGAATTTTTCAAAATATATTAAGATATTATAAATAGAGAGAAGGAAAGAGAGAGGGATATGTCAATAATTGATTATTAACAAGACAGTATGCAAATAAATCATCGATTCACGAGTTACAACACTAGTATAACAACATAAATGATAATAGCAACACTATGAATATGTATAACAACATTATAACAATAGTCTCAAACATCAAAACCATGGTCTATCAATATAAATATCCAAATAAAAATGTCTCAAACATGTATCCAAAAGTCTCAAACATCAAAATATAACAAGCTACAAGAACAACCTAAGAAACTAAGCCTCATTCTAACTATCAAATATCCAAAGGCTCTAAATCATTTCAGTCACTATCTCCCTTTAGCAAAAATGGATCGTCCAATGAATGTTTAAATTTTAAATTCAATGGCCTTAAAGTTTATATATATATATATATGTGTGTGTGTGTGTGTGTGTACACACACACACACACACACACACACATATATATTTATACATATATGTATATATATACATATATGTATATGTATATATATACCTATATGTATATATATACCTATATGTACATATATGTATATATCTACATATATGTATATGTATATATATACATATATGTATATATATACAGATATGTATATATCTACATATATGTATATATACATATATGTACATATATATATATATGTACATATATATATATGTACATATATATATATATATATATATATACACACACACACACACACACACACACACACACACATATATATATATATTGGCAGCGGCCCCTACTATTCTCAAGGGCCCCTCAAATTATGTTCGTTCCCACCCAACCAACTAGCCGTGTAGGGTGGGTGCTATAGTGTATCCTTTAGAACTATAGTTCCCTCCCACTTAGGAATGGCATCAGCTTGCGAGAGTAAGGAAACGTTCAATATATATATATATATATATATATATATATATATATATATTCTAATAATTATATATTTAAAAGCTATCAAATTAAGTTTATAATTATAATATATTTTTATTTAATATAAATTTTTTAACATATGTTTATTATGATGAATATTAATTTTTTTTTAATATTTGTAATTTAATATATAAAACTTTAAACATATTTAATCACGAATTTCATTGCTGAATATTTAATCACAAATTTTATTGTATGCAGGCATGAATTCGAACCGTGTGGACCCCCCACATTGTCGCTTTGGCAAAAGCAGTCTAAAAAAGTTGTTTTATTTAATTTTTAATGCCAAAAATCATTCAAATATTTCAGAGGCACCTTTTTGTTTTGGGGACAGATTGGGGACGTTTTGGGCATCCCCTAGGCGTTTCGGGGATGGATTGTCGTCCCCAAATGTCAGGGGACATTTCCTACGGTTTCTTGCTATTTTTTGAAATCGACGACTGGGGGAAGTTTCCTTTTTGTCCCACTGTCCTTGAAATGTTTTGGGGATGGAAACAAGTCCCCTAGGGATATGAAACACGTTTTCGTGTAACATAGATAGATCTATATTACAAACAATAAGAAATCTTTTTTATTTTTTGAAAAGTTAAATTGTTTAAAATGTTTAAAACTCTATAATATCCTTAAAATCTGTATGGGCTTTTAAAAAAGTGTGGGTGTGCATAAGCTAAATAGTACACCAAGAATAGTTTTTAAAAGTGCCTAAATAAGCATTGAATGAAGATGCTAGGTAATGAAGGCCCTTCAAATTTTTTATTATTGCTAGTAATAATTTTTTGTTTTTTAATAGTAATTTTATTTTTTCAATTTATTTTAATAGTATTTGTAATATTTTTTAGATATATATTTATTTATGTATCAATTTTAATAAATTTAAAAATTAATTTTGTTTTTTATTTAATTATTTAATAATATAGAAAAAATATTTTTAATTATTAATTATTTTAGACTATTACTTTTATTAATATTTGAATTTCATTATATTTTAATTTTAGATTTAATTAATTAATTAATTAATTTAATTTGATTAGTGAATATTTTTTTATTAGAGCTATGTATCAGTAGGGTCACATTATGGGATCCTGTCCACATGATGATATTTGCTAATGCCGAGGCATTAACACCTCCTAGATTTCTCCTTGTTGTTGGCTATACCCTTTATATCTCCTTTTCCTTATCTCTCTGAGAACTTCTTATCACTCCATCTCGCCATATGGTCAATTGAGTACCTCCTTATCACTCATCTTCTTATCCCTCCACAACTCCTTATCTCTTCATTGCTCATATCACCATGACATCCTCCTTATATCTCTTGATTCCCTTATTTCTCTGGTAGGCTCTCCTATGGCTAATGCCCCCTTACCTCTCCACACTATTCATTGCTCCTTATATCTCCCAACGACCACCTACTTCCACCTTTAATCTCTTTGTCGTTGGTGTGAACATCCTTTTCTTGTTGACAAAACTATGCAAGACCCACCATCGTAGTGTGCATACTTTTGCCTTGTACTCGTTGGACAATGGTCAAATCAATGTTGATGTAGACCCATGAACAACATCTCCGCTAGTAGCATGTGTACACGTAATCATCTTATAACCATCTCCCTTGGCATTTGATCCACCTTCCTTTGAGCAGTGGGTTTGGAGTGATTCTTTGCCCTATCAACATGGCTCGTGACTTACACTTACGTTGCAGGGCCATCCCCTAGATTTAATTTAATTTATTTTAATATTTAATTCAAAAATAAATTTAAAATTTATTTCAATTATTTATGTTTCATATGAAATTATAAATAATAAGTAGAATTTATTAGAATTAATTTAATTTAAAATTATTTATCATATTACTTTTTTCATTATTATTTAATAATTATATTTAAATATTTATCTTAATTTATAAAATAAAATAAATATCTACACCAATTGGGGAGGGGTGATTTTGTGGTTAAATTGTTAACCTAGTTACTCATTCAATTTTTATTGTAAAAATGTTACATTGCTTTAAATTTTATGGTTAAATTGTCAACTCCTATTATTTTTTTGAATGAGTGAATAGTGTTTTGTTGATTTCAATTCATCCACTTACATATGAACTTTTTCATTTGATTTTTTAACATAGTAAATTATTTTGGTTATATTTTCACTCTATTTTCTTAATATTTGTATATTTTTGTTGATGTATCATCTTTTTAGATTATGAACTTCGAAAGTTAAAACTTGAAAAAAATTCCTAATCTTTAGACTATTTGAAAAAAGTAGCGATTTCTAACAAATTAGTACAAAATTCTCGTTATTTTTTTTTTGGTAGGAACAATTTAGCGACACTATTAAAATATTCAAACTACTACAAACAATATTGGTAGAAACTTGATGCATTGCATCTCTTGTTTCATATTTGCTCCAAATTTATATTATAATTCAAATGAGCTTTGACTTGCCATGTGTTTAAAGATTTGGAGTGTGTCTTTATGTATTTCGTTCGTGGGTCAAGGTTTCTATTTTTCTTAAACTTTTTCTATTCAACTCATGTCTACTGATCTTTGACGGGTTTCACATTTGGAGTTTGAATTTCTTTGGTTTGAAAAGTAGAGTTGAGCTTTGTGGGTTGGGTAAAGGACATTGTTTTACAAGTAACTAATTTTGACTTTTTCATTTAGAGGTTGAATTTCTTTGTTCTACATTGCTTAGAGAAGGAAACTGTTTTATGAAATTAATTTATAGTTAAAATATATAATTAATGTAATTGATTAAATTATAAATTAATATTTGAATTTTGATAAGTGGTAAGTCAAATGAGTTATAAAGTGAGTTAATTCTTTTGTTGAATAAATAGTGGATGTGGATACTTTATTGTGAAAAAGTGTTTGATGATTGAATTTAAGAATTTAGAATTGGTTATGCATTCAAGGGCATGCATTTTATGTTTTTAGTCTTGTTTCCTAGAGGTCATGATTCGAGGACATGATGATGGGTTGAAAACATCCCATTGTCATCTTCGATCATTAAAATATTCGAGAAATGTTTTTGAAACCCTCGTTGTTTTAATCATGTATGACAAGGGATGACCTAGACCTCCTAACCATTCAAGAGATTATTAATTGGCCCATATAGCCAAATCGACATAAAATGTAATTAAAAAAAATACACAATTGAAAAAGAAAAAGTATGGGATCCCCAAGGACCCCTTCACCCCCAACCCTAAACCTAAAAAAGGCACAATGACAACTAAAAACAAAAAACATTCATTTTGCCATTTTTTATTATCTGAAGAAAAAGACAAAGGAGAATAGTTATGAAAAGAGAAGAGAACGAGAATTAGAAGGTAAGAGAGTATCAAGACTCAAAACTACATTAGTATCGATAAAATTATGAAAACTAGCATATGCCTTGAAGGTTATGTAGTCTAAACGGCTTTAATTTGGGTTTGGTAGTAGGAGTTCCACCGCTCAACTTTGCCTTTGTATTGTGATTGTAAGTGTGCCAAGTGTGTTTCCCTTGGACCTTGTGAGGGGAATCGCCCCTTGGCCTTACTAGTGGCATTGCCTCTAGACCCTAGTGAGTGACCCTATGGGGGGTGCTACCCCTTGACCCTACAACACTTCATATAGGCAATCAAGAGGAATAGGTTTACCTCTTGTGATTTGAAGAGGTGTTGGTCCCAATGTCATAGCCCCTTCACTTTGGTCTTAGCTAAACAAAGGAGGGTGTTCTTAGAGGTATCCCTAATGGGACATTTGACAAAGTATGGTGAAATAAAACTAAATCAACTATGACTGTACTCGATGTATGCTTGGCCCCAAGATTTGACACTAGGCTAAAGACTAACCAGTTGCTTGTAAAACATCTTATTAAGATGGTAACTACATTCTAGAATGTGCACTTAAAGATGATAGTGGTACCATATCCTCACAAGTGAATCCACTTAACATTTTATACACAAGTGTAAGGTGTAGGCATGCATGACACGATTCTCTAATAATCCTAGATGCAAGAGGTCATTTAGAATAAACTTTGGGTTATATTATTGAATCATGAAAGCATGTAAAACTTTGATTTACTCATAAATTATCAAGGATTAGGAGGCAAAGATATTGACCAATTGTTTTTGGGATTGACCAAATAAACCCCATAGCTAAGCTTCTCCATCTTTGCAAGAATGATAAGAAGCTTTTGCCATTCCTTTGTTTAGTGCTACACAAGTCCATCATTGTAAGTTCATGTTCAATCACTATACTCAATCTTTCGACACATGACATGCATAATTCTTTGATACATTCTCTTAAGTCACCCTTTCCCTTGTATTTTTCAAATTGGGCTGAAGTAAAGTAAGGCAAAAATAGCATTTTTAGTATTTCTTTGTCAAAAGGATGGGGTCACAATTCCTCAAATTTGCATTTATTTTAGATAATTTTTTGGCTTCCATCTTGAAATCCTTTGAGAGCATTCTTCATAGCTTTCCATTCTCAAGAAAACGATGTGCCTTTGAGTGGTGTTGATGGGGCAAGGACAGAGTTTGATTGGTGATTATGAGTTTGTTGGTTTTTGTTGTGAAGGGTTGGATATAGGATTTATGTGAGGGGCTAAATTTGCCAATTGTTGACTTAATTTGTTTAAAGTTTGTCTAACATAATTTGATTTGGGTCTTAAGGGTCTTGTTGTGTTGGAACCAATTTTACTTTGCAAGGGTTTATGTTGCTTGACTCTAGATTTGTTTTATTTTGATCAAGAAAATTGCTGGAAGGTTGGTCTTTCTTTTTCTTTTCCCTAGTTTTTATGATTGTAATATGAGAGAATCCTGACTCTTAATTTTGTGCTTTGGATGAGGATCTCATCTTTGTTCTCAAATAACAACTGACCATCTTGGGCACAACCATGTTTTGTTTTTAACAAGTGACTATGTTCACCATTGTTCTCACTATTGTTGACAAAATTATCATTATCATCATTATTATAGGGGTTTTCAAGTTGGTCTTGATCAGGAGGTTCATTGAATGTATTTGGATTGAAAGGTTTTCCACAATAGGGTCTTTATTTTGTCTAGCTCAATATTTTGTTTACATGCCATTGAACTTTAATCAAGTTTTATTGTTAATTGGTTTTCCCAAAGGGGGGAACAATAACACACACAATAACAACCCATGCTAATCAAGTGGGTGTACAACTATGTAGTGGCCCATAAATATCTTGAGGGTAAGTGTGGGTAATCTTAGGGAAAGTTTCTTTTCCAAAACTACTAAGTAATTGTTGTTGAATGGTTCTTATACTAGGCTATATAGGCTCATAGAGAAGTCCTCAATATACCTTGTGGTACATGAGGTGTAAATCCATGATTCAAGGGTGTTGTTTGAAGCTTGTATATTGACAAATTAACCATCTTTCTACACAAAAAATCAGGGAACTTTGAAGTTTTGCTTAGCCAAGAATGAGAACTTCTCCAAGGAATATTTATAGTCTATTAGAAAAAAGACTTTGGCTAATGTTGGGTGATGAAATCCAAGTCACTAAACCCCTAAGAAAAAGAATAAAAAGATTTCAAATACTTTATGATTTCCAAGATCATCTTATGGCATGAGAAAATAACATACATAGATGGAAAGATCACTCTAGAACATAAGAGAAGAGAATATATGATTTGGACCACACAAGGCACAAACACAAACAAACAATAAAGAAAACAAATTTACATTAATTTCGAGTATGATTTTAGCTTGTCTGATTTTTTAGTCTTTTGTCTAATGTGATTGCATAACAAGTTTTAGTAGTTTCAATAAAAAGTCTTCATTGTACAATAATGGCTAGACACTCAAAGAGAATTAGTACCAAAAGAAAACCAATGTCAATAAACTCTACAAAATATTATCAATTAGTAGCTGTTGCTTTGCATCATGTTTTAGTTGTAATTGTCAAAAAAATCCACAACAAATTTAAAATGGGATTAAAAAGAACAATAACACTTGAGATATTATTTCTCTATATTTAATCCATTACCAACTCAAAAACTCAAGATTTTTTAGACACCATGAAAATGGGATGCTTTAAACTGGTGGCCTCTCAACAAGCATATAACAAATAAAGCTCAAAGTGTAATGTCCCTTTCAATTTATTTTGACCTTCTTGGAAAGTTTCAAAATTCTTGTAGAATGCAACTTTATCAAAAGTGAAGTTTGACATTGGTAGTGAGTTCTAAAAATCAAAATAAAACCACTGATAGTTTTTGAATGCAATTTTGACATTCTAGGATCTCTCCACACTTTTTGGAGAAGTTCTCTATTTCTGGAAAAGCACCTATTTTACAGTGTTCAATATCTTGAGAGCTTAAGAATATTTGGTGTGGTTAGAGTTCATATTTGGTCCATTTTATTATTTTTCATAACTTTGGTGATCGTGTGGAAAATAATTAAATGATTAAATATTTAAGTTGTCATAAAGTGAAAAATTAGAGGATGACTTAGATTTAATTATTAAAAAAGGGAATTGTCATGGTATAATAAAAATGACTTATTGTTGGACCTAAATTAAAAAGTCATTTTATGTGAAAAATTAAAACAAAATTTAACTTTATGTATGTATTTTAAAGGGTGGCCAATTTTATAAAGTAGTTATAAAAGAGAGCCAAAAGTGATCATACAAGGCATGAGGTACAAATTGGTGATTTGAAGGCTTGCATAATCTTTCCACAGTCCATGAATTTAGCAAATGTGTTTTGGATAAACACACTCTATACTTTTTTCATAAGAAAATATGTAGTGTTTATCCAAAAATACTTGCTAGATTTAAAGGGTTTTTTTATTAAAAAATATTAAAAGTGACTTAGAAAATAAGGATTAAAAGTAATATAAAATCGAAGTAGTTCGAAAAGTTAATTGAGAGGAAAAAAGAAATAAAAGGGAAATATGTTTAGTTATCTTTAAAGTGTCTATAAAAGGAGTTTTTAGGAACAACATTTTTTCTTGGTATTTTTCATTTAACAAACCCCAATGCGGAGAGGTAAGAAACTGTTCATGTTTTGCCTTAGGATGAAAACCTTATGGCGAAATTGGTTTTGTTGACGAAAACCTGTCTAGCCAATTTTTGGTGTGGGTTCATTATGATTCACATACATGTTTAATGTTTGTTTTTTGTGGCGATTTTTAGATTTGATATTCTAAAAATTTAAATTGAAGATTTTAGTTTTAAATCATGTTGGAGTTGATAGTGAACCCCACAACTCTCAAGAATCACTATCAACCAAAACACTTATCACATCTAGAGAGAAAAAATCATGATTGTGTGCTATGCAACCTTAAGAAAGGAATTGGTCCAAAAAGGCATGATGACTTAAATGTATTGATTAATTTAAATTAATCTATATAATGGATGAATATTAATATACAAATGAATGCTTATTAAATCAAATACAATCCCTAGATGAAACCCTAGGTGAAGACTAAGTTAGATCATGACATTGTCCTCGTGCTATGAGACAACATGACTTGAATATAGAAAAACACTCTTAAGTTTAGCTTAAGGGATTATAGTACAAAAGGGGCCAAATCAATAATTTATGAAATTAATTAAGTGGTTATCCTATTGACTTCAACACCTTCCTTAAATACAACTTTGGGGGTACCTAAAGATTTAATGATGAATGCAATGATGGATGCATTGATGGGTTTTTGGCTACAATGCCTAATGAGGTACCCATGCACAACAAACGATATGACCATCCAATGATTGCTTCTATTACAAAAGTAAAATAACTTTCCCCCCTCCTGCCCAATAGGAGAGAAATAAGCGTATGAATCCCCCTATAAAGAAGCTTCTCTTTTTCTAACGATGAAATCCTAATGATAGAACATGATCAACTAACTAAAAACAACATTTATTTTCTTATGAAGAAACATATTCAATGATTATTGGAGAAGACATTCCTATAAATTGGATGAATTTCGAATCCAAATACAAATGATGCATGCCTATGAAAATCACTCAAATGTCCACATGTGAGAATGAGATGATGCCAAAATCTAAAATTTTGTGAAGGTTAGTGTAGAACATGCTCCAAAGATAATATGATGGGCTAACAACAATGACGTTGCTATCATAAAAAAGGAGATGATTGCCCTCAATGTAATCCTTTAAATGTGCAATAGGAGACTCTACAAACAAAGATGATATATGAATATCAAGTACTCATGTCATGAAGATGATGAATGTCCTGTTGCACTAAATCAATAAGGGCCATGGATGTGGAAATACTAACACGATTAGTAACAAAAAAATGTAGAGATTGGGTCTCAATATGAGGAGTAGAAACAAGGAGAAAAGTCTCTCAACCAGGGCAACATGCAAGACATGTGATATACTCAAAGTCCTCTAAAGTATTACCATTAAAGGGTATGGAATTTGTATCATTAAGGAGAATGAGAAAATTTGTAGTAGGATCCTTTGGGAACAAAAATATATGAGGGTATCCATGGATCTACCAAAGTCTAGTCCAAAGTGCGAGGGGGCAATCTTGTGTCCAATACAAGACACAGTGACATGATCTTGACCACTAACAAATCACTTCTTGGTGTTACCCAAAATTGATCTACTTCTTGGTGTGTTTGGTTTAGCTATGAGTCCACAAAGATAAGGAAAATACTAAGCCACTTGAGATGTGTTGGGATGCCATTTTGTCAAGACTCATAATTATTTATTTCTAGGATTGCCATAGAAGGATGAATAAAAGACCCACAATACCTCCTCAAATGATGAAACCAGAGACCAAAAAACCTTAATGTATGTACTACAGATCAAATGAAGTCATCTCACACATTTTCATTTTTAGGTGCCAAGACACCCAAGTAATTGAACAAAATGTGAAATCACAAAAAAGTGAAAAAATATATACTTGGGGCAAATTTTGGAAAAAAAGTGCATTGATAGATTTGAAGAGCTCTAAAATATCTTTCAAATGTCACAAGAATCATGATAATTGGAGTTATAGGTAGAAAGTTGCAAGTTCATAAGCCAAAACTTATGATTTGAATTAAAGATGCAATAAATTTTACCAACAACAAAATTTGATGTTGAGACTTGCACATTGGAAAGTGTATAGATCCATCTTTTCAATGATATCTTGTTTGCAAAATTCCGATGTTGTATACCCCAAGTTATAGAAAAAAAAAAGCTCCTTTATGACAAGATTAGGGTTTGGAGGGGGCGTACAAGGACACCATTAATGTAAAATGTCAAGTTGTTAACACTAGCACATTACAATGATCAAAATATGTGGTTTATTGTCAAAATATTTAGATATTGTCAAAATATACTTATCTCCTTGGAATATGTAGGGAACATGTTATCGTCGATTCTAAACATGCCAAGAAAATTTTAATGGTGGAACTTTTCATTGTTGTTGGGGTTGATGTGGTCCGCAACTTGCTAGTTAGTGGATGTTGTTGGTTGGTGAGATTATTGTTGTCGGTTGTGTGTCTGTTGACTATGTTGGAAGTTTGAAATTGATTGTTGGTAGGTTTTAATGTTGGTAGCAGTGCTTTGTGAGTTGCTCCTCCCACCCCATAGCTTGTATAGAGTTTGGTAGGGTTTGCGCTGGCACTAACCTTTGAGTACTCGAAAAAGGATTTTTTTTGCCTTTTTTTTCATTTTTGATTTTGGAAAAGAGAATAAAATAAAAATAAAAATTAGAAAACCCTTTGTACTAGAGATGCATAAGGGTTGAGGATGTGTATAAAGATGATGCAAACGATTGTATGCATGTACAAATCCATATGATTGTATGGATTTTTGCCTGTAGGGTTGTTTTGGACTAATTGACAATGCTTGTTTTTTTCCATGATGAACCAATTTTCCCTCAAAGTCCGATCTCTCACACAATGGATAGGAAGTCACAAATCTAGACCTTTGATACCATGTGAGAGTTGATATTGAGCTCTGATACCAAGTTGGAGTTGATAATGAACCCCGCAGCTCCTAGGAATCACTTGCAACCAAAACGTCTATTACATCTACAAAGGAAAACCCATGATTGTGTGCTATGAAACCTTGAGAATTGAATTGATGATCCAAAAAGCATTATAATATAATATACAAATGAATGTTGATAAAAGCAATCAATAATTAAATTTGATCATGCAAGTGTCCTCATCCTATGCTATGAGACAAGACGACCTAAAAGTATAGAAAAATGCTCATAGGTTTAAGTGAATAAAGTAAAAGGGAGCCTAATTAATGTTGGATTAATTTATTATTTGATAATCTTATTCCCTCCAACAAATAAGACATTGGAATTTGAGGTCATTGCATACAAAAATTTGTGGTTATTTCTAGAGGTTTTGGACCAGCCATAGCTAGCCGTACCCATGTAAAAAGGAATAAGGAAATTTGGCGACATCGTGGGATTTTGGGAAGAAACCAATTCCTTATTTTGAGTCTGTGAAGTCCTCTGTACCAGCATCTTGTCTGTGGCTTGCAGTGTGGAACAATAAGAAGTTATTAGTGCTGTAGCAGGTGTAACAGAGTGCATAAATTTATACTCACTAATGCTGTTAAGAATTTTAGGGCTTAAATAATTACGAAATCTGTACCTGCATCCTTGGGAGTATCTATACTCGGATCAGCATCTTCTACAATCACATAAAGCTTCGTTTTTAGGTCAGAAAATAAGGTTTTAGTATTGTAAGTATTTCTGATTTTATATTAAGTATTTTTTGATAAAAAATTTGTATAAGAAATTTTATAGCAGCAAAGATTGCGTTTGTCAATTATTTGTGAAATTGTTAATGCATGACAATTGTTTGTCAAGAGCCTATGATAATAAAAGATTGTGCAGCTGTTCCACATTACAAGTTTGATAAATGTTGAATGGTTTTCTTGTTACACCAATTGTTTGATGAAATTCTTGTGAGCTAAAATTCAAAAAACTACAAGTACGTTTGAAATTTCTTAGCAGGGACATTACGCACAGACATCTGCATTTTTCTACAAATTCTCCTTTCCACTAATGTTCTCTGTTCAAAAAAAGTATCACATAGAATGTGACTTAAGTTTACCAGCAAGAGTTAATTAAAGAAGCATCTTTTCCACTCTCAAAACCATTAACGGCTGCAGCTTCTGCATTGATAGCATAGAATGAATAGGATAAGAAATAGCAACCGAGAACATTTCTTACTAGAATACTGTTAAAACATGTTAAAGGTTGGTAATAGAAAAACAATATGCAAAATCATAAAGAAATGTGCAATTATACCAGTGCATTCAACATTATATCCACTAGCTAATGGATGCTAGCGAGATTCATGCAAGTTTATTTTCTGTTACTCTAATTTCAGCATGCTTCAGTCCATACGTTCTCTCTTTAGCAAAACAAAAAGCAGAGAATTCAGACAAAAATGTTTACCAAGCAATCAGATCCTCGGAGGCAAAGGCAATAGCTTCTATGACAGAGAATGTTTGAGAGGAAATCAAAGGACTCAAGATCATGTTATAAATTCCAAGTTTGTCAAAGATGCTGTTCAAATCAGAACCCAACAAATACTTGCATGTGTATATATCACCAAGTGTTCTACTGTATGTGTATTTCTTCTCAGAAAATACAGTTGAAGGATATTTTTTAGAGTTGAAATCAAAAAGACTTTTGAAACAAAATTATGCAGTGACAATTGTCAGCACATGCCATAATAGAAGTTGACACAAGTGTCAGTTGTAAACTGTAGTTCATATGCAAACAGGCCTGTACCTTGGAACACCCAAAACAGTTCATAAAGATGACATTTGTTGAAGCAATACTCAAGGCACGTGATGAGGTGCTCATTGCATTGCGAAAGCTGAAACAAAAATTATAGTAACCATAAAATCTGATCTCAAATTTAAGCAGTTAATGATTCCTTGCTGCACTTCAAATAAAATGCAAACGAAATGGAACAGTTACCTATCTAAAGGTTCACTTTAAAGACATTGAAATCATCAGAGAACAAATAATACAACACTTCTTGAGTTTAGAAATCTGAAAGAGGCATCAGAAACTAAAATAAAAGTAGCATTGAATGTTGAAAAACCAACAGTGAATAGAATAGCTAGAGCAGGTCCCACTAGGTGTGCTGGAATGTAAGCGTGAATTTCAGTTTAATAAACCAAATCAAAATAATATTAGATTCTTATTTTAAAATAAATACAAACCTCAGATAGAGCGAACAACCCTTTTGCTCTAGTGGATTTTGTAATGTCCCCTTTGGCAAAGTAGTTCAAAGTGTTCCATTTAGCTGCCTATATCAGAGAATGAATCAAAAAAACTGTTTTGGAGCTAATACCCTTTGTCTCTTATTGCTCATTATTTTTTATCAGTGGCCTCTAAGCAAGCTTTTGGCTAAGATCACTTTGAAGACATTCCCTGGGCTGTAAAGAAATAAAAAAGTCTATTGGAAAAGGAGAGGTTCTAACAAACCGTTTCTGGAATGTCAAGGGGGATTACAAGATCCTTTGATTTATTTGTTGGGAGGGAATTTATTCAAATATTGTACAATAAAAAGAAATAGCCTTCTCCCTGATTGTTTCCCAGTCCCAAAAATTTGAAAAGGCTTAGGTTATGAAAGATTCAATTAGAGAACTTATCTTTGCACTCAACAAAGAAACAATTCAGAAGGTGTTTTGATTAATACTTGAGGCTAGAATAGAGATAAATCTAAGAAGGTTAGCCTTGGAGTATAGGAAAGACATAAGTTATTATAGAGAAGTTGAGTTGCCACATTTCGAAATTAGGAGTAAAGCATCCAACTTGACACTTATACCGAAAGATGAGGAACAACTTTTGGATGCTAAAAATTCAAACAATATCATCAAATACATTTTAGTAATGAGATATCTCAAGGGGCCCCAATTTTTCTTTTGGATAAACAAAATCCATATCATAATGTACCTTATGATTTTGGGGGGTTTTATAGCGAAGGAACCCATGAAGAGATTGTGCTTTTTAGGTAGACGAGTTCTCATAAAAATTTAGGAGGTATTTATTCTTATATTACACTTTCCTGCATTGTTTAGCTGAAGAATGGAATAATAGGTTGGGAATAAAATATATATCCTCAAGTCTCCTAAGGTATCAAGTCAAGAATCGGATATTTTTGTTAAATTTTCTAAAACCAGAATAGCAATAAATAAATATCAGGTAAATCAAAGCACATAAACTCTTGAGACACAAAGATTTACCCTGGGAAAACCCTCCCACTTGAGGGAAAAACCCAGCCACACCCGAAAAATAGTTCCTTTATTGAATGATCAAAACAAATACATGTATTCTCGCTTATGATTGAAGTCTCCAATCAGTCAATCAATAAGCCTGACTTTTCTCTTATAAAAAATGTCTCACAGTCTCACAAACTTCTAAAACAACTGATTACAAACATAAAGAATCACATAGACTGCTCAATGATTACACACACAGATCGTATGCAAATAGATAACACAAAATAATAGTGTCTCAGCACATATACACTAAGTGCGATTGTCCCAGAACTCTCAACACACTGAAATATATATAATAATTGCAGATACGTTGAGACTCATGTATCCTCTGAGCAAGATGAACACACAACCCGACGCCGTAATACTTTGAGCACTAACTCTGAAAAACATAACTCGAGCATATATGTTCCTTGATCGTTTCTATACAACAAAGAGACACGGAGAATACAAATTGACAACCGTTATCAAGAATACACGACACTCAATAATTGAACCGATAGCCAACACTAATCGTGAATCGTCGAAGGATAAGACTCAAACAAATCCATGATGCCATGTCATCCATTTTCTAGCAGAGAAGAAAGCATACATAATAAAAATAAATGGAAGAAGTCCATAAGACAAATACATGGTTATTTCTGATTCATATTCTAGTTCGATGCCGTTACAAGGCTTGACGAATGACCTTGAACATGAACCGCCATATTCATTCAAGACTTGACGACAACATACAAAGGAGACACAAGATTTCATAATGAATCGTCGACCGTTTTGGATGCCATATGCCAATTATCATACACGTAGTCATGATGCCATGATACCATGCGGAATAATGTCTCTAGTCGAGCATACTGATTAATAACACTTGCATATTAAGTCCGGGCGGTGATTGTTAATGTTACAAATATGAAGGAGCTCTCTCGCAGCTATCCACAAACATTAACACTCCCTCTTAGCAAGAGAGAGATCATTCATATGACAGAGTGTGTCTCAACTTGACAAGCACAATGGAGCAGCAACCAAAAAATGTCAATAACAAAATCTCAACATAGATTTTCTCAACATAATATTGTCATCTCAGCATGACATTCACCATGGCTACTCCCAGAGGGTGAAAGAACAGAAAACTAAGTCATGGATTCTCTCATATGACATCCACCATGGCTACTCCAGAGGGTGGATCCACCATAGCTACTCCCAGAGGGTGGAACAAGGGCTTTCACCTCAAAAGTTTCTCTCGCAGAGAATAATGCATTAATAGGGGATTTCACCTCGAACTTCTCTCGCAGAGAAGTACTCATTAACAAAGGATTGCACCTCAAACTTCTCTCGCAGAGAAGAACTCATTAACAAGGGATTTCACCTCGAACTTCTCCGTCTCTGAGAAAAAATGCATTATAGCACTTAAAAGGAACAATTGAGTGCTGAGACTCCCTCTCAACAAGAACTCCCTCTTAGTAGGGGCAGCATATTCACAACTTGATTATCACAATAAATTAATTGACTCCAATGTTTGACGAAGCAAGGAGCTTTTGTAGTCACACTGCTACACATGCTCATTGATCCTCTGCTAAGGATTTGGCACTCTCCCTCTGCCACACAAGCTCCCTCTGAATTTGATTTTTGCAGCTAAATAGTCTTCCTCTGAATGTCATTTCTTCCTCTTCGAAGAAACTAAACTGTATAGGTTCTTTCTCTTTAATAAATTTATGTGTCACCAATTCAGTCCTAGGGCTGCAAGTAGCGTCTCCATGTACATTTTTACAGCCTGCATGACTTTGCATGTATTCCGTCATCATCTCATTGCTTCTCAATCCGTCCTGGAAGCAGTTTAGGAGAGACCAGTAGTAGTTCATAGAATCAAACTATCATGAAGAGAAATATATAAGCTAATGCTAGAAGCAAACGTGATTCACTATACTCAATATTATAGCATGAATTAACTACATAAAATTCATGAACAATATTCAAATACTTATCTCTTTATTGCCTAAACTTTCTCACAATCCACCAGTAGATCTTTCACCATCACACAGTTATAGTGCAGGCAGAGAATGAAAAATTCGAACACCAACACATTCTTTCAGATAAGAAGCTTCATCAAAGATTCTACCCTCCAAGGCCCTTCAACTACACTTTGACATATAAATTCCTCATTTCGAACTGCATATTTGACACCCATTAGATATCATGATTCTTCTAGAATCCAATTGATCTATTCTGGATCAGATCATTTCTTTAGATCCGCTATGATACCATGTTAAATTTTCTAAAACCAAAATAGTAGTAAATAAATATTAGGTAAATCAAAGCAAATAAACTCCCGAGACACAAAGATTTACCTTGGGAAAACCCTCCTACTCGAGGGAAAAACCCAGCCACACCCAAAAAATAGATCCTTTATTGAATGATCAAAACAAATACAGGTATTCTTGCTTATGATTGAAGTCTCCAATCTGTCAATCAATAAGCCTGACTTTTCTCTTATAAAAAATGTCTCACAGTCTCACAGACTTCTAAAACAACTGATTACAAACATAAAAAAATCACATAGATTGCTCAACGATCACACACACAGATCGTATGCAAATAGATAACACAAAATAACAGAGTCTCAGCACAGATAAGCTTAGTGCGATTGTCCCAGAACTCACAACACACTGAAATATATATAATAACTACATATATGTTGAGACTCATGTATCCTTGGAGCAGGATGGACACACAACCCGACGCCATAATACTTCGAACACTAACTCTGAAAAACATAACTCGAGCATATATGTTCCTTGATCGTTTCTATACAACAAAGAGACACGGTGAATACAAATTGACAGCCGTTATCAAGAATACACGACACTCAATAAATGAACCGATAGCTAGCACTAATCGTGAATCGTCGAAGGATAAGACTCAGACAAATCTATGATGCCATGTCATCCATTTTTCCAGCAGAAAAGAAAGCATACATAATAAAAGTAAATGGAAGAAGTCCATAAGACAAATACATGGTGATTGCTGATGATATTCCTGTTCGATGCCATTACAAGGCTTGACGAACGACCGCCATATCCATTCAAGACTCGACGACAGCATACAAAGGAGACACACAAGATTTCATAATGAACCGTCGATCATTTCGGATGCCATATGCCAATTATCATACATGTAGTCACGATGCCATGATACCATGCGGAATAATGTCTCTAGCCGAGCATATTGATTAATAATGCTTGCATATTAAGTCTAGGCGGTGACTGTTAATGTTACAAATATGAAGGAGCTCTCTTGCAGCTATCCACAAATATTAACAATTTTAGATGTTGAATCTGTTTCATAACACAATGCCAAAGGATATTGATGATATGAGTCTCAAAGCTCGTGATAAATTTTTTAGCTGATTGCCATGTCCCCTTTTTGAGTAATCAAAATAATTTAATAGTTAAATATAAGTTTCTTGAAACATCTTTATTTTATAAATAAAGTGCAGCTAATCTTTTGTATAAGTTAAAAAGCCTCTCAAGGAGATGTTTTAAAGATAAGTTTAGAAATAAAAGAAAAATTACTTTAGTTGCCCTAAAAGTGTTCATAAAAGGGGTTGTTTTTGGAGGAAGAATTCATTCTTGTCATTTTCTTTTTTACAAACCCCAATTTGGAAGAGCTGAATTTGCTTCAATCTTTAGCTGAAGGATGAAAACCCATATGGCATTCAGTTCTGCGGACAAAAACCCACCTAGTTGACTCGTGGTGAATTCATTCAAGATTCACTAGTGCACTTAAATGGGTGATTATAGGGATTTGCCAAAACATTTGTAAAGCAAATAAATAATCAATCCAGAAGGTTATCAAGTGATTGAATTTTAATATATTTATGAATCACAAGTTTAGATGAGGAGTATAGGAAAAAGGCAGCTTTGAAGAGTCTCCTAGTGGAATCAGGACTCCTTGTAATTATTTGCCAGCTTTCATTGAATTCCAAACCACAAATGATTGTTGCTGATTTATTGGTTAAACTCTATTATGCAGCTTCTTTTTTGTTATATTTCTGGTCAATAATCTTGAATGGTGAGGCACCTTGTGTTATGGAGTTGTGAGGAGTATTGGGAAGGGAGTAACCATCACCATTTTGAAGGATTAATTAATGCATTCATGCCATCGACATCTTTTATATGGGATCGATATCAAACTGTGGTAATCGCCGATTATCTCTGATCACTGAAGCTCTCTTGAGGAAACCGTCTTATTTATTTGATTTCACAATTTCCTAATAATTATTATGGCTAATTGGCCAAGAGTCAAGACTGAATAATGCAGATATGAACATGAAGTATGACTGTGTAGTGGCTGAGTAATGAAATACGGTTGTACCTAGCTGATATGAAATATGAAATATGCATGTGTGGAATATGAATGTAGTCATGACTTATTGCTACTGGATGCAACATGAAATGTGGTTATATGATGATGGGTGGACTCAGCTGATCATCATGTCACGGGTCGTTTAATGAAGTCAGTATGGCATGGTGCCATTAAGAGTGATCATAACATAGATCACTGTTAAATTGCATCATGATAGTGCTGGCTGCATGGAGCATCGATGGCATGGTAATTGTCTAAGTGCATCAATCACCAAATAATCAGGAACCTTATTATGGTTCATTTATTTCTAAATATGTAATACCAATCATGCACAAGAGACAAGGTCTGCCACTCCTTGTTAAATGATTTGAGATTAGGGATATCACACACCAATAGGTCGGATCTTTTTTAATTGTTGATACACTTACCCCACCAAACAAGTGGTTACATTTGTATTATCTTTCCCATCGAATAAATGGATGTGCCCTCATGCTTTCCCTATGCATAAGTGGAAGTGCCCTCTTGTTTACTGACTAAATAAGTGGATGCTTTGTGCTTACACTTTGCTAAAGCATGAAGTGTCTTTCATTTCAGTTGCTTTGCACTCCATTGAATAAGCGGGATGGCCAGCTTTTCTTCTAGTGATTTACTTCCAACTTGTTGCAAATTTATTCTGCTGAGTATGTCCTTTCACCGTATACTCTCACCTTGCCTATCATAGGAACTGGTTGATCAGGAAGTGATTTGGACACAACATTGTATCTAATTTGCAGTTGAAATTTTCAAAAGAAAATAGGGGTGTATATACTGTAACAATCTGACATTCAGTTTTGATCACACTTGTGCACATATAGCAGGTCAAAATATGTCCATCCATTCTCATACCAAGCTAGTTCATTTTTATTCTCAGTTTAGTGCATTCTAGTAGCTTCAATTTGTAAAGATTGTTGTCCATTTCCAATTTTAGAATATATGTATATCAAAGAAACTTCTACCAGTTCTTAATAAAATATATCACTATTTTTTTTGTGGAATGCAATTGAAATCCTTTAATTTCTCTCATTATTCTTTGAACTTTGTGATGTATTGCTAAGATATTGATTTTGGTGTGGGTATGGGTATCAAAACATGGTACGGCAGTGCGATAATTTTCTTTCCTTGGGCATGAGTATGAGAATATATATATATATGTGTGTGTGTGTGTGTGTGTGTTCAACATTATAAAATTTAAGAATAGCGATACTCATAATTGCCAATAAATAGAATATTTAAATATCTCATATTCATAATTTACAAAAATGAAAATGCTCGAGTCTCAAAATGACTATTCTACCATGGTTATTCTCTTACTTTCTTTTATATCAAGTCCCTAAAGGCTCATGTTTTCTCAAGCATATCTATCTCCTCAATTCCTCATTCTCCAATTCATTTCATTTCGTCATGGTAATAACCCTTCTTTTGTTTGCAAACAATGCTTGGTATGACATTATGTTTGCTTCCATAGGCCTTATTTGGACTTAATACATGACAAATTTTTCGTTCCTGTCATTCTCATTTTAGCATCTCTTTTGCAACTTAAATTGTAGGATGATAGTTTGTATTTTAACTTCTTTTGTACAAAATTCTTTTGAATGGTTTGGAGGATCTTGTCAAAAGTTCTCAATTTTAAAGGGGAGAATATATTGGAAGGACATTAATTTCATATCACACAAATAGAGAGCAACTTTAAAACCATATAGAGAAACGAAAATCATGGTGGCTAAATGCCAATAAATCTTTATCTTGAGGGAGACTGAAAATTAAGCTTCTCTCCTTTTTTTCAAACAAAATTTCCTTAGTCCAACAATAGCTATAAATAAAATATTTATTAGCAAAAAATATTTGGTTGTGTATGACCATTCTACTAGAAGGAAACAAGAGGGTCATAACTTGAAGTAGTACAACTCATTAAAGCTCAAAATCTAGTTGACCTAAAAATAGATACGGATAATGCAAAAGTACTTGCGCGGAGTAGGAACCAAAGGACTATTGGCCTTAATCCAAAGGTATATTGTAGTTTTTCACCATATATGGATTTATCTTTTGTTGTCACTTCTTTTTAAGTGTCTCCTTGAGGATTACCATTGAAATTTACAAGTTGCAATGTACAAACAGGTAGATGACAAATACCAATATTCATTGGATAATAAGGATGGAGGAGTTCATGGATGGATTAGCTTTGATCCCATGGTTGGATTTTGGATCATTTTTCCAAGTCACGAGTTTCGAAATGGAGGGCCTACAAAGCAAAATTTGACACTACATGCAGGACCCATTTGCCTTGCTGTGAGTGTTCTTAACCTATACTGCTATTGTTGCCATATCATAAATGTTAAGGTTCGTTTCTTCCTCCTAATTCTAGTCTTAGTTTTTCATACTTGAAACAAGGTATTTAATTTTTAAATATTTTTTGTTTCTAATTTAATCATTAGTATCAGCAATTGGAATTTTTGTGAAAAATCTATTCTCATTTCTCCATTATAGATTAATTGTTTAGTGTACTAAATCCATCTCTTTGTGAATCTGGGATTATGATAAAAAACATATTTAAACTATGTGATGTTTTCCTCTTCTAAGTTATATTGAATTTTGGAATTATATTTCTGTTACTAAATTTTTACACGTGTTTCAATTTAGTTGAGGCATTCTGCTTATCAAGAATTAAGGTGCATCTTTTCCATATAATATGCTATTATCTTCAGTTTCCAAAAAAGATTGCAAGTTCAAGGAAATAAAAAAGATAGTTCTGTTCTTTTGTATTAAACATTAAAGATTTAATATTTGTTTTTACAATTGAATAGAAGTAAAAAAGTAATTTACTGAATGTATATGCATCTCTCACACAAGACCGTGAGAGTGGCCCTTACTCTTCCTATGCAAATAAAGAACATGAAACCAAATGAGATAAATGCATAAGTAAGGAGGTAAAAGAAAACCAGCCATTGCCTGGTTGTAAATGGCTGGTGTAGGGGTATAGGTCTGTAGGTCTCTGTTGTCCCTTGTGTCTGGTTCAAAATCTGGTTCCATCAAGCCTCTGAGTGTCTTTGTGTCGTGCAAGAGTGTAAAAAAGAAACAGGTTAGATCCATTGGATCTAAGCAATGATTGGTTGCCTTTTCAACATACCTATACAATTATGCTATTCAGTCATGATCTTTATTTGAACAGAAACAACAAAGGGCAAAATCAGAATGATATCACATCACAAGATTCAGTTGTTTTACTAATGCGTTTGCTTCCTGTGCAGGTTAACCTTATCTTCTATAGGCTTGTGGATGTAAATGGGCTCCCACAAGGGTTTGAGCTCAACATACCCATAAAAAATAGGGTTAGTGAAGATATAATCAACAGATAAATCAGAAATACACTGAGAGTAAAGATGCAATTGTATTAAGAAATGAAACATCAAAAGGGACATATACCTTTATGAAACCTTATATTTCATCACAACAAACATTCATTGTGTTTTTTTGTATCATGCTTTGGGAACTTTCATTTATTCTTCAGTGAGTTATATTCATGTTGAACAAAGTTCAGGAAGCCATTACACTGTTCAAGTAAATGTGTTTCCATGAACTGAATTCAATATGAGTAGAAACCACTTACGTAACTTTGAAGGTATGACATGAGAAGTATACATCAGAAAGCCAAAGTATAACCAATAATGACATTATATCTTTGGCATTGAAGCATGATATACAGATAGAGCATGAATAAAATTATAAAAGAAAAGTGAAGTTTAAGAACTGTTAGTGTATTATCAAGTTACAGATACAGATTCAACAGACAGTTTTTGAAAGTCATTATCAACACTGGTGTTTAATCAGAGAGCATGAAAGGTCACAAAAACCTTCAATGTTTGTATGTTTGCAATCAGAATAAGAAGTAAAGCAATATCATGATGACCTCGTGTTTTACAGTTTCAACAATAATAAATAAAGGAAGTAAAGAGTTTCAGTTTTAAAACTATTGCTAAAATCCTTATGGGTTTGTGTGAAGAAACACAGAAAGAAGTATGTTTCTGTTAGGGTTTATAACCCTAAAAAAATTATTGAAAATATATGTGTTTCTGAACGAAGGAGAGCTCAAAATGTGTGCATGAGGTAAGAGATAGGTCAAACACAGAAACCCTCACATTGGTTTTATGCAGAGTAAGCATTAAAACTACAGAAAAAATCAAGCTCGCTAAGAAACAAGAAAATCCCATCTTTTTCAATACAAACCCTCGGTGTCATTGTTGTCAAAAATATCTCAGAAGGCCGCTGTTATGGCCCAAAGATTCAACAGATTGAAGGAAATTAAAAGAAGAGTCTAGTCCAATATAGAAATCTCATATACCCAGTAAAGCTTGTGGCCATATCATCAACTAGCTCCAAAAGAAGTAAAGGCCGAGGAAATACATGTATGCAGACAAAAAATAGCAGAAAATCTCATGAAAAAGTGAAAGAAGCAACATATAATTTTTGTATATGCAAATACCAAAAAGCTCATGGGTTTGAGATCTACATTGTACCTGCAGAAAATCTGGGTTGAAGTTGCATAGAAAAGTTCTGAGAGGTCTCATTCATGGTGGCTGGAACATAAAATCCAAGCAAACCCTAGGTAGTGTGGCAGAATTATTTCAGAACTGTCAAGATGCAAGAAGCAAAATGACAATGAAGATCAGATATCTTCCAAACCATGATTAGGGCTTGGTTTTGAGAGAGCCAATGCCCTAACTTAACTAGGGTCATGTTGCTGATGAAAGGCTTTTGCCTTTGTTAACTACTGTTAAGTCTGCCGATAGATCATATGATCGGTGTTTAAGTTATGTGATATGCAAATGTATTACTTAACTAATGTTTGTTAAGTATTATATTTGTATATTTTTTAACTTAAATAATATCATGCATGTGATATTATTATTTTTTGCATTGTTCTTATATTGTAATTACTATTACTTAGTTGATGAATTATAAATCAACTAAGTAATATTAAATTTTAAAATGCAAATAATAATGATTTCTATTCAAATTCAAATTTTGAAACAAAAGGAGGAAAAGACAAATAGGAGTCATCTTTGAGCTGAGTGGAGTTCTTAAGTAGAGGTGGCAGTTCACTTTTGCCAAGTGGAAATATTCAAACTAAAGGAGGAGTTTTCGAATTGATGAGGACTTGAAGGAGTAGTGGTGGCATTTTCTGGTTGCCACATGTATTAGAGGTCATTTTGAACTTCGTGACACATTTGATGATGATTTGAGTCTTTTTAGGAGTTCTTTGACTCAAATTTGAGTTGTCAGCTTATGAACTTGATGGAGGGAGACTTTTAGACTTTTTGGACACTTTTTTGGAGCTCTCGAGGTCCTCTTTTTGAGGGATTTTGTTCATATCCGAGGTAGCAGTTTTGAAATGCAGTTCCACTTTTTGAGGATCTTGGTTGGTTGGAAAGTTGTTATGTACAACTCTTGTGTACTGTGAGAGAGTGTGGTTTTTTTTGGAAGATAGCCTGTGTCATGTGATTGCTTTGTCCCTTACATTGTGCTTATTGTAGCTACTGTTCTTGTGAGAGTTTTTTTTAAATTTTTTTTGTCTTGGACCATAATATACAACTTATTGGATCTATCTTAAGACTTGTCTTTGTATGCAACTTGTGATTGATGTTCTTCCTTGTGTTTCATTTCAGAGTTCCTTGACTCGCTGCGGGTCAGGCGAGTTATGCTGACCCGCAGGCCGAGTAGGGCCTCCCAAGTTTTCATGACCCGACCAGGTCACCCGACGGGTCATGGTCATGACTTGCGTGACTCGCCGAGTCAGCGGGTCATGCCATGACCCACTGGGTCTGTGGTCTATGACCCGACTGGGCATTAAAAAAACACAATAAAACATTGACTTTTTAAGAATTTTTTTGCATAAGTCTTATGATTGTGAGTTTCCAATCTCGCGGGGCGGGAGAATTTATACAAATATAACATTTAAGTATAAGTTTGATTTATTTAATCAAACTTATACTTTAAGTTATATTTGTATAAATACTTTCAGGATGTTTGAGATAGGTTCCAACTTCATTGGAGTTAAGATGCAGATTCTAGATTTTGGGGGTTTTCAAAAATTTCCAGACTTAGCCAAATTTTAGGATTCAGCAAGCCTTCAACAGGGTTACCTCCCACAATCCATCCTGGCTTTCTAAGGTCAAACAAATCACCTGGTTTCGACCCCATCTCTATAACAAACAGATTAGCTCTCGCCCAAATCTCAGACAGACATGAGTATGACTTCCCAACAGGCCAAAATCACTCAAACCTCATTTGCCGGACATTTGATCATTGATGTCATGGATTTCATAGATTTGATATACATTTGACAATATTTATATTTTATAATTCTACATATCTATGTTTTCTATTTCCTTCAGCTACAATTTACGTTTGTACTTATGTGATGGATGTATGTTCATGTATATGATCAAATTAGATTGTATTTGATGATGTTATAGTGTTTTTAAGCTTTATTCAATACTGGGTGCGTGAAACAAGTTTTAAATTGTAAAAAATCTCTGTTTTTTTTTGTCAAGTCATCGGCGAGTCATGGGTCGAGTCGACCTTGTCGAGTCATGGGTGAGTCTGAGTCAGGGAACTTTGGTTTTATGTCTCATTTTTGCATCTTTTCAAGTTAGCGATTTTCATGTGTAGGTTATAAGTTTTGTTATATGCAAGCATTGTTAGCTGTGATTCATTCCTTCTAATACTGTTTAATGAGCCTTCTTATGAAACACTCATATACATGCTAAATCCCTTTAAGGTAGTATACTGCATTTAGCTGTGTATGCTTGATTGTGTGTTTAAAAGCAATTCATTCTCACTTTAAATCTGGTGCATCACCTTCTTTTTCTTTGTTTGTCTCTCAATTATTATCCCTTTTCCCAAACAAGTTTTTGCAAGTTATTTGTTTAGGTGATTCATTATACTTGGAGCCGGCCTATTCGGACGTCCAACCAGGCTATAAATTACCCACAACCTTTTGGTTGTTCCCATGTTTCCCCAAAAGTGTTAGGTTCAAGTAAAGCTTAACAAGGGTGCACTTTTGGGAGTTAACAAGTTCTATTCAAAATAAACTTCTGAAATGAGGTGATAGTTTTGAAATTATGACCTTTAGAGCATCTAGAGACAATAGGAAATGTCCTAGAATACTATATAGAGCTATGGGTGAAGTACTCACCATCAAGAATTTCACAACAAATGCCATTAGAAGCTTTGAAGGTTGTCACGTCAAAGGAAGAAGTATAAAGACTTAGAAATTAATCCAATTCATTGAGCACAACAAAAAGTAGAATTAGAACATGATCACTAAACATTTCAAAGGGTTAAAGATATAGAAGCAGAGGATATCTATAGAAGCAGAGGATATCTATAGAAGCAGTTGATTCTTCATGCATTTCTTATATCACAAGTGAATCAAGTGCGTGGAATCATGAAGATTGTGAGTTTGATCTTATATCATCTGAAGGATCTTACTCGGAGAATGACATAATAGAGATTAAAGAAAATTATTTGAAGTTGTTCAAGGATATCAGCTAAAATCCTCTTTCACCTTTCGAGGAAGACTTATCATCCATTGTTGTAGGTGAGAGGAGTAATGCTTGTATTGAAATAAAATCAGGGGTCACTTCTTGTATCCAACCCCATCACCTTGAAGTACATAAACAAGGAGATATGACATCGAAGGTTTGGAGAGATGAGATATAAAGGTTAGTAAACAAAGATAGAATAGCAGCTAGATGCCATGCAACCCTAAATCGATGCCAGCCAGAAAATGATAAGTTGTTGGATGTGCATGAAGACCTACATGTGACAAGTAGACACTTTAAAGGACAAGAGTACAAAAGAGGGAATGGTGAGATTAAGGAATCATTCAAGATAAATAAGCTCTATGACTTGAAACTTTACCTGAAGAAATTAGATGAAGAAAGTTGGAAGAAGTTAAGTTTAGTCGTAAGAACAAGGATAAACTTCATAATCATTTGTTTGAAATTGAAGTAGACAAAACTTATGACAACCCACTTTTTTGGAATGATGAAGCTCTCTTGGACGGACACAAAGCTAATGATGAACACAAAACTTGGGACCTCAGTGCAATTCCTATCAAAGATATATGGGAACAAGATTGGAGCAAAGGAAAATTCGTAACAATGATGACACTAAACATTTTTCAATCAAACTATATGAGGTTGCAATTCAGATTTGGATTCCTTCCTTCAGACGTGTTACCGCGGTTTTTGAACCGGCCAAATTTAAAACTTCCACATCTCCCCAAGTCATCGTTTTATCATTGAAAAGCCTTCAACTTTTGGTCTTTAGACCGAAGTATGTAATTGTGAACCTTCTGATTGAACCTTACAATGGAAGTTCGAAAGTTTACTAGTTCAAGGGTTCAAAGTTCCACATCTCTCCGACTTGCCAATTTAGTGCATTGTCAAGTGATGCATATAGTTCTTAGGTTCTTGTAATTTGTGACTGCTCAACTTCTGTAGCATTCAACACCAATGCCTTTGTGAAGATTCTTTGGTAAAAAGAGCGACAAATGTTGATGATGTTTCCTTTGGAATGGTCGAATGAGGATAAACGATCCTTTTGGCGCTCCTGTGCCAAAAAGATACTTGTTGGGTTCGTGGGACCACTATGAGGGCCAAAATGTATCTTATGAAGATAAGGAGTGTGGGCTATATTATGATTGTAGAAAATGCATGTATTGGGATCTTTGAGCAAGGTATAAAATAATGTGGAAAGGAATGGAAGATACCAAACTCATTCATTCATGATTATAACTGAAAGTGTAAGCAATGAAATTCATGTGTGAAACCACAACAACTATGTTCGTGGAAGATATATTGTTCATGTGGTAGTTTTGATAACAATTCGGATAAGCAGCAGCATGGAACATAGAGGATTGTCATTCTTTAGGGAAGGCGTCCACAAAAATTGTCATTGCATCGACATCGCAGCATGATGGGATGGGAAAATTGTATAAACACTCATCAAAGCTGAAATTAAAGAAGATTTTGTTAACATTGGTTCAATAACCTTATCTATTCTAATAATTGTGTGTATTGACAACGATGGCATCAATGAGTGCGTAATTGGGAGTTGGGGCCGTGAGCTCCTTGTGTAATTTTAGCACTCTAGTAATATCCTTTCATCATTGAATGCCGCTTTTAGAGAATGAGTAGCAGGGAGCTCTGTTTGGCAAGACGGGGACCAGAGAAGATTTTGTTTGCAGCATTCCCTTGCTCAAATGAAAATCATTACATGTGTGGGCTACATCATTGATAGGAGGAGATTGGTTTGATATTGTAAAAGATAGCTTCTATTACTAAAGCCCATGTGCAGTTTGTGAAGGAACAAATATTTGAGGATTGAGTACAAAATTGGTTATTGAATGCTAACCAATATGTTGCTGACAAAGACAATGTTAGGTATAATTGTTGTATTTCTAGTGTTTCCTTGTTGGAAGAATCAAGTGGCACATATGAGTTCTCCAAATGTTGATGAAATTTCTCTAGGCTATATAACATCATAATGGACCCAACGACATCAACATAGACGAGATGGTGTTATTACTTCAATGTTCGAATTGTAGCCTGGCAACATCACTAAAGACTAGGAGAAACAAATTTGCACAGAGGTCGTTGTCAATTATCTGTGGTGGACCTTTGAGAAAAGATGCAGATTGTAGAGGCGGGAAATTCAACGCCATAGTAATGGAAGAAGACTAATAATAATTCAAATCTTTGAAGATAGAAGTACAAAAATTGTGCCATTGGATTGATCCATGATTTGCAATAAGATCATATTTCTGTATTAAAGAAATAACAGGTTCAAAAACAGAGGAGCCTAGAGCCCACTATATGATAGTGCTATAAGAAGCGGGTTTATTATTTTAACTCAATCTTTTGAATTAAACATTATGATGGAAAGAGAAGTAAATTGCTTTACATAATATTTTTATTATATTCATGGGAAGGTGAAGGGATAAAAGGAAGGTAAAGTTTGTAACCAAATTCTTTCCGAGAAATGATTTTCATTTCTAAAGAATCGGTTACTGAAACTGAAGGGTTACTATGTGTAATTATTTATTGTAAAATCTCCAAAGAGAGCAGGAGGAGGGGGGATTCTTTTTCTTTCTGGGAGCCTATGCTATAGGTAGGGGAATGTTATGAAATTATCATTGTAAAGGGGAAGACATATTTTTGATTTGATCATTGTATAGGTTAATAATGGTTTGTGCACCATTTATTTTACATTAGAGATAAAGAGGGAAGCCATTTTAGATTTGTGTGTTTATATATGTGTCCCTAGGCTGCTGATTTGTCTGTGAACTACTGTAGTTATTTTCTAATGTTTTCTCTTGTTATCTTTGATTATGCATACAATTATTACAGAGATTGAGCTTTGAGTTGTTTGAAATTTTAAATCTTCTCCTTAAATCATTCGTTGGGAGTATTTTGGGAATGAACTTTGTTTCACTTCCTATTTTCCTCCGTTTATAAATCTGTTCATCCACATCTATGCCATAGCTATGAACAGATGTTAGTTGCCTTTGTTGCTTTCCGGTTAAAAGCATATCTAGAAAATCCAAATTTTATCATATGAAGGTAGTTGCGCCTTCCAAAATAAGCAGAGAGTTGGTATAGGAAGTTATCTTACCTGGCTCAACTATTGGTTTTGGTTTTGTCTTTCAATTTAGGGCATTTAGAAGTCATTTCTGAATTTACTCTATAAAGGCAAAATCTGTTAACCAACAGGATGAAGATCAAAAGTTGAATGTTTGAGTTTGGTAATTAGAAGGGGCAACCCTTCCCATATGCATCATACTTGAAGCAGTTATTGTTGCATAATGATGACATCAATTGTTGGTCAAATGGTTATTGGATCGTGGCACACTTTAGGGAAGCTAATTAATCCTACAAGTACCATTCCAATATCCATCTCCATTACAATTAATGATCATTTATATTAACATTCTAAGAGATTAATAGACAATTACTTCTAGAACATTGCAGAGGATACAATAGCTTGAACAATTCAGGATTCTTTTCTTGACATCTTGAGAGAATATGAAGAAATTTTGGTTCCAGGATTGGGGAAAGACATTTCTCCTTTGACCAGGAATGATATCCATCTCAATTTGAAGCTAGACAGTAGACATTTGTTAAGACTGAAGATAGGTGGAAGGCAGTTTGGATATGAAGGACCGATTGTGGTCATCAGTGTAGCACAAAGTGTGATGGTACACAAATGAGGATGATTTGGAAAGTAGGAATCAAGGTGACCCATGAGGAGTGTAGTAAAAGCACTCTTCTAAGGTTAAAGGTGGAGATTTTAAAAAAACAATCTTCTAAAGGATGTAGATAGCATGATCTAACCCTAGATAAATTCCAAGGGACTACTCAACAAAACTGTGTTATGCAGAGATGGCACTACCAAGTTTGGGGTGCAGAAATCATAGTTTGAGAATGCTTGGGGGAAAGCATTTTAAAGGAGAGGAGACCATAATGTCCCCATCCTTGACATTGCACCACTAGTATTTCACACGATTCTTCAATTTTGTGAAGTCTCTAGAAGAGACAAAATTGCAGAAGTAACATGTCCGTTTCAAGTAAAAAGACCACCTTCACAGAAGAAGAATTGATTTAAGTTAGTCTTAAATGAGGAAGATACCAGAGACCCATACCATCATTGGCATGAACATCCTACCCGAGACATTATGAGCAACGACTGAAAGATATTAAAAATATTATAGAAGTCATGAGCAACACATAGTATCGGTAATGGTTAGATATTAAGTAATCTATGTCAAATACGGTTGAAGAGCTACTCTGAAGTGGACAATATCTTATCCATGATCTATTTATCATCTTTTGGGCTAACATTAAAGTTGACCAATGTCTAGAGATATAACACTTCATTGAGGTGTTTTATATCAATACACTGAATGCCCTTGACACACAGTGACTGCATACATGGTGTGGCTGAGATTAGAGAAGAAGTAATCATAGCTAAGACAATTCACGATGGGAACCTGCTAATCAACATATTGAATGATAACTTATATCCATGAGGTTTGGCAATTGCATCAATATATCGTATCACAGCAGCTATGCTTCAAGGGAGATCATAGATATCTTAAAACGATATTGATTAACATGGTGAGGAGAATCTCTTCTGAAGGCAACTAATCCATTATGTATGAGATGGTGCGATTAATGTCCAAAGGATTAAATACTGATCATGAACAGTAGTGGTTAAACTAATTTCTAGTTATAGATATATACTATCGATTAGTCTTGAAAAGGCCAGATCCTTCACAGTGGAGTCCCCAGTGAATAATGATCCATCAGACAAAAGATATCAACACCACGACAGCTTGTATTGGGGATCACGCTGTTTGGCAGATTGTAATCCAGTCCAACGTGAAACAGAGACTAGTGGGGGCTAGCGATTTATTATCCAACAGTGATATTAAATATTCAGAGCATCGTTTTATTGGAGGACAGCAATTGGTAATTGTTAAATCAATCAAGTGATTAGTCAGCGATAAATACAAGAGCATAAGAATAGTCTATGCAAATGAAAAGGCGCCGAACTATTCAGTTTACATCCCTGAAATATTTGATAGATGTCGATATAGTTGCCTTGGTCAAAATTAGAGAATTATATTATTCTCTAAGGATACGATTACAAAGACCTATATGGAGGTTAGAGGTTCACCGCCTCAGAAAATAAAAGAATAAATAATGCATCAGTCAAGAAAGCAAAGTACGATCATTAAAAGTCAAACACTCTTAATGAAGAGACACGATGCCTATAAAAAATCAAATGGTTATGGAATGGTATGACTACATATAGAAGGGCGGTGGAGGCATAAAGGCATGTCTCTAGAATGCAACCAATCCTTTCAGTCAGCAAGATATGAGAAGGTTGTCAATCTCTGTCATTCAATCATGGAATTTGAAAACTTGTATAACCTAAATCCGTTATTGGATCTGTTCACTTGAGCAAGTGCCTGATTGGCATAAAATCAGTTGCAAGTATATAATTGCAAATCAGAGATGGCACCAGTGATTGAAAGTGTAGATATTGTGTATTAGAAACAGCATCGACCATTTAGTTGCACGTTATTATATCAGATCAGACATAGCAACAATATCGCTATAGGTGATATCTTCTACATTGCATGTTTTAAGGATCATATTAGAGACATCATATTCATATTGCTATAAGCAATATCCTATCTCATTGCATACTCATTGTTATACTTGACATAGCAGAGATCATCGCACTTAGTGCAAATCATATCAATTTCACTTTTTGCATATATATTATTGTATATATCAGAAGTAGCAAGTAATATTGTTCATATTCTCCATTACTTAGTTCAATTGCAAGAATTAGATAGAGTAAGTGTGAGTAATTGAAGTAGTTGTCCCAATATTCCAAGATATAAAAAAATGGGACATTACAGTTGTTCCTATAGATTTTCAGCAGTGCTGCCTATATTGTTCAGATTTTTAACGATCTTCTGCTTGCAAACTTCTGCTGTCTATACCAACATAGTAATGCATCAACATGCATAGAGAATGGTCTAGTCTAATTTGAAAAGACTAATATCAGGGTTATTGCTAATATCCCTTAATAAATAACTCTTCATTTGGTACCACAATTTTAGCATTGTTCTTTATGAATTTGTGGTAGTATCTTGCATGCCCCAAGAAAGCTTGCAATTTCCCCTATGTCTTGAGTTCCTCTAGTTACATGATCATCACAACTTTTATTGAGTCTACCTTCCTTGCTTATGGCATGCCCCAAAAATGTTCCAAAACATGTTACAAAAATAGACTTCTTTAGGTTCAGTAATATTTGCATTCGGCAACACATCTCTAGCATCAATCACAATTATGCGACATGATCCTTTACCAATCCCAATGCTGTCTAGTAATCAATGTATGCCCATAAGAACTCATGCATAAAGTCCTTAAAACCTGCAACACCGATTTGTGAGAAGAGTGCTAGAAAGTTCTTCAATCTGAAGGGGATCACACTATCTTGCTGTTTCTATTGGAATTCTATTCATACTTATTCAAAAATTTATTTTTTCTTTTCATAGTTAATCTTTAGTTCTGAATGCTTGTAAATTTTGTCATCTTTCAATAAAATCGTTGCAAATTTGTGCACATCATTATACATCCTTACAGGTAGTTAGAGAGGGAATAGCTCCCCCACAAATAGAAGAGGGATATCTCAATCCAACATCCCCTTGTCAATTTCTCCATTACAAATTTACCTTGTGAATACAACTAAGATGCAATTTAAAGGCATGCCATCAATGTCCAATACAATCAATCCTGTATCGTAAATTGTTTCTTACAAAACATGGCCATAACAATAGGATGCTCCCTACCAGACCATGAAACTTTGGTAATAAATACCTTGAAATCAAAATGTAAATCTTAAAAATGTTTTGAAAGGGTGATTATTTGGTATTAGGCATTGTTAAATTGCAATGTTTAGAAAGTTCAATTTTGTTCTTCATTTTCTAATGAAAAGAATTGAAATCTACCTTCAAAGATGTACTTGTGTAAATTGAAGTTAAATTTTGCAATAACCTAAAAATAACTAGTACTGTTGATGACTTAGCAGATGTTTCACAGTGGTCATTATATTGGCGATAATTCTTGCAAGTTCCGCAATGGAGAGGCATGGATGAAGGTTCTTGGTCCATTTTATGTGCACTTGAATTCATCTTCAGAATTTGTAGATCCATTTTTACTTTGGAGTGATGCAAAGCAGCAGGTGCAATTTGTTTACATGAGTCTATGAAGTGATAATATATGCAAGTGATGATTATTAATTATTAATCAAATATATATTCAAAATTCGAGATCTTTACTATCTAATTCTTAAGCCTTAGAAGTCAATACTATTTAATGATAATGTCTATTTTTTATGAATTGGAATTCCAGAGGCTTTATCAAGAACAAAGTTGGCCATACTCTTTTCCTGCTTCCCCTAATTTTCTAAAGAAAGAGGAACGATGTTCTATCTCTGGAAGACTTTTGGTTGATGATAGGTAAGTAGTGTTTTCTATTTTAAGATCTTAATTATAGATTCTGCAATATGGAAAAAGGTGGAATGATAATGGTATAATTAAGAAAATGCAGAAATCATGCAGTGAAATTTCAACAGATTACCAGGGTCTTTTTGATGTTAATAACATATACTGGGAGACAAAATTTATTTTTTGGTTCTCTTTCAATTCCGTCATTCTTGATTGATTGTGAGAAACAGGGAATTTTGTGTAATAATGATGTCTCCATATTTCTGTTGAAGAAAGGATCATATTTATAGGCTTATAAGAATTATCATGCTTCATGTCACACTATTCATTTTCTGGATCTTTATGTTCCATGATCGCCTGATTTTTTTCTTTATTGATGTGAAGTACATTATGTTCTATTTTTTTCCCATTAATATTGACAGTCACGTTCTTTTTATCACTACATTATCTAGAAATTGTACAGGTTTGGTTTTGGTATTAATCAGAACCTATTTCCATTCATGAGAGTCCATCATTAAAGTTATTCTTTCACACAAAACATAGACATTTCTTACATGAGTGGGTAACATGACCTTTTATAACCTGATTTCCTAGAAGCTTATTGTAAACAGACAACTCTCCTTTCTTTATAAGATACAACATATTGAAGATGACTTTAATGCCCGTTAGGCCAAAGTGATCTGTATAATCTATTAGAACGTGTTTACTTGATTGAAAATATGCTTCAAGGCCACCTATTTGTTTTTTCTGTTTGTTGTCGAGAAGGCAGTAAATGGCTTGATAGTTCACCATAAAGTTACAACTACATTATGTTGAATTTAGCCATAGTAGAAAGATGGTAACGAACAAGTCTTTCTGTATAGAAATCAAACTATTAGCCTTACCTGGATGCCAGCTTTCTACCAGCCATTCTGTATGAACCTAAAACAAAAAAGCTTTACAAATCAGCAACCCTACAACTTTGAAGAAAAAGGGCATTATAACCACTTATTATGCATGAAATGTTCAAAACAGTATTATAACTTACCCATAAAAAATATAAAAAAACTTGAAAAATATTCAAAAAAAAAATCAGAACTTGAAAAAATAAAGAGAGGTTCACTCACCTTTGATGGTTAAATCTTCTTTGTGCAACTATTTCTGCCTTATTTGTGTAGTTTTAACTTTCCTTTAACCCGCATGATTTGAAAAAAAGTGAACCAACCTTCAAAACTCAGCAATGACAGCTTGGAGGAAAAAAAAATAGTCTTGGTCTTTTTTGTTTGTCAAATGAGATTAATAAAGTGTTATGCCCTTACTTTAGGGTGAGAAAATGCTTTTAGATTTATTTTTTTAATCTTTTTAAAATTTTTTTAGGGGCCCAGACCTCGTGGTTCCTCCTAGGTTCACACAGGTTTTCCTAGGGTATTGCTTGGGCACCCCAGATGGTACATTGGGCCAATCAGTAGGAAAACCAAGATTGGATCCATATCGGTATGTGGGGGGTTCTCGATGAACCTGGTTATGTAGTTATTTAGTGGATCAAATTTAATAGTTTAGTTAGGTCTAATAATTGCTAGTGTTGACCATTAATGGACTATTTCTTTTTTGTCTTCAGATCTATTAGCTATGAATTTAAAGTTGTTTGTTGTAAGTTTTATTTATTAGTGTTGCTACTTTTGTATTATCATGGTCTAATGCCTTTAATGCTAAGTTTTTTATTGCAAAGAGAACACAAGTTCATGCTTCTTCGTTAGGAAAACTAGAAAAGGTTTTTAATGCAAAATTTTCTTGGGTTTTGGTTGAGTGGGGAAAGAGTCTTTCATTGTCTTGTTGTCCTGCAAGGTACATTTCAAAGTCTTTCGTTGTCTTGTTGCCCTACAAGGTACATTTCAAAGATTAGGAGAAAAATATTGAACGTTTACATGTAAAGAGATGGTATTGAAAGAGTCTTCCAGCATTCTTTGCATAGGAGATGCACTTGGCTTAATATTGCAGATCAGAGTTTTCATGTATTTGGACATGTTTCAGCAGTCAAGCAGAAGGATGAGGCACATTGCATGAGATGGGGAGATTGAAACAGGCTTATATCTATCTTCTCGATGTGGTTGAAGAACAATAGGGTGCTGTTTTTCATGGTATGTATCTCCTCAAGACTGTATTGTCATTTAAAAACCTTGCGGAAGTCATTTAGAATCATTTAACGGTTTTTTAAGGAGTCAATTAAGTGTGTTCTTGGCAATGTATAGTGACAGAGGTGATAGCTGCATTAAGAACCTTGTAGGTGTAAGGAAGAGGTCATGTGAACTCAAGAAGGAGACTGTTGAAATATGAAAGAAGGTTGTCATCACCATTGACTCATAATAGGCATCTAATGAATGTTTGCATGCGTCGTTTTCAAGGTTATATTGTCTTCATATTGGGTTATTGTTGTCAAGATGACCAGTATTGTCTAACTATTCAGTTATTGGGTTATTGCTTTTAGGGATGTTGATTCTATAATGTCCCCAAGTAGGACCTTACTTAATTTGTCCTAAAATTCCCAATTAGAGTTTGGATCGCACTTGGGAATGACAACTTGTAATGGTCACTACTAGGAGAATGTTGATTCTCAATGATTAATATACCACATTAGGCATTCAAATCAAATTATATTAAGAACAATCACGAATTCATAATACATACTTAAGCCCCAATTCCTTACTTCATTCCTAATCACTAACCTTAAGAAAGATGGTAGATTTACTATACTAGGACGCTTGACATAGTTTACTATACTATCTTAGGAGTAACCTGGTTGAGGGATTTAGAACTTTAAGTAAAGAGTCACCTAGTTTGAGGATTTCAATTCAAGACTTGTTAGGATCAACTTGGTTAAGAGATTTTCTTGGAGAACTTGTTAGGATTCAACAAGTACAATGATATGAGAATAGCACTCCTTTGCTAGTACAGTTCCAATTAAGCTCAAACTTTTGCTTCTTGTAGGCTATCTTCACCCTTCTCTCGACCACACCACGACATCCACGATCTACAACATCACAATTCATCAGTCTAAATATAAATATCCTTTTCACACACTAGCTCGGCCACCGCTTTAAACATAACGTAATACATTTGAATTTCACCATTTGAATCTTTTGTGTTTCACCCTAGTCTGCCAAAACGTATTACCAAACAATAAAAATGCATTACAAATCCGCGTCGGCCTCCAAATGCATCCGCACATCGATTTGATCAAGAACAGTCAAACTCCTTGACTTTTCCAACACGCTTTCAAAAGCTTGATAAATTCGATCACCTTAAACAATGGGAGATCAGCTCATCATTACAAATCAAATCTACCACGTCACCATGACACCTGGAACATGAAAATATTTACATCAACCAACCACATCATCATCGGTTGAGGATCTAACACCAACTGTTCCAAGAATTTTACCATCCTGCACGAAGCGATTTTATGGTTATTAAAACTATGCCTTGTGATACTCCAATCATCTTGCAGTTGTGATATCAATCTCATAGCTTAGTTAATATAATTTTGACTGAACCACAACACCTAAATCCACACTGATTTGATAGAACACTCAAATCATTCATCGTCTGTCACTATCTATTCTTTTGGCTGCACTGTCAACCTTGAATTGATCATAACTTTCTCCATTCATGTTGCCAACCTCTGCGATCCAACATACAACATCTAGAGACAACTCCAATTCCTTCCACAATACTGGATACTTAGCAGCACATTAGGAACACTGTCAACCAACACAACACTAAGTTGACATCAATGACAACACAATAACTAATCTTCTTGTCATCAAACCTGTACCACACAACACTTAGCAATCTTTGCCTTAGTTATGCCAACAATCTCCCCCTTTGGCATTGATGGCAACACCACAATATAATCATGACAACATCACAAACTTCTTGATGACAATTACTCCCCCTTAGCTGATGCTTTTCTCCTGATAACTCTTTGTCTTCTTCTCCTTCTAGTTGATATCTCCCTAAGTCTTCTCCCAAGTCTTTCTCAAGTCTTCTCTTCCTTTGACTACAATGCCAAAGGCGCCACACAACGTAGGTCACCTACTGCTACAACAATCTTCTTCTCCTTCGACTACTCCCCCTAAGTAGTCCTCTTAACATCAATCCATAGTGAAAAATATTCAATGAATCCACGGGATTGATGCTGCAACATCATCTTAATTTTGTTCAGGTATGGGTATAACCCCTAGCTTACCTCTTAGATACTCACAAGTATCCTTGGGTAGAGGCTTAGTAAATATGTCTGCTATCTGTTCCTTGGTTGGTACATATTCCAACTTAACTTCTTTCTCCTGCACTTGCTCTCTCAGAAAATGATACTTGATTGCAATGTGTTTTGTCTTAATGCATCACTGGATTCTTTGAAATGTTAATTGCACTTATATTATCACAATAAATAGTTATCGGTTCAGTTACCTTCTCTTTGATTCCTTCTAGGATCTGCTTCATCCATGCAATCTATGTATAGTTGATAGCATCTTCCACATACTCAACTTCTGCAGTAGATTGGGAAATGCAATTTTTCTTTTTTCTTGTCCATGATACAAGTCTTCCTCCCAGGAAGAATGCTCCTCCACTTGTACTTTTTCTATCATCAATGTTTCCTGCCCAATCTGCATCAGTAAACACACTCAAAGAGAAATCACCTTTATGTGCATACCATAAACTATTGCCTTTAGTCTCTTTCAAGTACCTGAATATTCTTTTCATCGCCACCATGTGAGATTCCCTAGGATTTGCTTGAAATCTATCCACTATCCCAACTACTTGTGCAATGTTTGGTCTTCTATGAACAACCTATTGCAACTTGCCTATCATAGACCTATATAGGGTTGCATCCACTGCACTTGACTCATCATCCTTAGATAGCTTGCATCCGGTCATCATGGGGATTCCAAATGGCTTGGAGTTTTCCATTCCAAAGGTTGTGAGCACTTCCTTTATATACTTAGATTGGCTAACATGAATACCATCCCTTAGCTGTGAAATCTGCAATCTACTGAAGAACTTAATTTCTCCAATCATTGACATTTCAAATTCTTTCGTCATCTCTTCTACAAATGCCAAACTCATTTCATTATTTCCACCAAAGATTATGTCATCCACAAATACTTCAACTAATAGTAACTTGTCACCTTCAACCTTCAAGTATACATTGCTATCTTCATTTGTTCTTCTGGAACCAATCTTAACAAGATAAGAGTGTAGTCTTTCATATCATGCTCTAGGTGCTTGTTTCAGTCCATACAGTGCCTTTTGTAGCTTGCACACCATATCCTTGTTCTTTGTCAATGCAAACCCATCTGGTTGATCTATGTATACCTCTTCTTCAAGGATTCTATTTAGAAAAGTGATTTAACATCCATTTGAAAAACCTTAAAACCTTTGTAAGCTGCATAAGCAAGTAAGATTCTTACCTCTTCAAGTCTTGACACTGGAGAAAAAGTATCTCCATAGTCTAATCCTTCCTCTGGTGCATAACCCTTACATACAAGTCTTGCCTTGTTGCAGATCACTTCCCCATCTTCATTTACTTTGTTTCTGAAGACCCATTTTTGTACCTATCACATTCTTGTCTGCTGGTCTAGGAACAAGTGTCCATGTGTCATTCTTTTCAATCTGATCAAGTTCCTCTTCCATGGCTTTTAACCAATCACCATTCTTCAAAGCTTCATTCATGGCCTTAGGCTCAAAATTTGAAATCAGACATGTACTTTCCCTGATTTTTCTTCTTGTTTGCACACCTCCATCTTTAGCACCTATAATTTGACCAGTAGAATAATTCAACTTTTCATACCTTGGAATAATCGGTTCAGGTCTAGGAGCTTCTTCTTCCGGTTGAACCGCTTCTTCCTCATTGTTCTGTTCAACTGTATCTTGCATTTCAGGTTGCACACACACAATCTCCTGGACATTCTCTGATTCTTTCTTGCTGGATTCATCAGATTTTTTAGGATATTCATCCACCTTCACATTTATACTTTCAATCATCTTATTTGTCCTTTTGTTTAAACACTTGTAGGCCTTGCTTTTAGTAGAGTATCCCAAGAAAGTACCTTCATCACTCGTAGGATCAAACTTGCTTGTGAACTCTTCTCTCTTGATATAGCATCTGCTACCACAGACTTTGAAATACTTAAAATTAGATTTATGACCATACCACAATTCATAAGATGTCTTACCGGTTCCTTTCTTCACTTGTACCTGGTTCAACGTGTTACTGCAGTGCTAATGGCTTATCTCCAATACATCTTAGGTACATCACCTTGAATCATCATTGTCCTGGCTACATCTACTATAGCCCCGCTCCTCCTTTCTGCAATACCATTCTACTGTGGAGTTCTTGGAGCTGACATCTGTCTTTTGATTCCATTCTCCTCACAATGTTCAATAAACTCCCATGAAGTAAACTCTCCTCTGTCTGAGCTTAAGCACTTCAAGCTTTTTCTTGTTTCATTCTCAACAAGTGCTCTGAACACTTTGAACTTATAGAAAGCTTCAAATTTATCCTTTCAGAATGTCACCCACATCACACTTGAATAGTCATCAATAAATAACATAAAATATTTATCACCATGATAACTCTTTGTTCTCATAGGACCACAAAGATCAGTATGTACCAAATCCAATATATTCTTAGATGAAAATGCCTTACTACTGAAGGTAGAACCTATTAAGTTACCCAACTGACATTCTTTGCACATTACCTTGTCTGGCTTAACTAGTTGTGGCAATCCCTTAGCTGCATTTGACTTACTAACTATGATCAAGCTATCAAAATTCACATGACATAACCTTCTATGCCACAACCAACTATCTTCAACTCTGGCAACCAAACAACTATTAACAGTAGTATTCAGATGGAATAAATTACCTTTAGTTTTCCTCCCAGTAGCAATCAGATCTCTTGAGCTTCCAAATATCCTACATATACCTCCTTTGAACTCTAGGTGATAACCTTTGTCATTCAATTGACCAACACTCAACAAGTTATGTCTCAAACTTTCTACCAAATAGATATCATCAACATTTCTTTTTCTGTTCAAAGAAATTAAACTTTTACCTTTTACCATGCAAGGTGTGTTGTTTCCAAACCTGACCACACCGCCATCAAATTCTTCTAGCTTTATGAACTTGCTTCTGTCACCAGTCATGTGATATGAGCAGCTACTGTCAATAACCCACTCATTACTGTGTTCCATGTGTGAGACTAGTGCCTTTTCACCTTCTGAGGTGTCTTCTTTTACCACAACAAATACTATTTCTTCTTCTTCACTATCTTCAAACTCTTCATCAGTTACACCTTCATCCACTGCAACATAACATTGTTTCTTTCCTTTTTCCTTGAGTCTTCCGATCTTTTCCTTCTACTTACCATTAGGACACCCGGCAGCAATATGTCCTATCTTGTTGCATGAGAAAAAGATTCAAAGGTAACTTGCCTTTGTACTTACTGGTACCTCTAGGCAGTCTCTTTGCAAGTAATGCTTCAAGTTCTTGCTTTCTTTCATCATCCAAATTGGATTCAAGTTCGCTAAAATAGCTTGACATACTGGCTGATTCATGACTTATCTCTTTACCCTTCTTCACTGAAGCCATAAACAAAGAGGCCTTGAAAGCCTCTTCAACTTAAGGAATACTATTGTCATAGTTACTTAATTCAAAGGCAGTAAGCTTACCAATCAATCCATCAATAGAGACATTATTTATTGTTCTCAACTTGTGAATGGCAGAAACTCTAATGGCATAAGCTAGTAATAAGGTTCTCAACATTTTACTTACCACATCCTCTTGTTCGATGTTACCTCCAACACTTCTGATAGCACCAACTACTTCTTTTATCTTTTGGCCATATTGAGCAATGTTCTCACCTTCCACCATTTTCATATCACCATATTTGCCCTTCAGACTGTCTACCTTGGCTTTTTGCACATATTTGTCTCCACCATAGATTAATTTCAGCTTTTCCCAAACCAAATAAGCAATCTCTAGTCCATGTATATCAATATATTCAGTATCTGATAGAGTACTTACAATAGCTTCCAATGCTTGTATATTCTCTTGTTGCTCTTTCAATTCATCTGCAGTAAGAGTTCCAACAGGGATTACATATTTACGCTCGGCATGATTCCAGAACTGTTTTCCCATACCTTTTAGATAAATCTTCATCCGGTCACTCAATGTGGTGTAGTTGTCTCTTGTGAACTTAGGACCTTCCTTTTTCATCATAGGATCTTTTTCCCAAGTTGTTAAGCTTACCACAAAGAGGACGAAAGCTTTGATACCAATTGTTAGTATTATAAGGTCCATGATTACTGAGGGGGGGGGGGGTGAATCAATAATCTATTAATTCTAATTTTTTCATTAACCATTCAACAACATTCATCTACTTATAACTTATGCAACAATAAATAATGAAACAAGTGAAACCATCCAAACATGCAACACAAGAACACCCGTATTTTTCTCGTGGAAACCCTTGGTTAGAGGGAAAAACCACGATGGGAATTAGTACCCACAAATATTTGCACTCTTCTGAAGTACACCCTGTTAAAGGCTTAGCCCTGTTAGGAGCTTTACAAATGCTCTATTAGGAGCAAGACCCTATTAGGAGTCACTTGGTTAAGGGATTTACCTCTAGCCCTGTTAGGAGCTTTATCCTGTTAGGAGTAACCCGGTCAAGGGATTTAGAACTCTAATTAAAGAGTCACCTAGTTAGAGGATTTCAATTCAAGACCTATTAGGATCTACCCGATTAAGGGATTTTCTTGGAGAATCTGTTAGGATTCAGTAAGTACAATGATCTGAGAATAACACTCCTTTGCTAGTACAGATCCAGTTAAGCTCAAACTTCTGCTACTTGCATGCTATCTTCACCCTTCTCTCGACCGCACCATGACATCCACGAGCTACAAAACTGGTTTCGGCATATTACTAATATTGTACAGCCAGCCTGGACTAGGTTTTTGATGATTCAATGGATACCTAGAAGCAGTTGTGTATGTGTGGAGAGCTGCAACTCCATTTACAAACTAAGATATGTATTCTAAACAGTAAATTTATCATTTTCAGACTGGGTACTTGCTCGGACGTCAGCTTTGTGTTTTTCTTTTCTTCTTACAAATCCTTATCAGCACATGAATATTAAGTGCATTGTTCCTACAGATGTTTGCAATTTATGAGCATCTTATCTCAGTTTCATTTTTTTCTGTTGAGGTGTATTTCTTTCAAAATAATGCCACTTCAGTCATATTGCGCACTTGAAACTACATGCAAGCTTGAAAAGATATCTCTGCAAACTGTTTGACAATATCTCTCAATATTTGAAGTTAGAAATTTAATGTGCCAGAACTCCTACAAACTGTTTGTTGAAATTCCTACACATTGGAAGATTGGAAATTAGTGCAAAATAGGTGCAATCTGAAGCAAGGGTTCTTACAATGGTATCAGAGCTACCACGGTCTGAAGCTCCAATACAATCCAGTTTGGAAGGTGCTGGGACAATCATTAAACCTGCAAGAATTGATGATAATGCTCAATAGTATATGTGGCATATGTGTGAGGTCAGGATTGCCATTATTTTCCTTGATATCTGATTGGAATGTTTTTTAGAAAGAATGTAAATTCATGTTCAGTTCTGTTATGACAGTAAATGGAAACATTGCATTTTAGTTCAGATATTTGAGTTTTGCTTCCTTTCATATTTGGTTTCATATGTATGAGCATTGAAAACGTAAATCAGTATTTTGTTCCATTACAATTGCAAATTGAAACTCTAAACCAGCACTCATGCAAACCGTTTGACAAAACTACCAAGAGTGGAAGGGTGAAAGTTTAGCTAAGATCCAGTAGGGAATCTTACATTCCCCCATCCGCTCAACGAAACACCCCCAAACCCAGTGGAACACTACAATTTGTCCTTGTAAATGCATAGATGCTCCTCACACTTTCTCTCAGAAAACTTGGTGAGAAAATTCTTTACAAAATTGTGCCAAATACCTGATTTCTTCCTTAAGTGATAAATTTGTGAAGATGGTTTGAGACATGAAGTGTTGTGTGGTTTCAAAGGCCTTAATTTGAGGTTTGTGTTGGGGGCACAAACCCTTGACACCACCTTGTATTGCAATAGAGAATGGGCCGAGGGCATTGCCCCCAAACCCAATGAGGGGCACTATCCCTAGACTCCTTGAGGGGCACTACCCGTTGACCTTGTTGGGGGTGTTGCCCACACACTCTCATGAGGGGCATTGCCCCTCAAACCTGTTGGGGCCGTTGTCCCCAAACCCCTATGAGTGGCGTTGTCCCTTTAATTTCCCCAAAATTAGAACTTAAATTTTTCCCTAGATTATAGTTTTTGTATAAAAGCAAGTAGGATTTTAGGGTATCCTTTTGCTTTGATTGAGATCCTGTTAGCAAGTTTCACATTATAATCATAATTCATAATTAGACATTATGGAGTTAGAAATAAACATATATTAGATTAATAGATTGCTTGAATTAGATTTTAAATTGTCCCAACCATTGAAGTAATAAGGTTGGGTAAATTTGATGAGGTGCCCAAGAGACCCCTACCCTAGGCCCAAGAGCGGATATACCATCCCTCCTAGCCTCATGTGGCCCTTGCTGTACAAATGAGGTGGCTTACCTAGTGTGGTGTCTTATCACCATTCTCCTCATCCTTGTCACTTCTACCTCACCTCCATTGGTTGAGCATACATATGCATTAGTTCACCTTGATAGAGATTGTGAGGATCATTCATAGCAGGGTGCCTAGAAAGTCCCTCCTTCCTAAGCCCAAAGGAAGTCCCCTTGTCTCCCTTTGGCCCCATGGGACTTTTTAGTCACATAGCATGGGGTGGTGTGCTTAGAAGGTGACCTCATCACCATTTTCCTTGCTGTGACTACCTCATTTCCAATACCATGGTTAATTGTAGCAAATGGAAAACATACTTGATATTTCACATATAAATTCATATCACTGAAATGCATACAAAATCTAAATAGAGAACAATCATTAAAACATTCATTATGAAATACTTATTTCATTTGATACTCCTACCAATAAATCGCTGTTCTGAACTTATTATTAAAATCTGTTCTTAATGTCTTCCTTTCTTCTCCGCCAATGATTGAATGAATGAATGTGGGTTTGATAGGGTGATGCTTAAATGATCGATGTTTGAATGTTGGATTGATTGATTGATTTCTGATTCCAAGATGTGAATTGATTGAGGATGATTTGATTGCTTGTTTATTCACTTTGTTGAATTGATCTTTGCTAATTGATTGATTGTTTGATTCAGCCTTTGCTGATTCATAGATTGCTAGATTGTGTGTTGCATTGATGAGTGATGATGTATTGATGTTTTCTTGGAATGATCTCCCCTTTATATTTTACAAGTGAAAGGGTCACCACCTTTCATAATATTTGAGTCACCACTTATCAATGTTGCCTTTGAGAATAATATATTATTCTCCCAATTGATCTCCACTTTTGATGTCTTCTTCAAATGGAACCTTCTCTTTTTTAATATATCCTTTGAGTGTAGGGAGTCATGCCCTTTCATTTGTTAATGTCCTTTTGAAAGGGTCACGCCCTTTGGTTCTCGAATCCGTCTTCACTTCTTTTTGAATTTGCACATATTCCGTTTAAGATCTCTATATCCTCTTCTTCTAGATCTGCATTGAAGAGCACACGGTTATACCGAGAGGGGCGGGCGGTCGGGGGGGGTGGGGGGGGGTAAGGTGAATTAGTATAACAACTATTTTAACCAATTTAAACTTTATCCATCATAATAGAATAAATTACTAAATTTAACAACTATGCACATGAGAACACAATAACACTGTTTTACGTGGAAACCCAATGCGGGAGAAAACCATGGCAAATAATTGCGTTTATATAATTCTTCTCTTACAATGTTTGTAGGCACCAACCCCTAAGTTTATGAGCACCAACTCATTGGAAGCTCCAACTCCCACTTCTAAATTTGCAGGAAGCAACCTACTGGAAGCACCAACTCCCACAACAAAAGTTCCACCTTCTATGTTGCTTCTTCAACGGATGATGGACATTACGATCTCTTCAATACTTATTCTCTCCTTCACAGATCTGCTTATAACATTCAGTATAAATCTGATTTGTTGCTAATAAAACTCTGTTCTTGATCTGCTCCAACACTACTTTCATTTACTTACTAATCTGCTCTACATCTGATGATGTTATATCGCAGAAATTCCACTGTACATCACATGTCTCTCACTTCTTTCACACATCCTTTTTATAATCCTGACATGTATATATTTATTTCTAAATCAGATCAATGAATCTGATTATATATATATATATATATATATTTCCTTTTTATACATTTCTCCTGTTGATTGGTTATGTCTTTAATGACTATGTCACTTCACTTGGCAACTGCACCCTCTTATTTTAATAAACTTACCTTAACAAATTACACTTGATTTAGTTTAGATAAAATCGCACCTTTTAATTAAATCGCACTTGCAAATTTTTCTGATTTGTCTTAACACGTCGCTGCTAATAACTCCAACTTTAGACAAGGAGATCGCTGTTTTGACATCTGTAACTTGGGCTAAGTGGTGCAAGATATCACACAAAAGAAACTACGTAGCTCTCAAACCATTAAGGAATTTTATACAGAATGAAATCAGAAAAAAAAAAAAAAAAATTTTTCACACAGCAAACTAACTTACATTCCACAAACTATTGTCACTCTTCTCTACTCTGTCTTGAGGCTCAAAACAATGCCTCATTTTATATCTGAAAATAAACTATCTTAGGCCTAAAACAAATTGGCTTTATCTCCTTGTATTTAGGAATATCAAAACTTAATCCTAAATTATTCTAACCATACTACATAAAATAGGCTGCAGTTTATTTATTTACTAATTACATCTCTTTGGCAGTTACAACCAATCCCTCCGTATATTCTAGAATGCACCTGCATTATACTCCCAAGGAACAAAGACTTGTTCATAGACTCCTGTCTATGAGGTCCTCAATACTGACACCATACTTGAATAGATCAGAAACTGTCATCCATGTGGAATCTTCAGGTGGGTGCCCTTTCCATTTGACCAAATATTCCAGATATTCCTTACCTCTGGTTCTCTGGTTTCACGATGACTTTTGTGTCCAAGATTGACTCAGGCTGCTTTGGTGTTGCTTTGGGCAACTGTTGCTCCCATTCGATGACCTGTTCTTCACTTATTTCAGTGACCTGGATTGTTTGTTCCTCATCCTTATAAGGGTATAGATCTGCAACATTGAAGATAGGAGAAATCCCAATGTCCTTCGGAAGTTCTATCTTGAATGCATTGCTAGAGAACCTTCGTAGAACCCCACATGGACCAATTTTCTTTGCTTTCAACTTGTTGTATTCACCTCTTGGAAAGCTTTCTTTTCTAAGATTGTGATGTCCTCTTTCTCAAATAGGATTTAAAAATAAATAATAGAAATAAATCAATTAAACAAGTAAATAATAATAAATAATAATTGATATAATATTGTCAATAAATAAATATATAAACAAATAATAAATAATAGAAATAAATTAATTAAATAAATAAACTATAATATAATTTATTATTAATATAATATTGATATAATATTATATATCAATAAATAAATATATAAATATATAATTATTAAATATATTAATAAATTTCATTAAATATATATTAATCTAAAAACTATTTAATAAATTCCAAATTTAATTACTAACGATATAAAAAAATTCAATAATAAAACGACTTAGAATCATGTCCTATATGAGAGACGCGACCCCTCCCAACTCACTTGGATATACAAGGGAGAGGCACGATAAAATAAGGGGATTCAGATTTTATAGAGGGTAGTCATCGAACATCAAGAAAAGAAATACCAGCACCAATATACAATCAAAATCAATCAGAGAGGAAGGATTGTAGAAAGGATAATGTCTGCATTGGTCACCATGTCCGGGTCTATAACCTTATGCCGACTGGAATTGCATGATACAAGGGTACGTCGATCTCCAAGATTGGTTGTCGTTTCTTCCTTAAAATTGTTCAAAGGAGGTGTGAGAAAATTGCCAAGTGGCTGTAACAAACTGGAACCCACCATCACATTGATTTACATAATAATTGAATAGGCAAATATTCATCTACCGCACTATACTAATATGCGATACACAGATTTATTGATTTCTTACTACCGTTGAACTTGAGGGCGACTAATACAGGCAGCTATCTCCATATAAATAAGAAAGGCTAAATATGGTATGATCAATTAGATTTTAGAGATATCTACCAAAGAACAATAACCAAGGCATCAATTACTACCGCTGAGCATTAGTGGATAGGGAAGTCGGTGTAAAGAGCCCAGCTGGCTCTCATTTACAATTTAGCTCTTTCCTCAAATTAAATTGCACTTTTAAATTTCTTTCAGAATATATAGAAATTAATGAACTTTAAATATGAATTTCAATGATACTTCTCAGATTTTTAACCTCTTGATAAATAACTACAACCATTAATTTCACCACTGAATGCTTACAAAAAATCAGAATTACAATAACTATCAAATTACTTCCCTATTACAAGCATTCACAAATAAATTTGGGCACCTTTAATTACATGTGACTGCTGGAAAAGAAACGCAGCCCAAGGGAATTGAAGCACAACTGCAAATGAAGAATGCAGCCTCCCAGATTATTAACACAGCCATCATTTGAACAACCACAGCCTCCAATGAGTGATTGCAGCCCCCTGAATAAATAACGCAGCCTGCTGTGAGTAAAACGCAGCCACAAGGTGAAGTATGCACAGGCTGGGAAAGGTGATGCTAGCTTCCAAATGAATTTGCAGCTCCTAAACAATGAAGTCTGCAACACTTATTTACCATACGCTGCCAGCAGATAGATCGCAGCTCCTGTAGAAATAGAACAATCATCTACCAAACAATAGCCACCAGGAAGAAAATTGAATCACCAATTGTAATTCAGAATTTATTCAAATATCCTCGAATTTGATATACTTCAGCATCAAATTCGAATACATAGGACCAGAATTGTATTCTCAGAATTCAGTGGCAAAATTCATCATCAATCAATGATGATTCAAATTGCCAAAAGAGAGGAATCAGTCCTCAAACCCTAGCCATCTTCTTCACAACCAAATTTATCAAAAGATCAATAGATATCTTAGAATGAGCTCTCAAGTCCCTTTTTATTCTTTCTTGTGAGAGCTCAAACACAATTCTCACCAATGTGGATAAATAAATATACTTTTCCTTTTAATAATTCATTTACTCCAATACTTTAAAATAATACCTTGGCTTAGACTTCCATGAATTAATTAAATAAATGGCCCCTTCCCATGATGATTCAACCCTCAACTTAAGTGAAATTATAACTTTATAATAAGCCATTTAATGATTTAATAATAATTTGACCACCAAAATAATAATAACTCCCAAAATACTAATCTTTTTAATATGCCGTCAGAAACAAGAGTCACACCTATTATTTCCCCATGTGACCAAATGCACTTTCCAAAAATAGAAAGGGTCCTTCTCGAACAACATCAAGCTTACTATAAATAGTAAACGTGGCAAAACTATAGCAAATGAAGTTCTAATGACACCAAACGAAAGCCAAACGAAAGCATACTGAATCTTGAAGTAGATGCCCACTGAAAGAGACCCTTTGTCCATCCTCATTAGCCTACGAGGGTCACATGATAGGCTAATCCCAAGATCCTGAAAAACGGGGACATTACAGTTCTCCCTTCCCAAGATTGCTTGTCCTCAAGCAATCAGGAAAACAAGCAACATCACAGACCACCTGGATCCCAAGGATGGTCATAAGTAATGTCCCGATCCTCACCATACTCCTGTGAAGAAAATCCCAACATCAACAGTATAAACACCTACAATTGAAAAACCACCCTCAACACCCAAATAAGTGACATCACTGAAAACATCATCTGAAGGCTGACTGTAGATGCCGATGTAGAAAACAACCCAGCGGAACTCAACCCTACTAAAAGATCAAATCTGTGAAAACTCGAGTCGCTATCTAACCGACACTCACACCCAACTGCATTGAGAAGAAGACAATGACCAAATGTGTTTGAATCACTGTTACCAACTCTAACCTCTGATAAACTGTCCTGGGTGTGTGGATACTGCAAGTAGTCTAACTTGCAACTGCCAATGCCATCTGCAAAAGATGGGTCTAATCCATCCCATAATGGATGGTAAGAAACTGAAGTCGGTCTACACCTACGTGAGATCAAATCTTCTATCTGTGGGTCAAAAAAAAAATGATGAGCATACTCCACCGTATAATGCCGGTAGAAAGCCACACTCTCTGTCAATGGCTCATCATTACCCAACTGGAAATCATGAGATGGCTCCAATCTTTGACTCCACATAACCACAGGCTGGTTAGGATCCTGAGTAACCTTCTCAGGAAACCCAACCTCGAAATCCCTGTGGGGAAGCATAGTAGATAGAATCTCCACAATCTTCCCTACCAACCTCTGAATAGCACAAGAGCCTCAGATGAGAGTACCCTCAGACACTCTGTATGAATCCTCTTGCACATTTGCACTCTTAAGTAAATACTCCGTGAATGACTTCGTGTAGTAGAAATTATACGTGGAAGCGTCAACTTGTTCCCCTGCAACCCACAGCTGATCCCTCTGAAAATGTGGCACTACCAACTCATCTGTACCTAGTGCACCCACATCCTGAACAGATGTGTCTGCCACATCATCATTTCGCGCATCCCCAACCGTAGAAGCCAACTCACCACCAACCATCTCAATGTGCAACCGAACTAGGTCTGGGGCTGGTGTGGACCGAAAATGCTCCAACTCCACGGTCACCTCTTCTAATTGAAACTGCGACTCTTGAAGAGCTTGCTGAGTGCCCTCTAAAGCTTCAGAAGTCGCTGTGAGCTCTTGAATAAGCTCACTCACCTCCTCTCTGTCCAACAGTGCCTCGTATGCTGTACTCCCCCACTCAACTAGGTGATTTCGGTTGGCTACCATCTATAAACAATCCTATCTCAAAATCCCGACAGCCTCATGCAAAGAATGAATCTTTGTCAAGGAAAGATAACCACCACTGTGCTTATCTGTCATAGGAGCACCCCAATCATAAACAACCAATAGCTGACAAGTGGCATCAAAATGCTCAAGAGTAGAAGTAATATCTCTCTCACCAACTCGCAACTAGCTAGTCACATGATGACTCTGCACAACGAGCCTCCTATGTAAAACCTCAACTGCACTGTCCACACTATGAAAGGAAGTTGTATCCAACAAACTCCCCTTAGGATCACCGTATCTCTCTGTGCTTTCATCCGAGCACCCATCAAGAAACTGAGTACAGACATCAGACTCGTCCTCCACTATTCCCGAGGAAGTTGCCGCTGAATCCAACTCAACACAATCTCCAGCTACCTCATCCTCTACAACCACCTGACAATCCAGATCCTGGTATCCATCCTCATTCACTAACAACTCAGTGTCCTCTCCCAAGGTCTGATAAATCAAGCATGACTTGCTGCAGGACAAATCATCCTTATGAGTCACCGAAGTAACCCCCTCTCTAAAAGTGGAAGCCCTGGCTGTAACAAACTCTTGCCACTCATTGTCATGTCCCCATTCTGGCTGACATCGTTTAGCGTGCCAGATCAGTCTATCACAGGCTCTCGTAGACTGGTGGCGATGTGGAGAGAGTCATTTTGTAGATCAGTGGTTGTATTTGCTCTTGGAGAAGTGATTTAGAGCTTATTTTTATTATTATGAGTTATGCGGGCCCCACATGTTATAATTTTAAGTTGAGTTGCACTTTTTATTTTATAAAGTTATATTATTATAAAAGTGCATTATAATGGGATTTTATAATGGATGCTTCTAGAAGTTCTTAGTAACTTCTCAAAAAGTGAATAAATAGGGGGCTTGGGCATTCATTTGGACAAGCTGATTTGAGGATTCTTCTACTTTTCCATATTGGAGCAATTTGTAGTCATTTGGTCTGCAAATTTTCATTAGATCTTTGGGAACGATAACTCTCTTGGATTTGCATAACTGAGGAAGTGAGATATCTTCTGAAGGGTTGCACATTGGAAGTGGTATTCAGCCATTTCATGTTGAGCTTATTTGGAATCCTCAGATTTACCTAAGGGTTTGAGTTTTGGTTGCAAGAGGAAGAAAAAGCAGATCCGAAAAAGCAATCCGAAAAAGCAAAACGAAAAAGCGGATCCGAAAAAGCAATCCGAAAAAGCAATCCGAAAAAGCAAAACGAAAAAGCGGATCCGAAAAAGCAGTCCGAAAAAGCAGATCCGAAAAAGTAGTCCGAAAAAGCAAATCCGAAAAAAGCAGTCCGAAAAAGCAGACCCGAAAAAGCAAAGCAAAAAAAATAGAATTGCAGCCATCTACAATCAGCTGTAAATTGGGATCAGTTCGGGTGCAATTGGAGGTGTCTACATCAGCATACTTCATCATCGATTTGATCAACATTTGGTGCAACGTTTCCAGGTTTTTATACATTGTTTGATATTGATGTTTTGGGTACCAAAATGGTAAAAATCTGCATAAGTACAGTCACTATATAGCAGTCCAGAATTCCTTTGAACAGTCACTGTTATTTCTCATTGTAATTGGATTGATTTAGTGAAGTGCATTCTATGGTTTGGTCATTACCATAGTTCATTGTTGAAATCTGAATTTGACATAGTTGTCATAGCCCATTATACTCTCAGAATTCAGTCATAGTAATCAGTCTTGGGAAAATTGATCATTGCATTAATAGTAGAGTTTCTCTTTGTTGATATAGTCATTGTAAGGTGCCAAGTGATTGGAATCTCTGAATGTTATTATTAGTGCTGTTAATGTTCATTTCAATATTGGTATTGTTATCTCAATTGTACTTGATGCTCAAAACAATTACAACCTTGAAACACATTATTGCAAACAAACAATTCAGTGCATGTCAACTGTTTGACGAATTTTCTCAGTTCAGTATTAGTGGTTTTTAGTGGCCTATTGGTAAGGGTCATTACACTCATATGCTTCCCCATCCTCATCTGTGAGTCCCTGTAACAAAGGATCCTGGAACCCACCACCACCATATGACAACGCTGAGTCCACACCCAAAGTCAAATATAAAAAGCCAGAAACACTGCAGCACCTATCATCCTCACTCTCAACATCAGAAATATCAGTGATGCTAGTGTCCACATCGTCTATTCGCGACTCTTCCACTAACTCTGGCTGCATACATGACTCAATGTCATCATGTGAATCATCTACACTGTGGCATGAATCTATGTCACCCAACTCAACTGCAACACTCCCATCATGAGTGTCATCACTAGATAGCTCCATGCTCACATCCTCAATACAGGAAAAGACCACTGTCTCCTGCACTGATTCCACACTGCGACTGCTATCATAAACTTCAAAGCTGTCAGAGCTCATACACTCCTCGCAGTCATCACCCAACATCCCACAAGGGGTGTCATCCCCAATGCGACTCACAACATCCTCAAAAGTATCATCAGATGTATCTATACTATCTGCATCAACATCTCCTGCTAAAATCTCAACTACTGACACTTGACTCTGCACACATGACTCAACATCAGGCTGTGCACCAATAATGTTGGAGCACGAACTATCATCAACTGACTCCGCTATAACGCCCAGATCACCAACATCACCACTGGGAGACTCCATACATGCATTAGTCCCATCTGAGGAAGCAACTGCCTCCTGAACTGGAGCAACACTACTATAGCTGACATAAAAATCTCCAATAACCACACCCTCCACGGAAGAGTCTGAACACTCAGTGATAACTACAACATCAGCCACCTTCTGCACTAACTGTAGCAACTACTCTGGAAGCCTCAACCTGTTGATGCTCGGCGCTGTTGTCAACCAAGGGTACTGAAACATCCACATGTTCCTGTGAAATAAATCCAACATCAGCACTGCGGATTGGATTAGCAGGTGCTGTACTAGATATAGGAACATCTGCATCATGGACACCTGTCGGGGAAAACTCAAGCCTTCTTCCCTACAATCTTGATGTCGGCATTCTAAAAGCAGAGACCATATACCTTGCTGCCCTGTCTACTGTCATTGGATCCGACAAATTCTCTGCCAATCTTTGCAGATGCAGCCTAAGTCTTTCCATACTTTCTACTAAGGCATTTAATTCCTCTCTTTTTCCCATACTGTTACGGCGACTTCCAGAACTGGGCCTCCTGTATTTATCCATAGCTAGGGAAAGTGGAAGTGCTGATCACTTTTAAAATAACTTTTGAAAATAAATGAATCCAGACCCCACAAGATGGCAGGAAAAATGCTCTGATACCACTATAAAGAGCCCAGCTAGCTCTCATTTACAATCTAGCTCTTTCCTCAAATTAAATTGCACTTCTAAATTTCTTTTAGAATATATAGAAATTAATGAACATCAAATATGAATTTCAATGATACTTCTCAGATTTTTAACCTCTTGATAAATAACTACAACCATTAATTCACCACTGAATGTTTACAAAAAATTAGAATTACAATAACTATCAAATTAATTCCCTATTACAAGCATTCACAAATAAATTTGGGCACCTTTAATTACATGTGACTGCTGGAAAAGAAACGCAGTCCAAGGGAATTGAAGCACAATTGCAAATGAAGAATGCAGCCTCCCAGATTATTAACGCAACCATCATTTAAACAACCACAGCCTCCAATGAGCGATTGCAGCCCCCTGAATAAATAACGCAGCCACAAGGTGAAGTACGCACAGGCTAGGAAAGGTGATGCCAGCTTCCAAATGAATTTGCAGCTCCTAAACAGTGAAGTTTGCAGCACTTATTTACCATATGCTGCTAGCAGATAGATCGTAGCTCCTGTAGAAATAGAACAATCTTGTACCAAACAATAGCCACCAAGAAGAAAATTGAATCACCAATTGTAATTCATAATTTATTCAAATATCCTCAAATTTGATATACTTCAGCATCAAATTCGAATATATAGGACCAAAATTGTATTATCAAAATTCAGTGGCAAAATTCACCATCAATCAGTGATGATTCAAATTGCCAAAAGAGAGGAATCAGTCCTTAAACCCTAGCCATCTTCACAACCAAATTTATCAAAAGATCAATAGATATCTTAGAATGAGCTCTCAAGTCCCTTTTTATTCTTTCTTGTGAGAGCTCAAACACAATTCTTACCAATGTGGGATAAATAAATATACTTTTCCTTTTAATAATTTATTTACTCCAATACTTTAAAATAATACCTTGGCTTAGGCTTCCGTGAATTAATTAAATAAATGACCCCTTCCCATGATGACTCAACCCCCAAGTGAAATTATAAAGTTAAATTATAACTTTATAATAAGCCATTTAATGATTTAATAATAATTTGACCACCAAAATAATAATAACTCCCAAAATACTGATCCTTTTAATATGCCGTTTGAAATAGGAGTCACACCTATTATTTCCCCATGTGACCAAATGCACTTTCCAAAAATAGAAAGGGTCCTTCTCGAACAACATCAGGCTTACTATAAATAGTAAACGTGGAAAAATTATAGCAAATGAAGTTCGAATGACACCAAACAAAAGCCAAACCAAAGCATACTGAATCTTGAAGTAGATGCCCACTGAAAGAGACCCTCTGTCCATCCTCATTAGCCTACGAGGGTCACATGATAGGCTAATCCCAAGAGCCTGAAAAACGGGGACATTACAGTCGACAATCTTAATTCCAATGTGACAGTGAATTAATGAGATTAATTACATCCAAGAAACTGGAGTAAATTATCATATTGACCTAACCAACAAAGGCACGATTAGAGAAAGACACGTCTTTCAGATATCCAAAGATGGATCAAAAAATATATGTAATCGGGAACAAATTCCAATTTCCAATCATCGAATATAAGGACAAAACAAAGGGCACCAATCAAGGAGTCAATTCCTCACAGTCTGCAACTAAATTGACAACATGACGTATAAGGGGAAATATCTGCATAATTGATCATTTGAGAACTTGTCAACTAAAGACTTTATCTTGTCCACCCTTGGATCTACTCAAATCAGAGAGACTATTAAAGCAACAAGATAATCTCCCAATAATAGTGTGAATTCAATTGAGCTAGAGTCTTGTTTTGTCCAAAATGCCCTACTAAGTTGCCACTGTGTTTCTCCTTCAACAAGTTTTCTCTCATGGAACTTCTTGGGATGCAAAGTTGGTTTCCTTTGAAAAGTAGGCCCTCATGTATCATGTACTCCATCCAAGGACTTTTGCCCCTACTATGGGGATTTAAACAAGCTTCATATGGCTCCGTAATGTCTCTATCTTCCTTGTACAATTCCTTTAGGTCATCAAATCCCAATATACTTGAGATTCTTGCAAGGTCAAATTCCTACTCAAAGCATCTGCAACTTTATTAGATTGACCACTCTTGTGCTTGATGACAAAAGTAAAAGTTTGCAAAAATTCAACCCATTTGACATGTATATGGCTCACCTTAGCTTGACTACTAATGAATTGCAAAGCATGATTATCAGTGTACAAAATAAACTCCTTAGGCATGAGATAATGTCTCCATTTTTTTAAAGCTTGTATAATGGCATAGAAGTATATGTTGAATATCTCTTCCTTGCATCATTAATCTTTTCACTGAAGTAAGCAATAGGCTTTCCATCTTGACTCAAGACAACACCTATAGCAGTCCCAGTGACATCACATTCAACTTGAAAAGGCTTAGTAAAATCAGGTAAAGACAAGATAGGCTCTTTTGTAATTTTCTTTTTAAGTATCTGGAAACTCTTTTCAGTAGCTTCAGTCCAATGAAATGTCCTTTTATCTCCCTTAATTGTATCCACTATTGGAGCACAAATCCCACTAAAATTCCTTATGAATTTTCTATAGAAACTAGCCAATCCGTGAAAACTTCCTACTTTGAAGATACTCTTAGGGGTAGGCCATTCAATGATTGCCTTTATCTTCTCTTTGTCCATCTTTAATCCTTCTTGGGAGACGACAAATCCTAGATAAACTAGTTCTGTCTTTCAGAAAGTACACTTTTTGAGATTGATTATCATCTTCTCCTCATGCAACTTGTCTAATACCATTCTTAAATGCCTAAGATGTTCTTCCTTTGATTGACTATATACCAAGATGTCATCCAAGTAAACTATGACAAACTTATTTGTGAAATCTTTAAGTACCTCATTCATGAGCCGCATGAAAGTGCTTGGAGTATTAGTTAAGCCAAATGGCATAACTAGCCATTCATAGGGTCCATCATTTGTTTTAAAGGTTGTCTTCCACTCACCGCCTTCTCTAATTCAAATCTGATGGTAGCCACTCTTCAAGTCCATTTTAGAATAATATTTAGCCCCATTTAAACAATTCAACAAATCATCAATTCTCGGCAAAGGGAACCTATACCTGATAGTGATTTTGTTGATTGCTCTGGAATCTGTGCACATTCTCCAGCTCCCATCCTTCTTAGGACTCAACACGGTTGGAATTGCACAAGGGCTTAAACTTTCCCTTATCAACCCTTTCTCTAACAATTCTTGTACTTGTTTTTTGATTTGTTCGTTCTCTTTTGGCGTCATCTTGTACGCTGCTTTATTTGGAAGATTTGCTCGTGGAATCAAGTCTATGTGATGGATGATACTCCTTAATGGAGGTAAAGCATTAGGTATATCATCTACTACTGTGTGTACATAATATTTCAACATGTCTTAAATTTCTTCAGGTAAATCAATAAATTTTGTACCAATGACTACACTTTTGAGCTTTCCTATCAAAGCAAAGTCTACCTCTTCTTCATTTGATGTAAAAATTCCTTACCTCCCATCAACATCACTTTGGAGCTTGATTCAAGAACATCTTGTTCTTCCTTCATAGGTGGAAGAATGTGCTTCTTTCCATCCTTCTCAAAATTGTAAGTGTTGTGCCTCCCATCATGGATAGCTTTCCTGTCATATTGCCAGGGTCTTCCAAGCAGAATGTGACAAACATCCATGGGCATAACATCACACACTATTTGATCTTTATAAGTTCCTATTTGGAAATCCACCATGCATTGCTCATTAACCAAAAGCTGATGTCCTTTTTGTAACCATGATACTTTATAGGGAGTAGGATGCATTGCATTTTTCAATCCTAGTTTCTCCACCATCTTTGTCAAAACTAGATTGTCCGTGCTCTCGCTATCTATGATGACTTTACGACATTTTCCTCCACTCTTGCATGTTGTTCTAAACAAAAATTTTCTTTGAGGTGGCTCTATCACTTCCTTGTTGGGTTTAAGTAACTCTCTTTTTGTCAAGAGCGATTCACCAACTTAAGCTGCATCATTATAAGCGACAGGTTCCTGTACATCTTCATCCTCTTCACCTTGAGCAATACTAGTATGCTTCATCCACAATTCTAGGACACAAAAGGTTAATCGCATCCTGAACATTATATTTCAACCCATTGAGATACTAGACCACTTTTCCAGTATCTTCTTCTTTATGACTAGGTTTAATGGTAAACCTATAAAATTTCTCAATATATTCCTTAACTGACATTTCCTTTTGTTTGAGATTTTGTAATGCTTTAAAAAGATTAAGCTGGTAGTCTTTAGGCAAGAATTTACCTCTGAGTTTTGCTACCATACTATCCCAGCTCACAATATTGGTTTTTCCCTGTTGCATTCTTTCATCTTGTACTCCATCCCACCAAAGGGATGCTTGACCCCTCAATCGGGTTATTGTGAATTTCACTTTCTTGTCATTACCCACTTTTTCGTATTCAAAATACTTGTTCATTGCACTGATCCAATCGATTAGCTCCTTGGCATCTAGGCTACCTTCATACATAGGCACTTCCAACCTTGGCTTGGAACCAGTTCCTAGAATTGCTCTAATGATTCTTGTTTCAACTCCTTCCTCTTCTCTTTGGTGTTCCGCCTCTTCATCACTGACATCCCCTATGTCAGCTCCTCTTTTTTGTGCAAGTTCCATAGCTTGTAATCGCGCCTCCATGCATCTCATCCCTTCTAGAATTTCTGCATTGGCAACTTGCCTTCCTGGACCTTTTCCTCTTCCACAAACTCTAACCTCAACTTCTTGGCAAAGAAAATCTTCTCCCGTACTAACAGGGATTGTTTCGTTTTCAAATACCAATAATGGTATAGGACTGAAGAATAATCTTCTTTTGATACACAAATCTTTATTCTTATCTTAACAATAGATTACAAATTACAATCTTCAAAATAATACCCAACTCAACACCCATTCATAAACAATAATAAAATGCTATTTCTCATTACCCTTCTAGGGATAAAACAAAATATGTTTTAAAGCCCCACAGTATTTTAGCAACACACAATACCATGGAAGGGAAACGTCGTGCTTACAGATTTTTGGCGAGACTGCAATACATAGTTACAAGACTCGGACTTGCCTTGAACTCGGCAAGCTAGATTCAGGCTTGGACTCGAACTCGGTGTCCAGACTTGGCAAATTGAAAAACCCAAGAAATTCAAAGATTTTTAAGGATTTAAAACCTTTTCCATGCATCATTCAGTCAATTAACATCAAAGACACAATAATTGAGATAAATAAAAGCTACTTTTTACACATACACAAGTTTACATTGATCACATAAGTATAAATGCTTGATTACATTGATCAATAGTAACATAATAGATTTCAAAAGCCATATTTTACGAAGTCAATGGTAAAATAATACACCCCAAAACAGTTCTTTTAACACCACATTATACAAAGTCAAATATCGCACATAGCTGCATGTAAGTTTCAAAAGTCTACAACTACTAGATAGTGAATTGTGTTGACTCCATCAAAATCAAGCATACTAAACAATCAGATCTCTCACATCAACTTCTCACCATTAACAAAACAAAGAACTAAACGATTCCAAGTATTCAAAAACTATATTGATTTATCAACCTCCTCATTATATTCCTCCAGATCCAATTTACACCGATTCTCAGATTTACTTATTTTGCTACACTACATCAGAAACAAAACTACTAACAAATTGCTGTGGGACCCTTCTATAAAAGAGAAAATCTCAGATCTCTACCCAATTTCATGATACGATCTTTTCACAATGAATTGTAGAACAATCCAAACACCAATCATACAGGACATGGATTTGTATTCCAATTAAAGTATGCATTTTATAAAACTTTCATACACAGTACTGCTTTAATTAGCAGATAATAATATTTCAGAGTCCAATCAAGCTTTCTTGAGGCTTCACTATCACTACCTAAATTTGTTCACAAATTCTTCACAACCCAACTACTCTGAGAAGCAAAGGAATCAACAACAACAATCAAGAATCAATAATTGGGCCATTCTTAAAAAGAATATGTGATGAGCCCAACTGGCTCTATTTTGCAAACTAGCTCTTTTCTCAAATTTAATTGCAATTTAACAGAGATCCAAAATATTTATAATTTATTTGCAATTTTTCAATTTAAAATCAGAGATAATTTTTCACTGAATTTCTCAACATAAGCGATATGAACAATAGCAATTTATAATTCAGATGCTCACAAGATTTGATTCAATAATTGCAAGAATAAAAAACAAGGTAATCATTATGAAAGGCACCTTTATTTAATACAGCTGCTTGCTAACATGAAATCAAGCTTGTCTGTAAATGACAATCTATAACCAAAACGTAGCCTCCATGATATGCAGCGTGTCTCTTTAATATGTATTGCAGCCTTCCTCAAACCCCTTATGCAGCTTGAAGGATAACAGTGCAGCCCTATTAAACATGTGCTAGCTCCCTAGAATTCTGAATGTCAACACAGGTCTCTTCCACACAAAACACAGCACTTAAATAACAAGAAACTTGCCTAGAATTTGAAACGCAACACTCCTGATTTGAAACGCAGCTTCCAAAATATGAATGAAACTTCTCTTAAACCTGTCGTACAATCTTCACAATGAATGCTGAGAATATTTCCTACTTACACTTCACTGATATAACAGCCAGCTCAAAGCATAGGAGACTCTTGAAGGAAAACGCAGCCCTCCAAGAAAAGTTCGAATCCCATAAAAATCCAAGAGTTCTCTCAAAAATCTGAAGACCAAACTCAATGAAACCCTTGCTTCCTTCAAGAATTTTGAAATTCTCCTCCAAGAACACTTTTCAATATTTAATCAAATGACATAAGGTGTTTTAGAATGAGCTCTTAAGTCCCTTCTTATTCTTTCTTGTGAGAGCTCAAACACAATCTTTATCAATGTGGGATAAATAGATATACTTTTCTTTTTAATAATTCATTTACTCCAATACTTTAAATTAATACCTTGGCTTAGGCTTCCATGAATTAATTAAATAAATGACCCCTTCTCATGATGGCTCAACCCTCAACTTAAGTGAAATTATAAAATTAAATTATAACTTTATAGTAAGCCATGTAATGATTTAATAATAATTTGGCCACCAAAATAATAATAACTCCCAAAATACTTATCATTTTAATATGTCGTCTGAAACATGAGTCACACTTATTAATTTCCCATGTGACCAAATGCACTTTCCAAAAATAGAAAGGGTCCTTCTCGAACAACATCAGGCTTACTATAAATAGTAAACGTGACAAAACTATAGCAAATGAAGTCCAAATGACGCCAAACGAAAGCCAAACGAAAGCATATTGAATCCTGAAGTAGATGCCCACTGAAAGAGACCTTTTGTCCATCCTCATTTGCCTATGAGGGTCACATGATAGGCTAATCCCAAGAGCCTGAAAAACGGGGACATTACAATCCTCCCTTCCCAAGATTGCTTGTCCTCAAGCAATCAGGAAAAACAAAGCAACATCATCGCCCACCTGGATCCCAAGGATGGTTATGTATAATGCCCCTATCATCAACAAACTCCTGTAAAGAAATCATCAGCATCAAAAGTACCAACAAAAACATCTGAGATACTGAACTCAATAACCAAACTAAAGATGCTGCAACAGGAACACCACGTGGGAAAAACTCAACTGAGAGTAACTCACACAGGAGTAACTCAACCAACAGACCGGATTTACCCCCAGTCTTTGTGCCAACCAAGTCATCATACTAGTCATCAAATGGATGCATTGAAGAACTCTGCAACTAGTAGATGTCCTGAACGTGAGGATCAAAAGTGAAATGATAATCACTCCTCACAGTGTACACCCTTGTAAACTGCTTAGCTAGGCCTGACTGGCCTCCTGTAAAATCTGCCGGATAACCAAGTGTACTAATAGGATCCCAAACATTATCATCATCATCATCGTACAACGCCTGAAAGGGATCATCATTGAGCTCAAACAACGGATTGTCATAAGTCATAACGACATCCACATCAAATAAAGGATTGTTCACAAAGTGAACTGCTCCCATCTGCTGATCTGAGCTGAAAATCTGCGAACTGTGAGAGACATGATGTGTAATCTGCTCTACCTGAATGGATTCATGTCTCTGAAAATCCTCACTATTTGCAATAAGTCCCTGTAAACTATGATCTTGGGACCTATCATCATCCAATAACCACTCTGAGACATCATCTAAAATCTGATATGATATACCAAACTCGCTGCAGCATGAATCAACCTCATAGATAACATCAATAGTGTCCACATCATCAATGCCAACATCACCAACTTGTAAAACCTTTGACATCTCATGCCGCTGCTAACATGACTCATTGCTGTCATAAAAATCAGAATTAGAAGAACTTGCATTTAGCATGCAATCTTGAAAACTAACACTCTCATCATGTGAGTCAAAACCCATAGTGATATCCACAACATCCTCTATACTTGCCTTGTCATCAATGACATCAATAGGCTCAAACACAAGACTGTTGTCTTGCAAATCAGACCCTGTGTCACTAACTCTGATAGGCTTGGGATGATGAAACTCAGTACCACTATCTGCCAACAAGACATGCACATCCACGTGTCCCTGTAAGAAGCCTCCAACATCATGTGTGCAAATAGGACTAATGGCTGACCTAAGAACAGGGCTATCTCCACAATGATTAGTGGCTGCTGAAAACTTATCATGAAGATTTCTAAATGTCTCATTTGCAAGAACATCCCGTTTCTCTTCTTGCAGTCTTCGTGAAGGGAGATTTTCTAAAGATGGAAACCATGAAACTAGCTGCCTTGTCAACAGTGGCCGGATCTACAAGTTGGGCTTTAAGCCTTTCTTGTGTTTGCCTCAATTTCTCCATTTCTTTTTCCAAGGCACTTGATTGTTTCCTGTAACATGACACACTGCTAGACTGGTTCCCATATTTACCTGGTTTTCTGTATTTATCCATGACTAGAATAAAACTAGAGTGCTGATCACTCACAAATCAAACGTGGGAACTCAAGATTTCCAAACCCCACAGGATGGCAAGAAACATGCTCTGATACTACTGTGATGAGCCCAACTGGCTCTCTTTTGCAAACTAGCTCTTTTCTCAAATTTAATTGCAATTTAACAAAGATCCAAAATATTTATAACTTATTTGCAATTTTTCAATTAAAAATTACAGATAATATTCCACTGAATTTCTCAACATAAGCGATATGAACAATAGCAATTTATAATTCAGATGCTCACAAGATTTGACTCAATAATTGCAAGAATAAAAAACAAGGTAATCATTATGAAAGGCACCTTTATTTAATACAGCTACTTGCTAACATGAAATCAAGCTTGTTTGTAAATGACAATCTATAACCAAAACATAGCCTCCATGATATGCAACGTGTCTCTTTAATGTGTATTGCAGCCTTCCTCAAACCCCTTACGCAACTTGAAGGATAACAATGCAGCCCTATTAAACATGTGCTAGCTCCTTGGAATTCTGAATGTCAACACAAGTCTCTTCCACACAAAACAGAACACTTAAATAACAAGAAACTTGCCCAGAATTTAAAACACAGCGCTCCTGATTTGAAACACAGCTTCCAAAATATGAATGAAATTTCTCTTAAACCTGCCGTAAAATCTTCACAATGAATGCTGAGAATAGTTCCTACTTACAATTCACTGATATAACAGCCAGCTCAAAGCGTAGGAGACTCTTGAAGGAAAACGCAGCCCTCCAAGAAAAGTTCGAATCCCATAAAAATCCAAGAGTTCTCTCCAAAATCTGAAGACCAAACTCAATGAAACCTTTACTTCCTTCAAGAATTTTGAAATTCTCCTCCAAGAACACTTTTCAATATTTAATCAAATGACATAAGGTGTTTTAGAATGAGCTCTTAAGTCCCTTTTATTCTTTCTTGTGAGAACTCAAACACAATCCTTATCAATGTGGGATAAATAGATATATTTTTCTTTTTAATAATTCATTTACTCCAACACTTTAAATTAATACTTTGGCTTAGGCTTTCATGAATTAATTAAATAAATGCCCCCTTCTCATGATGACTCAACCCTCAACTTAAGTGAAATTATAAAGTTAAATTATAACTTTATAATAAATCGTTTAATGATTTAATAATAATTTGACCACCAAAATAATAACTCCTAAAATACTTATCATTTTAATATATCGTCTGAAACAGGAGTCACACTTATTAATTGCCCACGTGATCAAATGCACTTTTCAAAAATAGAAAGGGTCCTTCTCGAACAACATCAGGCTTACTATAAATAGTAAATGTGGCAAAACTATAGAAAATATGACACCAAACGAAAGCCAAACCAAAGCATACTGAATCCTGAAGTAGATGCGCACTGAAGGAGACCCTCTGTCCATCCTCATTAACCTATGAGGGTCACATGATAGGCTAATCCCAAGAGCCTGAAAAGCAGGGACATTAGAGAATAAGAAACAAATTTATGATACATATTACAAATGTCCCGAGTCAAATATGTACACCGACCTAAAACTACTCCCAGAATAAATAAAGTAGAATTTTGCCTATCATTGTCCCTAAATAAACAAAACTTTTAAAAAATGTTTTTGTTTTTGCCTTTGACTGGCTTACTGCTGAGAGTCCGGCAAGTCTGCTAGGACTTTGCGGGAGTCTGCTGAGTCCAAGTACAGAGCCAAAAAGACTATGGAGTCCTGGCTTGGCGCAGGACTGTAACTGCTCATTCTAACACCTCAATGACATGGCTGGTGAAGATTTATTTCTGTTTGTCAAATTTGACATTCCTTCTTATGATGCTCTGCTGGTTTCTTTGCAATTGATCTTGCTGGGCTTGAACTTCAGCTGAGTCTGCAATGGAGGGAACAATTCAAGCAATGGTTGCTCTTGAACCCCATGAACTCCTATGGCAATCTCCACCTTTCTACAACCTTTCAACATGCGGTCAGCTCGCATGCTTGACCCTTGTGGTAGACTTATTGCAGCCCAAGGACAATGACATCCGTATGCAAGTTAAGGGAAAATATTTCAGAAATCCCTCATTTATCACGAATGAACCATACCAGCCCCACACTCCATGCTCCATTCACCAGGCGTCCATTTCGATCCTTAAAGATGTTCAAAACCATCTTTTCTCACACTCAGCAACGCAGCTGCATACAGATTTCACTCTCAACTCTACAGGCAGGATTCTCCTGCTCTGATACAACAAACTGGTGCAAGGTAACACAGAAAAGAAACTAGGTAGCTCTCAAACCATTAAGGAATTTTACACACAATGAAATCAGAAAAAAAGAAAAAAAGAAAAAATTCACACAGCAAACTAACTTACATTCCACAAACTATTGTCACTCTTCTCTACTCTGTCTCGAGGCTGGAAATAACGCCTCATTTTATATCTGAAAACAAACTATCTTAGGCCTAAAACAAATTGGCCTTATCTCCTTGTATTTAGGAGTATGAAAACTTAATCCTAAATTATTCTAACCATACTACATAAAATAGGCTGCAGTTTAATTATTTACTAATTACATCTCTTTGGCAGTTACAACCAATCACTCCGTATATTCTAGAATGCACCTGCATCACTAAGATTGTGTCCAAACACTTGGACCTCTACCGCCGCTTTGTCCTCACTTGTATATCGAGGATTTGCTGTTTGTCTTCACATAGAATCACCGATGTCTTCACTATTAATTATTTTGATTTTGTTTGTTACGAACATCAGATAGTCGCTGTTTTATTAAAGACTAACTGTGATCGGGCTTAGCCATATTCTTCCTTTGAAATATCGGTGTTTGTCTTATTAATGACTTATATTATCGCTGTCTTTTGTGTTGCTTACGTGCTATCTGATTTGTCTTCTTGCCTACTTTGTTATTGAATAAGACAAAATCTGTTTGTCTTTTATGCCATGTTAACAAACTTGATTGGCGTTGGTATAATATTATTGCCGACTTCTTTATTACCTCCATCGTTGTCTTTAGATGTCCATTCATTATTTTGAACTATGTTCCACCATATACAAATCAGATAAGACAAATTTTTCTTATTCTTTATTTTGCCTTTTCTGTTTTTGTCTTATTCACATGACTTTGTCTTACATGGTTTTTTTTATCGCTGCCTTTTTTTAATACCTATCTTCTATTGTTTGTTTGCGAGGACAATTATTGTTATTTTTAATAATCCTTTTGTTCATTTATAAGACCGCTACATATAAACAGAGGTATCTTCTTTTCTCATTGCTGCTCCATATTTCATAATTGCTTCATCAAAATAATTCTTAATGAAATTGCTGCCTTGATACTTTTGCATAGGTACTGTCTTTATTATTATCAAACCTCTTGATTGCTGTTGACTGCCTCCATGAATTCATTAATATCTGAAATAAGCATCTCTAAGGTTCTGCTTATTACTTGTACCTTAGTTTACAACCCCAATGCAATCCTGCATCTGCAACATATAACTCTATGCATAATCAAATATAAGGATCTTTACAGTTCTGCTTCTTAATGCCTGCAGCTGCATCATATAACTCCAGCTTTCCAAATGCACTATACTCCAAGTTTTCTACTTCCATCCTGACCAATTATAGACCATTGACATCAACGACAATCTCAAACAATTAATGATAGGAATTAATGTCTTTGATGTCAATGACAATATTTCCTACACTACATTGAACTTATTTTCTTCTTTCCTTCTCAATTTTTATTTCAGATCCCTCCTTACACTAATGCTCTAAATCTGCTCTAGATCTCTTCTACTCCCTTTCCTCCATTCCATTTTGTAATGTCCCCGTTTTTCAGACTATTGGGATTAGCTTGGTTGGCGACCCTCGCAAGCTAATCAGACGATCAGAGGGGGTCAGTTGACGGAGCCAGTGTTGGGATTCCATTCTGGAAGTCTAGATTACTAGGTCTGCTCTTTGTTCGGGTCAATTTGATCAACTTACTATTTTTAGTAAGTGGTATTTTGGGTATGGCCAGGATTAGCAGGGTGTCTGCACGGGGTGTTAGATGTTTCAAGATCGAGTTTCAAGGAATCTCTAGTTTGAGTGACTTACTATTTATAGTAAGTCTATTTTTAGCAGTTGGCTATTTCTGGTAGAGTAGTTGAAGTTTGAGGCTCTGGTGTCAGAGACAGATTTGTTGCAGTCAGTGGGTTGCAGTGGCTTTTTATTTTAAAGTTATCGTTATTAAATTAAATTATTTTAATTTAATAATTTAATAACTTTATAACTTAATGTTATAAAATGAAGTTGTGTTTAAAAAGTCTCTTAAGTGAAAAAAGCGAAATTGAAGCTTTTTCTAAAAAAGCTATATATTAAATTTGAAAAAACACTTTCATTCACCTTTTGATCATTTGATAAAATTGTTTTGTGAGAAGGAATCAAATTTCCCTTGGTGTGCTAGGGTTTGGAGGTTTTTGGAAGAACTTGGTCTTCACTCCTGGAGAGAGTTCTTCTTTTGTTTCTGGTGCTCGGTCTTCATCTCTGGAGAGAGTGCTAATTTTCTTGCTGATTGTTACTGAGCTGCAAATTTTTTAATTTGCAAATCTTAGAGACTACTGTACAATATTCAGGAAGGGCCGTACAGTCTTAATGCTGGTGCCATATGGATCTACAGAGAGTTTCAGCTTGCTGGTGTATTGTCTCCTTGACGTGAGGCATGTTTGATCATTTTGGAGTTGCATTTCAAACAGTTGCAAGCAATAGGCAGGTTAAAGAGGTTGACGTCATCTTTTGGCAGCACGTGAATATGATACAAGCTGCGTTTTGATTTCCAGCCAGTGGCGTTAAATATTAAGGTGTCATCTTCAGCAATTACTCTAGTATTACATTTTGATAATTAAAGTGTTATTGCTAGTTAATGTTTTTTGTTAGAAATCTTCATTGGTAACGTGCTGATTGAATGCAAAGGATAATTACTTCCGTTATTAATGGGAAATAAAGTGAATGCTTAAGAAAAATTGCTGTTGTTATTTAAAAGTAAAAATCTGGAAGTTGTTGCAATTTATTTATATTTAAAATTTTGCAATTGAAATTGAGATAAGGGCATTAAATGCAATTGAGAGCTAGTTGGGCTCATCACACATTTAATCCTTCTTCCCCTTCATATCTTTTGTGAGGAAGGGTCCACCTCTTCCCCATGTCTTCCCTTTTCAATGGTCACACCCTTTCACAATTACCACCTTTTGAAAGAGTCACAACCCTTCATCTTTTAAAAGAGTCACTTCCTTATTATCTTCCCTTTCCTTCCATATATATTCAAATAAATTAAATTTAATAGAAAATGCTTTGTACTCATTGATGGACTCGCTAGATCTATTTTATCATAAAATTTTGCAAAAAGATATTTTTAAAGAGAAATTTAAGTAATGTTTTAAGTTACCAAGGTTTTCACAAGTCTTTGTCAAGTTGCAAAATTTGGGTCTATAAGTCTTTGCCTAGTCCAAGTTTGCCAACTATGGGAGAAACAACTTTCAATTTCTATCGTGTACTAGTAAACCTTTCTTAAGCTACTATGTTTTAAGTTCTCCCAATAAGTTCATCAATGGTCTTTTGATGTTAAAGCCAAATTCTAGATATATTTTCTCTTTCTTTTGTGAAAGGGAAGTTTGTTCTCTATAAGGGTTGTCCTATTGTATGATTTATTCAATGCATAGCATCTTCTTGTTTATTAAAAAAAATTAAGCATATTTTACTAAATTTTTAATTGACTATCCAAGTTAAGATGTGCGATTTGTTTGCAAATATTGACTAGGGTAATAGCAACAAGCGAAGAGTTAGTCAATAAAAATAATTCTTAGCTCAATTGATATGTATGATAATCACAAGTAGAGATAGATGTATGTGGTATCTTAGCTTTTCAATTGATGTAAAGCATATTAATTGTTACTGATCATTTTTATGACATAGGAAGATTAACCTCTAAAATATTGTTTGTCGATGAATGGTATTTTATAGATTTATTGCTACACAAGTATTTCCTGCTGATTCTGCATACATTGGGTTGGCTGCTCCTGGTGAGGCTGGATCTTGGCAAAAGGAAAGTAAGGTAATTTGGTCAGTACATTGCAGTCCATTTTTTTTCTTTTTAAGTTGAAACATGTCATTATCTACTGTAAATAAGTTTTGTGATTAGTGATATCATTACTTGGTGCTTCCATTATAACATAATATGTTGTAATGGATCGGTATGGAATTCATTTGATTTAATGAATGGGTTGTTAACCAAATGTGTTCTTATGAAATATTGTATTTCAGGGTTATCAATTTTGGACAGAGACAGATCAAAATGGATTTTTTCAAATTGATAATATCAATTCTGGCGAGTATAATATATATGGATGGGTACCAAATGTTGTCGGTGATTACAAGAATGAGATTGTTCTTCAACTCTCCCCAGGTTCTCATTTAATTTACCACGTTCAATTTTTTCTATAACTAACTCTGATTTCATGCATTACCCATACAAATCGGGCTATGGTCTTAATTTTGTTACTATGGGTATTTTTTTTCTTATTATTCTTAACAGTTATGTTTCATAATTAACAAAAAAACTGATTTTATTGTGTGTGAAGAGAAAATAACCACTTCTTCAAATATGTAGGCTAAAAATGAATAAAGAATCTAATTAAGAAATTAACTTAGATATATGAGCTTTTGGAGCTGAAACAAATTCAAATGATTAAAATAAAAGCTTATTTTGATATCAGAGAAAGGAAGATTAATTTGAGTATGATAGAGATCACATACTTGATATTTGAGACTAGATTTGGATGGATAGGTTATCATGACTATTTTTTGTGAAATCTGGAATTGTATGTGAACTTGGATCAAACCCACACCGATGGCCTTGACCATTTTTTGTGGTCTTAACTCTCATAGATTCAGGTTTTTGTTTCTAATAAAATTTTTAATGTTAGGGATGGGAATTGACCAGCTTTTGTGTGTGCTCCTTAGTTAAGCCCTTTTGTTGATTCAATAGTTTTTGTAAAAGATGAAAGGCACACCAAACAATGTATGCTATAGATGTTTAGGTGGATAATAATGATATGATAGAATGATGCTCAGTGTTTGACATATTGATGCAATGTAGTACAATAGATGCCAGAGTGACCTTGTGAAAGAACTAGGGTTTTTAATATTTGTTGATGCAAGAGCTTATGGAATTGAGACGAGTGATGAAAAGATTGAGTGCTAACAAAGGTTTGAATGTGGATTAAACCTTACGATAGATAGATATGTGCATCGGTTGTTATGTATTAGCTGTGATGTCATTTTAGATGCACAATTGGAACTCTTTTTTGCCACAAAAATATAATAACAACTAGGTGGGATTGAGTCAGCTTGGGGCTATAATTAAACTTGAATTTGCAAATTAAGGTGAAGATTGCATGCATAAATGTGGATGATCTGGATGATGCAAATGGCTTAGCTGTGATGTCATTTATACATTTTAGATGCACAATTGGGACTCTTTTTTGCACAAAGATAGATTAACAAAAAAGTGGGATTGAGTTAGCTCAAGGTCATAATTAAACTTGAATTTGCAAATTAAGGTCAAGATCACATGTGCAGCCTGAACTATGAAGGCCACATATGTGCCCTTGAATTAGATAGAGGAAATAGTTATTTGAGAACTAGGAATGTGCCCTTGAATTAGATTGACTTTGTGGTCGATGATAATCCCAAATCAGAGAAAACCATCTACTATGACTATGCACTTATAAAACCCACTCAAAGTGTTGTAAAACAAGAGGAAAAAGTGCAATTGGTGCACTTTTAACGCTTTCATAATGGATGAACACAATTTTAGGAAGATTTATTACTTGTGGCATTGACCTAGTTGTCTTCCGACTCTTTGATTTCTTTTTATTTGTTTTTTATTACAAATGGTGTTATGGATATTTTATTAATAGTTTTTACAATTTTCTCCTAGAAACTAAATATTGCTATTACTTTGGATGCACAGTTTTAGCTATGGAGAAAACAGGCTAAAAATACTGGGTATTACTTAGCAACAATTTTGTCACATGGTTGAACCCTTTGTTTTCCCTTTTTAAAAGCTCTCTCAATATTTGAAAGTCCAAACTTTTTTTGTAAAATGATCTTAGCGGGGACCCCAACTATGGTGATTACATTGTTAAAAAAGAATTACATGATCATTTTGTGTTTCACTCATTGTAAGTGTTAATGTTGAGTAGATTTATAGTAGATTATTGTTGCTCTTACTGATCTAATAATTTCTTGCAGGTTGTTACAAGAATGACGAGATAATAATACTTCGCAAGTATTGTAGAGAATTCTGAATACTTTGATTTAACTCTGATTATTGTATTATAGATCTGAATATGGATAAGAGAAAGATCGATCTCCAAACTGCTTTGCTCTATTAGTTTTCTGTACATTGCATCTTGATCGATCAGATTTGATATATATATATATATATAATCTTGAGGAGACACGTCAATGAATAGACATGCCTCCACATAAGTGGAGACATGTCTCTTCATTGACATGTCATTCCATTATCGGTGCCTTTAGTTACTTTAACAAAAACCGTTTGTCATCGGCAATATACAAATAGTAACCAATGCAGATTATAAATGATTGATATTGTTATCAATGGCAATAAGTAGTGTCTAAGATTGATACTTATTAACTGGCAGAAATAATGATCTCCAATATCGATTAAATGTAGATCGATAGTTACAGATTTTATACTTGAAAATTACACTAATGATGACCGATAATCATGATTGATAATTTGCTCTTTAATTAATCAATTTAATGATGTATGGTTTGACATTTAATTATACATGTATATCAATATACTTACTGTATATTGATATACATCCATATATGGAATCATCTATCATTATATTGATATTTATCAGTTATGTTTATTTGACTGAAGCTATCACTATCAACACTCCCTCTTAGCTAGGGAGGACAAACACAAGATATTATATTGCCTCAGCGTAATATCCAGAATGACATGTTTAAGAATATCTTTGATCAAAAGATATGCACCATTAGATATCATCTCATGATATCAGGAGTAATGGCCTCAAAATATCAAGTAGCATGATATTCACCAAGTACTCAAAATGTCCATAAGGAATGTGCACACGTATCCTCAATGGTAATTTCCATAGGAACATTATATTCATGGTCTATTTAAGGAAATTAATCCACCATGCAAGATATAATGTATCATGATCTGCTTAGACATCAACCATATGATATCCATCATGATAGAAGGTTAGACTATTGTAAGATCGTCACCTTACTATAGTAACCACAAAGTCATGTAGTAACTCACATGACATCCACCATGCCTCAGTGCAGAGGGTGGAAACAAGGGATTTCGCCTCGAACTTCTCTCACAGAGAAGAACTCATTAAGTAGATATCAATCCGTTGATCTTTTCATCCAAGATTGCTTATGATAAACTGTTAGACTCCCTTTGAATCTGATATGAATCTTTTGAGCTCTTCGTCCAAAGTTACCTTTGAAGTGTCAGACTCCCTCTAAATCTGATATTAATCTTCTTTCTCCTGCAAGAGCATCCCCGGAAAAGATCAAGGCAAATAGCTCTTATAGTACGTATAGAAATACAAATAAGAGAGAGACTACAATGAGTAGATAAATGTAATACTTATCTATACATCAACATCCTTGATTGTCCTCGTCATCGTTGATGTGTTCATCTTATGACTTTATCTAAATTACTGATGACACTGTTGGATGTATTATTAGGTATTCCAATTCTCCTCCCCGTATCATGATACTATTTCTCCTCATACTCAGGTATAGGCTTATTCATTCATTTAAATATCCTTTATTCCGAAGGAACCCATCGGCGGCTTTGATAAGGCAACTTATTATATCGTGGGCTTTCTTCCTTTTGTTTGGTTTAGTCACCTCTTAAAGGCATGTGATTCTCTTCTTGTGTCTTGCGTGGATCTGTTGTGTGGTTTTATATCTACTTCTTGCCTGATGACATGGGCCCTCCCTGTGTTATTCGCTCCATTTCCTTCCTTAATATGCAGAATCCCCCCTTAAAACTTGTTGCTCGCAATTCACAATGAACACAAATCTTCAACCAAACCACAAACATTTTTACAATCCTCTTTTTGACCTCTGACTTAGATTCGAGCAACAATAATCAAACATATAAATCCATGGAAACATTGCATCTTCCCTTCATTGACATGTCATTCCATTATTGGTGCCTTTAGTTACTTTAACAAAAACCGTTTGTCATCAGCAATATACAAATAGTAACCAATGCAGATTATAAATGATCGATATCAATATCAATGGCAATAAGTAGTGTCTAAGCTTGATACTTATTAACTGGCAGAAATAATGAACTCCAATATCGATTAAATGCAGATCCATAGTTACAGATTTATGCTTGAAAATTACAATAATGATGATCTATAATCATCGCTGATAATTTTCTCTTTAATTAATCAATTTAATGATGTATGGTTTGACATTTAATTATGCATGTATGCATATCAATATACTTACTGTATATTGATATACATGCATACATGGAATCATATATCATTATATTGATATTTATCAGTTATGTTTATTTGACCGAAGCTATCATTATCAACATTAAGGATAGCTTTTACCCATCTAGTGAAGTAGTTTGTAACAATCAAAATTCACTTGAAATCGTTGATTGAGTTTTCTAGTTTCTAACCTATAAAATCCATGCCTTGCCATTGAAATAGGATTCAATCAAAATAAGCCTATGAGGGAGAGTTCCAAAAGATTTCTTTCTTCTTGAAAAATATCTAACGAGGATCAAATCTCCTTACCTTGTTGCTCACATCATCAAATAATAAAGGCCAATAATATCCCACTCTAATGATTTGTGAGTAGTAATTTTATTAGTAAAGTGTCCTCTAAGTCTATACGTAGACTCATATGGTACTCATGAATAATCCTTTTTGAGTTTTCTTTATTTAGACATTTCATTAAAATCCATTGAGGATCTTTCTATTCAAAACCATCTTTTGGTAGGATATACATTAGTGTAGACAATTAAGATTCTTCTTTGTGACTTATACATCTCTTTAGGGCATGAAAGATTCTTTAAATAATAAATGATGTCCTTTTAGCATGGACAATATTCCAGCTTCTCTTCCATTTCTTCTTTGTGACTTATACATCTCTTTACGGCATGAAAGATTCTTTAAATAATAAATGATGTCCTTTTAGCATGGACAATATTCCAGCTTCTCTTCCATTTTTCTCCATGATTTGACTTTATCCTTACCCTTTCTAACTCTTTCCTTTTGCAGATGATCCCACTAGATTAATACACGACCCTTCAATTTAGTGCTTACAAATTTATCTTATTTTTACCCTTTCTAACTCTTTCCTTTTGCAAATGATCCCACTAGATTAATGCACGACCCTTTAATTTAGTGCTTACAAATTTATCTTCTTTTTTTTTGTTATAGTTTTCCATTAAAAAAAACTCTCGATACCATTCAGCCAATCTATGAGCTCCTCTAGTTTGGGACTACTTGCATTATAAAAAACTTCAATCTTGATTATTTCATTTTCTTTTCTTCCTTCTAATCCTTTGAGTATACCTTTTCAAAGGTTAGGCACTCTTATTGTTCTTTGATCTACTATCATGCCTGCAAGCTCTGCTACTTGTCTTTGTAGATTTTGCATATCTTCATGCATCTGGGAAATACCTTATCATTGTCTTCCTCTCCCAACCATCTTCTGGCTTGATACTAGATGATGCAACCAATATTCACAATATAAAGTTTATTGAAATTAAAATTGAAAAGGCTCAAAGAAATTCATTAATCTTTCTAAATTCGTCATTCGATCATCCCAAAACTGAAACAAATTTTCTTTAAATACAAATAAAAAAGTACTTTTTTATCAATTTTTAGCAAAATTAGATTTTTTTAAAACTTTGTTTAGCAAAATCCAAAAATTTGTTTTTTTGGCAATTTTAGTAGCTTTCATAACTTGCTTTTTATTTTCTTGGTAACTTTGAATGCTTATTAGCATGGCATATGAAAGTTGCCAATTATTTAAAACTAATTAAAGCAAAGCCATTATTTAACTTATATATATTATATGCAAAAGTTTGAAATTAACTTAAAAACTCAACTTAGAAAAGTCCCAAGCTTGCACCAAGAAAACTTTAAGTCAAAAAATTATGGTCTTTGGAGTTCACTATAAAAATTTCCATAGATTAAATTAATAATGTGATATCTATCATATGAGATATCCATCCTAGTTAACAAATCAAGTGGCATAGGAGCAACATTTTTTCTCAGTGGAAGTTGTGAATGTTTTGTAGGTTAACAACCATAACAGTGTTAAGTGGAAAACATATTCTATAGCTTTGCATAGAGATCAAATGCCATAGGTGGAGAAATGTGTTGAAAAGAATGGCAAGAGGAGGAATTTATGGTTGTTGAAACAAGGTTCGTCAAGATGGAAGTGACTTGGCAAGCCTTTATCAATCAATGGAGACCGTGAAGGGCTGAATGTAGTCACTCAAGGAAACTTTGGACAAAAGCAAAGCTTACTCCAATGAAGAGGAGTCTTCAAAAGGTGAGAAAAGTCCTCCAAGCAAACATCTATGCAAAGAAAAGGCTAATATTGAGATTCTACAATTCGAAAAAAATGTGGATGTGGAGAACCTTGAGCATCAGCTAGCATAATTAGAAGTATGCTTAAAAAATGCATAGAAGCCATGCAATGTTTTGGGTTTATTGGCAAGTAAAAATCGAATTTCATTGCCATGATTTTTTAAAGTGTGATTGTATGAGTTCTCTTAATTAGAGAAAGTAAGAAGATGCCTGAGTAGTTTTCTCGGTGGCGCTCATTAAGTCAACAACATGTAAAACTGGCTTTGATAGTGGATTCTTGCTTAATTTTCAGACATTGGGTTTCTCTAGGGAAAATATTTTACATAATCTTTTCGTGTGTTGTATTTTAACATTCACCAACTCGTTTACTAAATTTCAACAACTGTTAGATTAAGTAGATGTGAGAATGTTTCTTTCAACATTGATAAATATATGATAATAATAGAGGTTGGTCATAGATGGTATAGAAATGTCATATAACATAGTCTTAAATGTTGTTAAATTAAACATAATACTTGTGGGAAAGAAGGTGTATTTGCAAAGCTTCCAATGGAATATCCATCGAGTTTACATAATTGGAAAGATCTAGTTTTTATTATTTTTATTATCTCCGAGTGATGTAATTTATTGAATGTATGAGATCCTTTAATGGTATTCGAGATTGTGCACACACTAATGTAATAATATCTAGGGCGGTAAGAGAAGTTGTGAAAAATCACAACAATCACCTAGCATTTGAATCTTTCAGGTATTGTTTCTTAAAATGTTGATGATAGTGATTACCTAACACCAACTAAATGAATGGAGGATTGATTTTTTCACATGAATATGCTTTATATTTTCTAATTATATTAATATTAAACCTTTTGTTAGTTCATTCTTCTTCACTAAAAAATTATTTTGAAATTCAAAAGAACTTGAATGTATGAATTTGTATTGGGGTAGAATCATATTTAAAACAAGTTTTGTTTACAGGTTCATCCACTGATCTTGGTGAATTGATATACAAACCACCAAGAAATGGACCAACCTTATGGGAAATTGGCATTGCTGATAGAACTGCTTTGGAGTTCTATGTTCCAGATCCAATACCAAAGTTCATCAATAGCCTATATATAAATCACCCTGAAAAGTAAACTTCTCTTCACTCTTTAATTTTGCTATGTTGTGATATTGTATTTGTATGAGGTAACATGGTTTTTTTTTCTTGGTTGAACTTATACCTTTCTTTTCTCCCAGTTATTTTCATATAACTACATGTTGTAAAAGATGCAGATTTATATTTTTATTTTGTCATTTTCAACAGAAGAAAATCTTATATTTACACAAATTGAAACAGGAAATTTACAGCAGATAGACATTAAATGTATAAGGAAAGTCTATCCCTACAAAAACAATAAACTGAGAGCACCTGGGGTTGAAACCCAAGTGGTAGAGATTCTACATTGATATAAGAACCATACAAATTTCACATGCTAGGCCAAATCTCGCTTGAGATTTTTTAGGTTCACAAAAAGAATAAGGGAAGTGTGCTTCTATATAGACATTTAATCCATTGAAAGACACCTATGAGCTATGATAGGATTAGGAATAAGAGTTTTTTTAGGGATGAGTAAAAAAAGGGCTGCCAAATGAACAAATTATGGAGAATACCAAAAAATGAGGGCAAAGACTGTGTAAGTAACAAGGGAAAGGAAAGATCATGTTTTCTATCTAAGAAAATATTGTACAAACCTCCTAGTGTCTTTAATGAACCAACTAACTCACGTCTTTCCATGTTGCTATTGTCTTCTCATCAAGATGATACCCCTTTTTACCATCAAAGAGGCCTATTGCAATGGCCCCCTCTATAATGTACTGGTTTATAGTTTTGGAATTATGGGTTTATGGTTGCTAATAATGGATAAAAGTTCTCATTTGTTCCAATGGTGCAAGTGTTTGTCAAAATACATATCTATATATTTATCTTATAAGCTAACACAAAAATAAGTTCACGTAGATCTCATTCAATGGAAAAACTTACAATTTGCAGGTTCATTAAATATCAGCAACATTGAGGATGGAATATTTCATTCATATTGAAAAAACTTCTGACCTCTTTAAATAATTCGTGTTAAAAGTGTTGTTCTAGACTATCAATTGTTCCTTCCCTTGCGGTATTGTAGATCATTTTTGGCGACCTTAGTAGCTATTGTTTTGAAATGACCTTAACCGGCCATTTACTAATTTTCACCAATAAATCACATGCAGATTCGAAAACCAATAGAACATGCAAATAACTGTTGAACTGATAACAAAAACCAACAGATATATTCATATAACCAGCAAATACATTCTTATGAAATAACTCAGAAATATGGTTTTGTATTATACATCAACAATACAACAACCAAACATTACAATATCCAATCCAATCCGAAATACAACAAAGAACAGTAAGACTGGATGATAAGAACCTGGTAAAACAATGACAAATTCTGAAGTGAATCTGCATCGGGATGAATCGGGTTTCCGTCCAATCCACCAAGAAATGCTGAAGGTTTCCATCCTCAGATTTCTAATTCGATAGCTGAAGCTTCTTGAATTCTCAAGGAGAGATAAAAATCCATAAACTAAAGCATGCTGGAACGAGACTCTTAACCTCCTCTTATGGCTGTAGGTGTGACTCTTCAGTTTCCCTACTGTGACTCTTCATATTCCCAATTCGTCTCTTTATAATCTCACTTTAAGTCACTTTTTAAATAAATTGACCATTGAGTTATAAAGTGAAATAATAAATAAAGTGAGGAATCTTCCATCATTAAAACAAAGGCCCAAACGAGCTCGGATGCCGACGTGTGATAGCTCGCCGGAAAGCTCTCGCTGAGACGTTCCAAGTCCACTACTGAAAAATCGAGAATTCTAAACCCTGTTGACTTACTATATATAGTAACTACCTTGGAAACTCGCGGAAATGGCTCCAATTGGCCTGGAACTGAAACCAGCTAGGCCAATTATCCCCTAGAGCACTGCCACGCTACGGTTAGCCCTCCGGACCAAGGTAAAAAGGCTAACGACACGACACAATATAATGTACCCCAAAAAGGGGACATTACAATCATTCCTTCCCGGAGATTGCTTGCCCTCAAGCAATCGGTATCTGTATGCTGAGATCAAATACCTGGATCCCAAACTAACCTCCGAGAAGCTACTCCACCAATTTGACATGTGAAACTGGCCCAGTCATTACGCTCCGATTTGTGAAGCCATTCATACAATAACCAAACAACAATCCATATAATGTCAGTATCCCAAATTACTACAGGATCTGTCGAACCAATCTGCCCTGTGCTGCTATCATCTACTAGAAAGGTCTCAACCCAACTGAGAACCTCACTCCAACTAGGATCTCCCGCGCCTCTACGGTCATATGCTGGAGAAACCCAAATCTTATACCGATCGGCTCCAAAAATGAAAACCAACCTCGAGTATGCCCCTTTGAATTGTAGTCTGAACCAGAAACTACGCTGAAGAGGCAAATTGTCAAAACCGCTGGATAAGGCTTCCACCTGCAATGCACTGAACAACTCTATTGGAAACCCCAAATCAACATAAGAACTCCTTGACTATCTCTCAATACCCGGAGTCATACAATGTATACCATTGTGTGAGAAATTCACACCAACTAGTATAACTAGCATACCAAACTCGATAACCCCGTACTGAATGAGCCCTACCTGACCAACGTCATCACCGAGTGGTAGTGTAAGGAGAGACACATCACTCATCATGCCACAAGACATAACTACCTCTTCTGGATTGCAAGTACACAAACCACATTGCTCATCAACTGAGCTCATCCCGCTACTCCAACTTGGTGCCGAAGGCTCACCTCTGATAACTGCACCTGGGTCCCAGACCCTGCAATCAACCTCATCCTCATCCTGGGAATAGGAAGTATCTCCCTCATCTATCTCAAAGAGGGGATTGTCAAATGTCCACTTAGCACCCATCTCAAACAAGGAGTTATCCACCTTTTGAAAGTGATCTAACTCATCAAGAAACTCTCGATGACCCAAAGATCTCCTCGGACAATATTCCAAGTCATAGGTTTGTTGTATGCTGACAAGCTCCTGCATCACCTCCTGTCAGAATTCAGACCTATCCCTATCATCCTACTCCTTGTACTGGCTAGAGACCACGATTTGATTTCTCGCCTCCTGTAGAGCGATATGAGTATGCTCCAAAGTGCCCTAAGTAGCACTAAGCTCCCTATTGAGCTTATCGATCTCAACCTCCTTATTCCTCAACTGCTCAACATAATTCCCGCCAACTTGTAACAGGTGGTCACGGTCTGTAAGTAATCTCAAGTACTCAGATGTCCAATCCTTGAATGCTGTCCCGACTCCCTGTAAATCTGTAGTAAAGGATCCAATCCTCCTTCCGTCTTGCTCTTGATCTCTTTGAGCTGTCCTATACAGATCATCAATGATCTGGTGAGTGCTATCATGGTGAACTAGCACTGAAATAATGGCGTCATCACTAACTTTCAGCTGACTCTTTTAAGACACTTTTTATCAGTGTTACCCCGAGATGCACTGCCAAATGGGTCATCCATATCCGTGTGATGCAAAAGTGAAGTGCTACTAAAGAAGTCACATGATTCCTTATTACTGGAATCGCTGAAGGTCTCCAATTGGTTACCACAACCTATAACCATGGAGCTATCAAACTCCGCCATCAACTCACCGAAGTAGAGTTCTGAATACTCACCACTATGTCCCGAAAGTGGGGTAGTCACAACTGTAATGTCTTTATCACTAGGCTGCAATTTATCTTTCCCTTGATCAACCTTGCAAACATGCCCCTGTGACCAGCCTTCCTGGCATAAGAAACAAATCTGCCCTGCACTCACTAAGTCCTGGCCTATCATTGGAGATCCTGCAACCTGTAAGCCTAATGATGCTCGTTCATTTTCAGATAACGAACTCATGAATCTTTCAACCTGAAGCTTAATCAATTCAGCTGAGAGTTCGTATGTCATGGATGCGTTCCTTATTCCTCCTCTCCATAATGCCAACAATTCAGATCACAATTGTTTGCATATGTCATAGTCCTTATCTAAGATTGAGGATAAGATAGTCATTATGCATTTCTTCACCTCATCTAAATGACGCTCCCTGTAATTATTTAGGAGACACTGAAATAGTTGTTGAATCATTTCATCATAACCTGGATTCAACGTGTGACTGAAGACTCTAGTGCTGGCCACTAACTCCAAGATTTTTACCTGCTTATCAAAGGTGGAGTCTTTGTCATATCTCAGTCCATCTAAGCTGTCTGCAATCAGCTATAACACCTGTCTCCAAATGTGTTCGGTGTAAGGAATGATAGGAGCTATAATTCGAGTGATCTCACCGAGACATGAGGTGACTGCAAGCTTAACATCTCGAAGTGGATGACTCATAAATCTGCGTTGCACTAAGGCAACCATTGTGGGATGCATGGCCCAATTAAAAAGCCTGCAATCAACTTGGTCTATCCTGGATAGTTATGAATTTATTTGGTTGAGTTTGGCCAGCACTCGTAATTTTTTACTCCTCCAATTGCCATCCAAAGCAACATAATTCATTCCCGATTTCCATTTCTTTCCAGATATCCCTTAGTTGGACATCGTAAAACGTGCCATTGAACTCCTTTGAAAATATGGGGCTTTCCAATGTCTCCATGATTAAATCTTCACCGAGAAGTAGGCAAGGAATTGAATCACTTCTGAATTTACGAAATGTTACCTCTGCAATGATAATTCTGATTTGTCCACACTTCTTGACTAAATTTTGGAAACTACTCGGTCTGGTAGTCCCGTTAAATCTATAACACAATTCTGATATTGATTGTTTGAATGTGCAAGTAAAATCTTAGCTCCTCAGTTTATTTGTAAGGCTGTAGATGAACTGTCTAGACTGTCTGATTGAAATGTTTCATTTATAATTTTACTATTGCTTGAGCAAAGTTGATACCCCTGAAATGTCCCAACCCAAACTAACTGAATCTTTATTAAAATTTTGCAAGCTGGTATTGTTAGAACGGTTGGCAGTAATGATCAAACTGCTATAAGACCCCTGATTCGGTTTAGGTTGTATGTTTGGTGTGCACTGTATGCTGAAGATATTTGAATGGAAGAGGTAATTGTTTGTTGCTCACTGTGTATGTTTATTAGACTTTACCATTGAATTGGATGTACAAGGAGTATTTGAAATATGTTTCCTCCACAACGGGAACTTTAGGCTGGAACCAACGAAATGCAATGTATAAGGCGTAGTGGCCACAGTCAATACCACCAGTGAGACATGTCTTTCATTTCCCCATATCCGCCAGTCCTCACAGACCCGATGCAGTCATGCCAGGCTCGTGTGGGAATCCTTTACCTCAGCCGGCCTATTGACAAAATTCTAGACGTCGGCTGACTCTCTACACACCCCGATTGGTAATCTCCTACGCAGACTAGTAACAGTTCGCACACATTATCTGGTTGTGCCTTAATCTAAGTGAGCTACAGCTCCCGAGTTGATTGGAGCGTGCTGTGTCCACCCACTGTAGTCACTCAACGGCCTCTGGTGAATGCTTTCCTTAGCACTGGGACCCCCATACTTTCCAAGAGTTGTTACCAAGGGTGCTCTTCTCAATCGAATACACCAAATATTCTTTCCGTGTTTATACAGTCTCCATTGATCCCAAACCGATGCAATCTGTTCCTTCCAGCCCACGACAACACTCTTCTACACCTGTGAGTGCGGGTGGGGCTCCCTACAACATATCCCGTGCACTTGTCTCGATATTGAGGATACACGTCAACCACGCTGAGTATAGGATATGGCACGCGAGTATAAGGTGAGTTCTCTGCAGTAGTCCAGAGATGTGCGGAATGTATATATAGATGTGCAGCCACAGTTAATGCTACCACTCTGCGGATTTCATAGTCCTTGGCAATGCATTATACGCCCAGATTTATAAAACAGTCAATGCAAGATGACTCCCGCAGCTCCAGTGGATGCAGCAGTAGTACCAGACAAGCTTCACGACCAAATTTTATTTCAAAAAGAAACGACTGCTAAGTATGTGATTATACAAACCACTTAGTGTTTCTTTTTTTTGTTTCTCTTAGAAGCTCTCGCCGGTTTCAGACAATATTCTTTAGCAAAGTTTGTTTGTTTTTTTTGGTTGTTTCTGCTAGAAGAATTCGGTCACCTCTAATTGTATACCGTTGAATCCTGTATCCAAGTTTTTTTAAACACCCGAGTAAACACAGCTCGAAATCTCATGTGCACGACTCTTGGTGAGTAATGATATGAATAGTTTCAGTTCTCAAGCACACCATCACCCGTCCAACTCCCTTAGCTAATATTTCTAATCACTGAAGGTAGACGACTATCCTTGCGTGAGCTCCATCTTTTAGGCCCGATATATCATGCACAACAAACTGTGAACCATAACACTCACGGCCCAAGCAAACGTGCATTTTAAAATATTTTGGCAAGAACAATATCAAGACGGATAAAGAACATCCCAATATTGCCTATTCTTTAATAGAGCCAAACACTCTTTTACGGAAATAAAAAGTGTTTCAAGGATTTCTCCGTCATAATATGATGCCCAACTTTAATCTCTCAATTTCTTTATTGAATCCACCTCCACTAATTAAATATTCACCTTATTTTCTAAACGCCAGCATTATGAGGATATATATATATATCCTTCCTGGCAATACTAACTTCAGCTCCAGACATTTAACAATCGTCCCCACATATTTGAATTAATCTCACAGCTCTTGACACACAAGGATTTTACTCATGGCACCAATAATATTAGCTGAAATAAGTCCCAATATTTATTGACTGAAGCAATAACCCCTGTTTTTTTTTTCCAAGTAAGATTCAATCATCAAATATATCAGACATGCAAAAACCCTTCTTTCTTCAGATTCTACAAATTCTACACAAATGTGTCTGATAAACCTTCACAGGCTGGCAGGAAAACCAGCTCTGATACCACTGAAATGACCCTAACCGGCCATTTACTAATTTTCACCAATAAATCACATGCAAATTCGAAAACCAATAGAACATGCAAATAACCGTTGAACCGATAACAAAAACCAGCAGATATACATTCTTATGAAATAACTCAGAAATATGGTTTTGTATTATACATCAGCAATACAACAACCAAACATTATAATATCCAATCCAATCCGAAATACAGCAAAGGACAATAAGACTGGATGATAAGAACCTGGTAAAACAATGGCGAATTCTTAAGTGAATCCGCACCGGGATGAATCAGGTTTCCGTCCAATCCACCAAGAAATGCTAAAGGTTTCCGTCCTCAGATTTCTGATTTGATAGCTGAAGCTTCTCGAATTCTCAAGGAGAGATAAAAATCCATAAATTGAAGCATGCTGAAACGAGACTCTCAATCTCCTCTTATGGCTACAGGTGTGACTCTTCAATTTCCCCACTGTGACTTTTCATATTCCCAATTCGTCTCTTTATAATCTCACTTTAAGTCACTTTTTAAATAAATTGACCGTTGAGTTATAAAGTGAAATAATAAATAAAGTGATGAATCTTCTGTCATTAAAACGAAAGCCCAAACGAGCTCGGATGCCAACGTGTGATGGCTCGCCGGAAAGCTTTCAATGAGACGCTCCAAGTCCACTACTAAAAAGCCGAGAATTCTAAACCTTGTCGACTTACTATAAATAGTAAGTACCCTGGAAACCCGCGGAAACAGCTCCGATTGGCCTGGAACTGAAACCACCTAGGCCAATTATCCCTTGGAGCACTGCCACGCTACGATTAGGCCTCTGGACCAAGGTAAAAAGGCTAACGACACGACACAATATAATGTACCCCAAAAAGGGGACATTACATGTTTCTTGTACAATTTTTTTTTTTTCGTAAAGGACTCTCTTCATACACATTACCCTGCAGCAGTTTCTCTTCATTTCACTTGAAACACTTCCCACATCACCATGCACGCACCTAGATAAACTTAAACTTCTATTGAGTAAACAACCCTTCAACTAAGTAGGGAGAACCAAATGCAAGGATTTTTAGTCTTAAAATGACTAATATGACTTCCTCTATTCGCAACATTGACCGAATTTCTCCCAACGAGAGTCTAAAGGACCACTTTTTGCATTATTTACTGGCAATTGACCAAACCCTCTCACATGACCTGCAAACCAACTTGTCTCCTTCACAAACACATCTTCCTTCTTATTTTATTTGACTTCTCTTCAATTTACCTGAATTCATATCAAACATGGCTGATAGGATGAAATAATATACACCATGAGTTCCTTTCACAAATTGCGACCATTTACCTATTCTTTTGTATTTTGTTTATTGTCTTACAATCATCACAATTTTTTATTTAACTTAAACAACTCTACTTTGAATCTCACGAATGGATTGTAAACCAAATATCTGGATAGCCCTCCAAATTATAAAAATATGAATCTTCAATTACAAATTTTTAAATTGATAATTGTTTCCACATTGATGAACCCTTTCTAACTCAATCGAATTGGTTATGAAGATTAACTCTCCAAAACCAGTTTACCCCTAGCATTTTGTTGGAGAAACTGTTAAAATTTCACAATAAGAGAATGAGTTTAGCCAAAATATGCTTCATTTTCCCTTGCAAACTCCTTTTTATCCTTAGAAAGTGCGAGAAGCTATATATATATTTTTTAATAAAGTGACTTATTTATTTTAATTCCCTTTTCTATGGGCTAAGGGTCTTCTCTGAAGCAATTACAGATTCAGATTTTGAAATATCTGATTCTCCTCCCAAGTAGCATCTTCTGAAGGAAAATCCTTCCAACAAACCAGTTTCTTTGAAATACTTATGTTCTTGAGTTTGTTCTCCCAAAAATGTGATTGACTAGTAAAGGGAGAGTCAATCACATTTTTTGGTGCATTGACTTCTTTTTATTTCATTTCTTTGAGCCCTATACTCTTGTCTTTTTTCTTGGGAAATATTAAATTAGGAGTATACTCGTGTCAGAATTAGTTTGTTCCTTGCATATACCAATAGCACTACTAGAAGCAACAATAGTAGCAATTAGCTAGCTAGTACCAAAAAGGACCCAATCTTTTGATTTTCATATAAGTATGCAGATGATCTCATATTGATTGGTAATAGTCTAAGAAAACATTTTAGGGGGCTCAACAACTTTTTGTTAGGAAGTTGGGATACAGTTAAACACTAGCAAAACCAAAATGATGATATTCTCTTTTTAGAGATAAAGGAAAGAAATTGCATTTCTCTTTGAAGGCAATCTGTTGGAAGTTGTGAAGGAATACAAGTGCCTCGAGCTTGATTTTCATCACAAGATCAGTTGGGAAACATGCAAAGAAAAAAGAATTGGAGGAGGTTGGAAAGTGTTATATAACTTCTTGCAAAATATATGCAGAAGTGAAAAGTTATGGGATTGCAAAACTAAAATAATGCTTCCTAGTTTTCTTGTTATTCCAGTGATTCTATATGGGTGTGAAATATGGGGCAGCAACATGTTAGATCAGATATGGAGCTAGTTGAAAAGAACCCAAAATAATCTAATTATAAGCAGTCTCAAAATTAAAATTGTTGTTTTGTACAAGATTTTATTGGCTAGGATTGGTTCTTTCCTTTCGGAAGCATCGATGATGGTCAAGTTGCTAAGTTACCTAAAGTAAGTTCAAAGTATGAGACACCATCAATTGCTTCTAGGCTAATTAGGGATGAAGAGTTAATTCGAAGAAAGAGAAAACAAATAAAACATAATGACAAATGGATGGGGAAGTGGTATGTTAATATTTAGAAATGCCCAAATAGTAATGAGAAAATAAAAATGTATGAGATTTTTTTGAGGAATGCTATATGGACAAAACAAACAAGATGAATAAAGCTTAGTATATCAAATAATTTAACCCCACATAGGATCATGACAAGAAAACATACAAAGGAGCGAATATGAAATTGATAGTAAAAATGTTGATAGCCCAATTAAGAACTAGTTCACATCATCTTAGATGTTTGACTGGTGGACGAATGATACCTAAATATTAGTGGGATAAGAGAATATGTTGATTTGGCAACAACGGGGTAGTGGAAACAGAATGACACTTTGTCATATATTGCTAAACGTACAACACCATGCACACCAACTGTGGAGACACCTTGAAAACGATCAAGCTCTTCTTTCAAAAAAAAAAGAAAAAAAGGGAAAAATCGCTAACTTGTTGACTAATATTTACCGTAGAAGTTTTGATCTAGAGAGGAGTTTTCAAACTCTATGAAGATTTTGTGCTAGGAGTCATGATCGCTTGGATGTTATTGGTTGCTTTGGCTGTATAGATGTTATTAAGATTCTTTCATTTCATTCCCCCATTGATTAAGACAATTGTTGGTTGTAGGGTTTCTTAGGAGAGGCAAAGGAATGCCTACAAATATTTATGAAGGGTTTGGTGACCATTGTCATGGGTCAAAAGTTTTGCCGCTTGGAGGAGTTATTAGCCTTGTATACAGGTTGATCACAAGAAAAAAGGAAAGGTCCTTTTATAGTCTATGATGTCTGCCATTTGTTTTTGGGTCTACATATGGTGGCAATAATAGGGTACTACCTTCTACTCCTTTCGGGAGGCACCTAACTGTGCTACAAACGAGGTGTAAATACATTACCCCCTTGTGGGATTTGAACTTGTGACCTCTCTTTCAAGAGTACAAGTTCTTAACTCCTATCTTTTCAAATAAGGATATCTTTTGTATTAATTGAGTCTGCATGCACATCTTGAGATTGTCATTTCCAATTTCTATGTGAAATCAAGGGTAAAGTCTTAGAATTTTGTAGAAACCCATAACTTGCGACTTGTATCTTAATAATCAACTAATGAACAATTGTATGTACTAATTTTATTTTTAATATTTAGTATGTCATATTGTGTTGGTCTTTGTTAAAGTACAAAATTACTTTATTCTTATAGACCAATGATTTTTCTCTATCCAATGGAATTGATCTTTGTACTCTATAAGCATGGGATATAGTACAAGGAACCATTCTTAACAATGGTTAGAAAATATTTGATTTTATTCCACTTGTGTTCCTAAGTTATCTTTTTGGCTATATACTAATATTGAACTAAAGAAATCCAAAACACATGATTGGGCCATAAAACAACTTGGTTTGGAGTGATTATTCTTGTCTCTATGAAGAATAAAAAGTGCAACTTAAAATATTATTTAAGAATATATAGAAATCAAAATAATGTATGAGTGCCCTATGTATTAACTAGTTATGATTATTTACTACATGATCCAAGTAGGTCAACAAGACATTAACACATAGCTTACATAGTCCTTTGACTATATAAGCTTAAGTTAAATTGAAATCATTTTTTATCATCTAAACTACTAAACTTTAAGATATAAATATAAAAAGTCATGAACAATTATAATTTAATATAAATAATGACTTTAAAAATTAATTATGCAATCATAATATTGTAATGTACATTCTTAACATGTTTAATAGTTAAAGTTCTTAATTTTTATAGTTTATAATATTGTATAATGGATGTTTTTTATTTTGATTATGCAAAAAATTTCATCATCATTTTAAATAATATTCTATGATACATTGTCAATATATAAATTTCTACTCTCTTATTATTTGTATTGAGATTATTGTCTTACCATAGCAAACTTTTAGGATTATGTGTCAGTGATATTACAATATGTATTATATTAAATTAGTTTTTATTTACACTTATTATTATTTATGGGTTTTCTAAAAGGTTTCGTCAATATGGACTTTGGGAGAGATATGCAGATCTCTATCCTATCAATGATCTAGTGTATACAATTGGAATTAGTGACTACACCAAAGATTGGTTTTTCGCTCATGTTACCAGGTATTTTCATCTCTTATTCTCTTCGGTATGATAGAATAATATATGAAATCTCCTCAAATGATGCCTATTATAAATGGTAAGATGTAAACGATAATAATATGAATCCAAACTAATGTAATTTTGTAAATTTATGTTTATATTGTTGAAAAGTTATTTTTTTATAAAAAAATCTAATAATGATAAAGCTTTTGCATTTAATCATTGTTATGAAAATGATAATTTTTTTAATTCAAAATCATAGTTATATGAATCTAAGTACGATTGTGAAACTTGCACTATTTAAGGAAATAATTAGAAATTATTGATTTTTTTTTATAGAATTTTAAATACTCTCTTTAAATTTTTAACCCGGATTAGTAAATAGAAAGAAAGAGATTATATGATTGACCAAAAAATTTATTTTTAAAGTATCATGTCAATTGAATTTTTTTTTAATGTAAATTGGATGAAGATCCAAACATATTTATTTAAATCATTTACTATATCCTTCATACTTCATTATAGATATATAATTCATAGGGATCAAACAAGGAAATGAATTCGCTAATCATTTTAATTTTGAGGGAATGAAAATTTAAGAGATATTTTAAGTCATAACAATGATGAAGTATTATGGGAAAGGATTATTTGAGTACATTCTAGTAGTTGTGATAGCAATTGTTTATAAAATGTTTAATATATTTGAAAATATTGTACCAATAGTTGTGACTTGAAAGTTGTTATTGTCGATAATGACTACCCATAATTGAATGAAATGTAGTCCTTAGATCTAAAAAGCAAGAAATCATGTGATGCCACATTAGCGCACCAATAAAACATGACTTTGTACACAAGTATCAATCTCACTATTTTTGCACCTTTTTGGACACCTTGGCAAAAAGCATATTGATGTGGCCTTGAAACCTTAGTTATAAGCAAGGGACTTACCAAGTAAGTTAATGTAAAAAATTGGGAGTGATATGAAATTTCTATGTGGGATTTTGAGAAGCGTATAGTTAGAGTACTCAATGTCTGAGTCCTTTCCCCTAAGATCATATTAACTAATGCAAGCATAAATTGACGAGGATAAGTTTATGTTGATATATAGATGGTATTAAGATTTCTTATTTGATTGGGATAATGATGGTAAAATTAAAGTTGCAAATGTTTTTATATTAACATCCTCACTAGGATGTTAACACCCTCTTACTAAACCAATCAATGTGTGTCCAATGTGGGTTTGTCTCCCCAATCTCCCCCTACATTTTTGGGAAAACTCTTGCTTTGACACCATTGGCAATTCTATTGGTCTTTTTTTATAGGTGGATGAGGCTATGGTTGTGATGGGCCTCTCTACCTTTCCTTGCATTTTGGTTGACATTAACATCTCCACATCCCTTCTTGGGAGGTGGTTTTCATGGTCGAGGATATATCATGGACTTAATCGTTGGATTATGAGGGCCTACCTTTCTATGTTGGTAATGCTTCTCTTCTGGTCATTTGGCTATAGATTGTTCTCTAGCACGTCGAAAAGGTGTTGCCACTTGGCAGAGGGATGCAAATGATAATCATTTGATTGTCTGTGCCTCTGACTCTTCCTAAGATGACTCTTGACAGACTAATGATGACTCCCCACAAGGTGATACTTCTATTGAGTTGGCCTCCTCTAAACCGGTGGATCCAATTCCACCTCTTGCTATTAATGTGGTCCCCTCTGGCCACATGGACTGTTCTTCAACTGTTGTTGCTCTTAGTTTGTGCCAACCCTTGGCTATTGAGGTACAACATTGTCAATATTCTGTTCCTGCTGCTGATTCTCTCACAAAGAGGGCTCCGCCACCTTCCCCTTTTTGTGGGGACCTTACTGAAATATCACTTCGACGGTTCCCTGTAGGTGAAGAAAAAATCACTTTGCATACTCTCACTTTCCTCCCTAGGTTGTGGGTGTGTTGTCCACCCATTCTTGATATGGACTTAAGGTAGTGTTGCGAGTCTCTTGTTAATGGTCTTTTTTTGACCTTGTTGTAAATAGTTGTTTTAAACAACCCTAGATTGTGGTCATGTAAGAGTTAGCCCCCTTGCTAGACTGCTTAATAAAAAATCCTCACAATAAAATGCTCCTCCTTTTAACATCCTCAGTGATCTTAGCAATCCTACTAGTCATTTCAAACACTGACATCGTGAAAATCGGCACGGTAGACATTGACGCTATCATTAAGGTCATTTTCCTTACCATAAACAACCAACGCCCCCTTCCATGAATCCAACATGTTTTGAAGTCTACTGAGAACGTGAGAACATTACCAGTTGTGGGTTTTTGGAAAATAAGAAGCATGCCTAAGTATTCACTAGGCAAGTGGTCAATTCCAAAGCCCAAAATCCAAAATCCTTTTAATCTCCACGCATTCTAGACACGGATCTTTGAAGAAAAAAATATAAGACTTAGGTTCATTGACCTTTTGCGAATCAGCTTGCTAATATTTAGCTAACACTCTCTTAAAATACTCGAGCCTCCTTGGTTGTAGCGTTGCCAAATGAAATGAAAGCGTGTCATCGACGAACTGAGATGAGTGAATTTGTTTGTTCTGTAGGAAACTTGCAGCCCGGTAAGATTACCAACCCTGACCTCTTTTTGTAAGTTTCTACTCAAAGCTTTGTGAAGAACAAGAACAAGCAAGGTGACAAGGGGTCGGGGTCACGTTGGCGAATCCCATGTTTGGCAATGAAAAAATCAAAAGGGACTCTGTTAATGAGACCCGCACAAGAAGGTGAGGAAATGCAGCTGTGGACCCACTTGCACCAATAATCACTAAATCTGAGTCTTCTTTTGATTTCCAACTAGAATGTCATACCTTCCTTTTCCTTATTTGGATTGAGTGAATGATTTCGTGATCAATCCCGATGCCATCAAGAATCTGTCTTCCTCTCAAGAAGCCGGTGTATTCATGTAACATAAAGTTGTCCAAATAAACCTAGAGTCTAGACGCCATTTCCTTGGCAACCACCTTATAGATAGCATTACAAACGACACTCCTTAGATAAGCTTGTATTTATAAAAAAAATTAGGATCTCTCACCTTAGGAACCGGAGCTATGAAAGTAGAATTCCAAAGTTTGGAGATGGCTCTGTATAAATGACACTCCTTAGCAACCAGCCACACATCGTCACCATCAAGGTGCCAAAATTTTCGGAAAAACTCAATCTAAAAGGTATCCGTACCAAGGGCCTTACGAGTGCTCATGGAAAAAATAATTTTTCTTATTTCCTCTATGGAGAATGGTGCAAGAAGGGCACCGTTTTGGTCCTCAGAGACAACACAAGGAATGCTGCTTCACTACTCTTGGGCAACATGATCTACAACAGGCGTAGCACCTAGCAAATGGAAAAAAAAATCTTACCAGCTGATCAAATGGCCTCCACATCATCAAGAACAACCCCTTCAGCTGTGTAAATTTGTAGAATTCTTGGTGTTTTGATCCCCCTCTCTAAGCCATTTAATCTTGGACTTCTAGTGTCAAAAAATCTCCTCCATACAGAGCAGCCTATTAAGATCTTCCATCAGGTCAAGTTCCTTACTAATAAGCTCGAGGGAGTAACCATAAGAAGCAATTTTCTTCTCAACCAAGCGCGTATCCAACTCTACCTTTTCTTTATTTTTGAATACATACCCAAAGGTATGCCTATTCCAAAGTCTGACCTTCCTGTTGATGTCCATTAGTTTTCTACACAGAATGAACCTTTTGCAGCCCTTAAATTGATTCTTACACCTTCATTTATAATTGTAGCACACTTAGTGCGTTCATGCTAGCAATCCTCTATCTTTATAGGGCTGCCCTTAGGCCTAATGCTTTTTGTTGACAATAAAGAATATAGGCCAGCGATCAAAGCCGCCATATTGCAGATTATCGGACCTGAAGCTTTCCAAGCGTAATAACCAATCAGAATTGGTCAAGAACCTGTCAAGCCTACTCCTAATATTGTCTTCTCCAATGCATTTATTTAACCAAGCAAACCACCTATCCTTGGGCTTGATGTCTATGAAGGCCAAATCTTCACAAAATCTCCTGAAAGCCAAAGAGCCCTGAAAAGGAAAAGCTCTGCCTCCCACTTTCTCCTCAAAGTACAAAATTAGACTGAAATCCCCTCCAACTAGCCAGTTCCCAATCTCAAAATTACCTTTGAGGTTCCTGAAATCATCCCACACCTCAAGCCGCTCACAATCCTTAGGCCCATGAACATTGGTAACCGGAAACTACTCACTAAGTCTGAGAGAATTGCACCTTGCGGAGATGTAAATTGTTTTGCCTCAATCATCGACTTAGAAATTTTACTCTTGTTCAAAATCATAACTATTCCCCCAGCCGTACCGAAGGCATCACTTGCCACACCTTCCTCATTTCTCTAGAACCTTGGAATAAGTTGAATAAACCAATTACCAACATCTTGGTCTCCTGTAACAACAAAATGTCCAGGCTGTCAATCTTGATTAGCCGCTTGAAAAGGTGACGCTTCTTTGGGCCGTTTAGGCCTCAAATATTCCAAAACAAAGCCTTCATAATCCTCTAGGCTTAGGGAGATGCCTACCTCTATTCGAAACAAACTGCCTCAATGTTTCTTCTGTGTCATTCCCCACCTCCCCTAACGCCTTCAACTTAGCCTTAACAACCACCGTTATTCTTAACCTATTCTTGGCTCCGCCAGAGTCAATCAAAATACTATTATTGCCTCCAATTTTTTTGTTCTACTAGTTGTAATAGGTCATTTGTTCTCCTTGTATGATTCCTCTCCTCTACTAGGATCAAGATCCTAATCCTTGCCTTTCGAACTCAAAATCTTCACCTTCTAGACTAGGGCTAATAAACACGACCAACTGGTCAGGTGAATCCACTTCAAATTGCCACACTCCATAGTTTATCTGTGCAATCACCTTCACCGCTAATACCATCCTTCATTTTTTTGAGATCACTCAAAGCCTTTGTCGTAACGGCCCCACCAAGGCACGGGACATGGGAATTACCAACAGCACATCCATAGGCAGAGTAGGTAGGAGAAATTCTCTTATCCTTAATGTTAGCCTTTCCTAGAGAACCCCTAATCTCTTGAAATGGATTATTGGAGGCAAAGGCCAGATGCATTACCATCCTTGGATTGCTGAGACCCCACCAAATGACTAATCAAGCCAGAACTAAAACACCTAATTGGCAAACATCCATTTTCTAACTCCTGAACTTGCTTCCCAAGAATGGAAGACAAACGAACCGAGTGCATAAGCAGTATACTTGGCCAACCTTCACACAAATGCGTGTAACAAATGCGCAGCGTAAATATATCGCAAGAGAATTCCCGATGAGCTTGTAAATCTCCTCCGTTCTTAACTCTTGCGGGAGCTTGTACATCTTGATCCAAAGAGGAGCCTCCTTAAGCTGCTTCGAGTGAGGATCAAACCTTGGGGTCGAAGCCTTAGCATAGCCCTTCAAAATCTTCGTTGTTTCAAATTCCTATTTAAAAACTAACTGGATAAACCCTAGCTCTATAAATGAGATCTCAGAGCTCAAGCCAGCCTAAGTTTGAGCCTCCCAACATGCGTTACAGTCCATTAAATTCTAGATATCTATAAATTTCACCACTATCCCTTGCCTTTTGAGCTTATCAATCTTTGAATGCAAGAAATGGTCTGGAATAACAATATCCTTTATCAATTTTGAGATAACGGTTGAGTTACCCACTACAAATTTGGCCGATCGCTCATTGTTTACCTTTGACTGTACTTTCACAGCCTTCCAAGAGCAAATCGCTTAACTCTTGAAAGTCCTTCAGAACTTTACGCGAAGCCTTGTCATCCCCAGCCTCAAAAAACTTGTCTTGCAAATATATCTTTATGCAATGCTGAAAAAGGATATATTTTTGTACAACATCAAAGGAGAAATCATTTTAATTGGATATTTTAATGTTAAAACAGCAAATAACCAACTCTTTACCTTAGTAGCGAAGAGGGAATAGATGACAACCCTTTATGGTTGGAAGAAGAAGGTAATCAAAGTTGGGAAAGAATATCTCAAGATGAAAGAGGAAGTATCATACAGTATGGGGTAGAATTGTTAGGGGTGTGCAACTTATATGACTTGATTATATGTAATGGCTTAAAAGCTTGGTCAAACTTAGGGAACATTACGTGTCAAGCCTACAATGGTCAAAGTGTAGTGGATTAATCATAATAGAATCTATGATTCGAATAAAATCATCATGTTTGTTCAATTTCATGTTCTTTACATTAACTTCCTCCCATGGGTAATGCATAAGTTTGTCAAAGGGAATCAAAGTAGCAATAAGTGTCTTAGGGGAGGAAAGGTTTTGGGAAGCACGCTCACAGAGCCTAGCACGACATCTATCACAACAGCCATGAGCACAATAGTTATGTTTAGTTTTGTTTGAAATTTGAATTGGTTTAGGATCAATCAACATTGGGTCATTTTATTTTTTAAGAGGAAGAAGTGAAGGAACCACACTAGGTTGAGAGATAGCAGTTGTAGGGTGTTTATAGGATATAGGAGGTGGAATTAAAGCATAAATAGGAGGTATGGAATGTGTAGGAAGGAGTCTAGGTCTAGGGAAAGGAGATGGAATTACCTTTGGATTGTTAAGTTCACAAATCTTTTTGGTTTTGAATTTTTGATAGGATATGAAGAAATTGTCTTTGCGAGGTTGAATTGGTTGAGGCATGCTAGGCCAAAAGAAGTCAAGGTCAACGTTTCCACGACTATAATTCAAGGCATGCTAGGGTTATAGAGACTATGGTTAATCGTGATGATTTCTCTATCATTGGGAAATTCCAAACACTTCTGGATATGAGAGACTATAACATTCATAGAAGTGGGCCAAGGAAGGCCAAGTCTAACTTGAAACTGATCAAAAGTTGGGATGACAATAAAGGTAGCATATGAGGATTTCTTACCAACTTCTACAAGGAAGGTAATGGAACCACGGGTGAGACAAGTGAAACCATTGAAACTTTTGATCATCACATCAGATTTATCATATAAATCTTGTTGGAGATGTCTTGTGTAAAGATGATTCTCAGTTATAACATGCACCATCCAAGTAGGATCTATAAGGACGCCACGAGAGGGAAGACCATCACTCTTTGCAACAATGTAAAGAGGACTATAAGGTGCCCTAATAATCTCCTTAGGATCAAATGTAATGTAAAGATTGAGTTTTGGTTTGGGTTTAAGTTCACATTGATCAATAAGGTTGACAATATTGTTGATGTCGTTACATTCATCATCATAGCTCACACTAGTAGGAGGGTCAACAATATTGGTGGAAGAAGGCAAAGAATGGATAGACTCAATGGTATTGGTTGAATGTGAAGGTAAGTGATTGGTTTAAATTTGCAAGTTTTGGTTGGGAGGGGTGACGGGTTTGTTTCCTTGATCATTAACACCCTCAATAGATATAACATTATAATCAATAAGGTCTTGAACAATAGATTTCAAACGATTGTATTTACAAAAAACTTTGGGGTCAAAGTTTTTGGGAGACTAATTTGAAAGATCAATTGGCTTAATGGGAGGAAGTGTTAAAACATTACCATTAATCAACTTCGACATCACATTATGGAAAGATTTAGGCTCTTTAAACTTTTGGAATGACTGAAATGCGACAATACTCTTATCAATTAGAGCCATTGGAGTGGTGATTTCAAATTAACTCACTTGAAGTTGATAATTATGAAGCACTGCACACAATTGAGTAAAATAAAAGAATTCAAAAAGCGATATCTTATCTCTAATGTTTTTTTTCAAATTAGCAATGAAAATATGTTGCACATCAATATCAGACACATGATAAGAAATTTGAACACGCAAATGTTTAAATCTACCAATGAAATCAATCACTTTTTCTTTAACACCTTGTTCACAATGCATCAAATCAGCTAAAGAAATCTTAGGACCAATATTGTTTTGAAACTGTTGAATAAAAACATTAGCAAGTTTTTGAAATGAATCAATAGAATAAGGAGGTAAAAACAATACCATTGCTCGAAATGTTCCAGTAAACACTTTAGCCATGAGTTTATGATTATGAGAAAAGTCACTACACAATGTTTGAAATGTCTTTACATGAGTCAAGGGATCACCTTTACCATTGTAAGTCTCCAAGTGAGGTATTTCCATATATTGAGGGTTTATGTCACGAATGATGTCCAAAGACAAAGGATTAGCAATGTCACAAGTGGGAATATTGAATTTGGATTGAGTGGTGACAATTTGTTGCTGCAAGGATGAAACAATTTGAGCAAGAGTATTGATAGTGGATTTTGTGGAGAGGTTGGTATGAGATATGTTAAAGATTAGGTGTGTTATGAGAAATGGAAGGAACATTGGAATATGAAAATGACACATTGTTATAGGTAGGCATGGATGAAGGTCTAGAAACATATGGAATATTTGGAGGAGGAATAATAGGATTAGGAATGCTTCCAAGACTAGCATATGTAGGATTGATGTTTGGAACAGATGTAGTCATGAGAGGTGGAGGATATGTAGAAAAACTAGGTAAGGAAGTAGGGATTGGAGTAGACGATTCAACACTAGTGTTAGGTTGAGTTAAACCAAGATCTTGAGTACAATCTTTAGTAGGTTGAACATTGTTATCAATAATATGAGAAATAGTGCGTAATAAATTAACACCATGTTCATCATTGTGAATCATCTTCCTCAAACCTTCTCCTAAGGAGACAACTTCTGTATTAGAGTGTTCTTGTCCTAACCATTGCTCAAATTCTTCAAAATCTTGGGAAAACTTTTGCACTTGGGTAGGAGACACTCTTAAGGTTTCACATTTATCATGAGAAGAGTGGGAAGAAGGATTTTCAACAATAGTGGGAATGTCATTGTAAGGCATGTGTGTTTCATCAAGATTCCTAGGATCAAAGGAATCCATAAGTCTACAACTTCTAACGGGAATGCTATAGGCAGGCCATAGGACTCAATGTTATAGCACTCATGCACAAGGAAATGAAAGAAAGATATATCTAACAAATGCAAGTATAACTTAGAAAGAAAATGCAAATAATCATCAAGTTTATGCAACATGAATTAAATTGCACATGAAACCTAATGAATAACACATCTACCATCAAATGACAATGTATACAAAGGAGATTTTAACACCAAAATTAGAATGAAAATGTCGTAAGTCTAGCTCACCAAAATATATAATAAGAAAAAGGGGGATAGTAATGCAATGTATAATAAGGGGATTGTGCACCTTTTCTTAATCACATAATTGAAAGGAAGATGACCCAATAGGTTTAAGTAGGCCTTAAGCGCTAAATGAGTCAATTGTCCTTCACTGGTAATGGATTAGGATGGGTTGATCATAGGATTATGCAAGATTGGAGGCTAAATAAGTTTAAATAACAACTTTCAGCATACACAGACAAAGGAATCAAACATGAACTTGTAATGACTTGAAACAGTAGTTGAACAACAATATTGACCTGTGGTTTGAATATGAGGCTGATTTGCAGGGTATAGAATGCCTTGCTTGCTGTATACCCAGTACTTTTGCCTAAAACTTTCACAAATAGTCCATCGATTCTTGTACTTTCCAAATCTACAACAGTAGGTTCGCCACTTGTTTCTACACACAAAAAAATTAGAAATTATTGGATTAAAAGAGGTTTGCCGAGGTCGAATCCCGTTTAGGAATCAATCTGTAAATGTAAATGAAATTGCATGAAAGGAAAATATGTAAATGCAATTAAATATTAGATCTACCTTGTATACCTTCATAAACGGATATTGAAATCGCAAATGTTTATGACGATGCTTGTATGTTGCTTGAATTGTAGTTGTTAAACCTTGGAATGTAGGAAGGAATCAAGGATGCCTTTCACAAATGCATGGATCTATGAATGTTGCTCCAAGATTTTCAATGTTGTATGGTTGCTAAACTCTTGCTTTGAAGAATGGATGAATTTAGATGGACAAAAGAATCTTCTTGCTTGATTGAGAACTCTACTTGGTCTGTAATGTCCCTTTATGTGACATTTGAAATTAATTAAATAATTAAAATTTAAGTGATCAAAATATAATGACACTTAATTTAATTATTTAACAAGTCACTTATTTTGCCAGCCAAAATTATAAAATAAAAGTCACTTTAAAAGACAAGAAGAAGAAGGCGAAGAGACAAGCTGGAAAAGCCAAGAGTTTTTTGGAGATTGCTATAAAAGTTTGTGGAGAGGATTATTCAGGGATCTTCAGATATTTTATTTTATTGATTAATTGTTGATGCATTAACATTAACAAGAAATTTTTGGAGATGAAAACCTTTAGGAGTTTGTGAAGAGCTGGACGGAAACCTGGTTTCTCGATAAGGTAGATTCATGACAGAGTCTACATTTGAGCAAATTGAGTTAGAAAATGTTCCTGGTATGATATTTTATGTGTGTCTGATTTTTGAAGTAAAGGACATTTTATGTTGAATATTATTACTGAGGCTTCATCTATTGCCAAAGATGTAATTCTTGAGCTGAATTATATAAAGAAAATATTATTCTGCAAAACATTTGTTCTCGGAGGATCAATAATCACTCAAGAATATAAATTATTAAATATTTGATTACTGAAGTCTAGAATTGTGACACCAGAATGCACACCCATGTGAGTCCTTTGTAGTGGGGCCCAAAAAATATATTGCAAATAAAATATAGATATCGGCTCTTAAGTTTGGGGAAATATTTGAAATTTTTAATGAGGATTCATATAGTCTGGGCGAAACTATTGAGAAGCAGCATTTTAATTGGTCCAAACACTGTCGTTAATATTTTATGAAGCTCGATATCGTAGGAGGATTTTAACAAGCATTGAGTCTCTTCATTAATTGGAGTTTTCATAAGTTTAAATCACACCTAGACAAACTGGTATAAAATCTATTTTAAGAGAAAACAATCCTCTGTGAGTTCCGGTCTTATTTGGCCTCATACTGTCTACAAAACAAAGTTAATAATGTCGATAGAACCCTTGATGGGATTAATTTTCTCTTGGAAATATTTTCAAGATGTCGTTAATTCTTTGGGTGTGACAAGACTATTATATGAGCCCCATATTAATATGGAAGAGAATGAATAATGTCTTTCATGACACTTAAAAGAAACGTTAGCGGCTGGTAACAGATACAGACATCAATTCATATTGGTGAATGAGCCTTTGAATGGGAGACCGAGTATTATTAGTGTGATGCTTCTGAAAACATTCATGGAATGAGTTTGGGAATTACTACTTCATCTTGTGTGTCAGGTTGATTATAAAGACTTAGGAAAGGTGACTATTGGGTTGGACTTCATGGTTTCTTGTTGTTAAGCTTTGTAAAATCTCATTGTGAATGAAGTAGGGAATCAATCATGCAAAGAGCACCGTATTCATAATCCCAGGTGTCCTATCCTAAGCCATCATGGAAGTCCATAGTTGTTCTCATACATGGAAGCTTCTCACTCGGAAAAAACTTGCCAAGCTCCAAAAAATAACTCGGGAAAAATTTGGTCAATTTTTAAAAAAATTCGGGGACTTAAAAAATAACTTAAATTTAATTAAAAATACATTTTTTTGCAAAATTCAATGAGAAGATGCATCCAATGAGTTAATTAATGAGAACACAAAAGAAACAAGCAGAGTTTAGATATATATAAATGCAAAGTGGGTACAAAATCACATTCTCATGCGCAATGTTGATAGCTAGAAGCAAAATAGTAAATAGTTTCTACAAAAATAGAAGTAAATACATTATTATAATCATATCTTCCTCTTCCCAGCTCTACTAGAATATAAGGGAGAGGGTCTAGTACTAGAAGAGGAACCCTGCGCTGGCATGATTGTGCATCCTCACTTGGTAGCGCTGTTGACTTGCTCTCCATCCTAGATGTATCTCCTTCTGCCTCTGGCATTGACATTGACTCCTCATCGTCCTCCTCCGCAATGTCATCCAATGTGAAATCCAATCCACCCCCGTCCCCCTCCATGGCCCGCCTCTCCAAATCAGCGATTGCATCCTTTGTAAACAATGGAGGCTGCTCCGGTGCCATCCAATCATAGTAAGGATCTATATCGTCCAAATCAATCAAACCAGCTACTGTTGTCTGTGTCTTTTTTATGCACAACTTAAGATTATATTGCACATAAACAAGGTCATTGAGGCATTTTTGGGCTAATTTATTTCTCTTCTTTATGTGGATGGACTCAAATAAGCTCCAATTGCGCTTACAATGAGATGAGCTACAAGGCTAGCACAATTCTGAGATCAAATTGCTTTAGATTGGGGGTATTTCCACCCCAACTTTGCCACCAAGCATCTGGAAAATAAAATATTAAGAAGTTATAAAGCAATGAGAAAAGAGAAAACATAACTTATCAAATGACAAAATTGCAAATGTTTTAAACTTTTACGATTTACCTGGGGTTTGAGTGCGTCTTGCTCTCTTTGCTAGCTTGGAAGAGAACAAATTACTCTTTGATTCCACATAGATTTGTTGTTTGGTCACAACAACGTCTCTTTGTGCAACATCAGATATCATCCTCTAAATGCATACAGAGAGGCCCTCCATGACCTCTCTATTAGGATTTGAAAAGGAATGATCATGCTTGAAACAAATAGAAAGTGAAATCATGTCTTAGTATACAACCTTAAAAAACAAAGTGAAATCAAGTCTTAGTAAAATTTGAAGAATCATCGTACCTGAAACAGGGGTTGAGGAAGTACCCTACTGCATGAATGGGTTGGTGGAGTTGATTGTCCCACCTCTTATCAATAATTTTCCAAATGAGATCAAATTTGAGTCTATCCCCTTTGTAGTAATTTTTAATAGACTCTTGGCCCTATCCGTGGCCTCATAAAGACACCCCATTGGGGTTTGATCCCCATCAACTAAGCACATAACTTTAACCAGAGGCTCAAACACCTACAATTGAAATTTGAAAACTAAAAATTAGTTTACAAAAAGATTAATTAATGAAGTTACTAACGTAGTGAGTTACAAATTAATAATGAGAGACTTGAATCAAGAGTAATTAAAAATTAAAGTTTTGAAGTTACCTTCACAATCTCAGAATCCTTGTCAAGAAAATTTTGGTCAAAGACTATGCGCCTGACAGCCTCTCCTTTAGGCTTCTTTGAATAAGTTGAGTCAAGCCATGGTGGATTGACAAACATTTGTTTCAAAGAAGACAATGTATGTAATGTCTCCATTTTGAGTGACCTTTGGAGTTAGTGGATTTAGCCTATCATTGGGTCCTTGTAGGCTAATACTAGTGATTAGAGGACCCTATTGTGGGTTTTGGCCCCATATTAAGGGACTTACTATTTATAGTAAGTCAACTTATGGTTCTACTGAGCTTAGATGATTTAGAGGAGTTATATGATGCTCTCATATTTTATTTCTGGCTTTCGGTTTGGACTCCAAGATTCTTGGAGGGAGCGTCTATTTTTAGTAAGTCACCCCGTTAGGTTCATTCATCATCTTTCATCATAAGGATCACTCTTGTGTTGCCAAATTTTGATTCTAATGCTTCCTTAGTTGTTTTTGCAAAATGGGTGAATTATGATTATTAAATTGGCTAAGGTTGCTATTTTTATTGGGATTGTCTATTGGGCACCTTGGTGTTATAGCTTGTTGGAACCGGGTTGAGTAGTTTTAAATCTTGAGCTCAAAAAATAGGGACCCTATGTGTCAGAATAACATTATTTTAATGAAAGGGTCCTTTTCAACACTAAAGTGAAGATAAATATAATAGTTTATTATATTTCAAATGTGCACATAAAGCAAAGTCTTTTGTAAGTGAAAAGTGTGTGAGAGAAGATATCTTTTATTATAAAAGCAATGCTTTGGGCAAAAGCAATTCATTCAATGATATCTATTGTTTGCATTTTGTGGAGAAGTTTTGGAGAAGAGCTTAGGGTTTGGTTTTGAATTTGAAGAAATGGTATATTTCTTCAAGTTTTCTCATACACTTTGAGTTGGATCTCATGCCAATGAATCGTGTGGCCATTCTTCTCTTGATATGGTGAATTTGGTGACCGTACGACAATCCAGAGGAAGCTGTGAATTTATCCAGGGATGTTGCGATTTAATTCCTTAAGGTTGTGATTACTTCCTTGGGTGGCTGCGATATTCTTTTAGGGGCTGTGATTTATTTCTTTGAAGCTGCGTACCATTTCATAGGAGTTGCGATTCATTCCTAGTAGCTGTGTTATTTCTTAAAGTGCCAATTTTCATTTGAATTTATGTAATGTTATTTGAATATTTGAAGGCTTTGAATTGAATCAATTGGTGAATTTGGAGTTAGAAATTATTTGTTGCTTGAGATAATTTTATATATTTATAAAATTGCAAAACAATTCAAAAGAAAAACATAATCTTTAGCATAGAGCCAGCTAGGCTCTTTACAGTGGTATTAGAGCGGTTTCTTGCCATCTTGTTGGGTTGAAAATTATTGAGCTCACACATTTGTTTGGAGTGACCAGCACTCTAACTTTATTTTTCAGCCATGGATAAATATAGAAAACCAAGTAAATATGGAAACTAGTTGAGTAGTGTGTCACGGTTCAGGAAACATTCAAGTACCTTGGAAAATGAAATGGAGAAATTGAGGCAAACAAAGGAAAGGTTTAAAGCCCAACTTGCAGATCCATCCACTATTGACAGGGCAACTAGTTTTATGGTTTCCATCTTCAGGAAGTCTTCCTCACGAAGACCACATGAAGAGAAACAAGATGTTCTCGCAGGTGAGATATCTAGAAATCTTCATGATGAGTTTTCAACATCCACTAATCATTGTGGAGATGGTCATGTTCTTTGTAGGTTAGCCACTAGTCCCATTTGCACACTGGCGGGTGGAGACTTTTTTCAGGGACATGTGGATGTGCCTATCTCATTGACATATAGTGGTACTGAGTTTCAACATCCTGAGCCTGTTGTTGATGTTGTGGATATGGTGAGAGTGGAGGATGTTGTAGATACCACTATGGATTCTGACACCATAGATGATGGTGTTATCTTTGAGGACTTTGAGGAGTATATGAGTTCTGATGACTTTGATGTTTTTGACAACAGTCACAGTGTGGAGTCAGTACAAGAGACAATAGTCTTTTCCTATACTGAGGATGTGAGCATGGAGCTACCCAGTGGCGACACTCATGATGGGAGTGTTATAGATGAGTTAGGTGACAGAGATTCATGCCACAATGTAGATGATTCACATTATGACATTGAGTCATGTATGCAGTCAGAGTTAGTAGAGGGGTCTCAATTAGACAATGTGGACACTAGCATTGCAAATACCTTTGATGTTGAGAGTGAGGATGATGGGTGCTGCAGCGTTTCTGGTTTTTTATATCAGACTTTGGGTGTGGACTTAGCGTTGTCATCCGGTGGTGGTGGGTTTGAGGATCCTTTGTTACAGGGACTCACAGATGAGGATGAGGATGAGGAAGCACATGAGTGGCAGGAGTTTGTTACAGCCAGGGCTTCCACTTCTTCAGATGAGGTTACTTCTTTGATGACTCATGGGGATGACTCTACCTGCAGCAAGTCACGCTTGATTTATCAGACCTTGGGGGAGGACTCTGAGTTGGTAGTGAGTGAGGATGCGTCCCAGGATCTGGATTGTCATGTGGTTGCAGAGGACGAGGTAGCTGAGGTTTGTGATGAGACAGATTCAGCAACAACTTCCTCAAGGGTAAATGAGGATGAGTCTGATGTCAGTACTCAGTTTGTAGATGTGTACTCAGATGACAATACACAAAGATACAGTGATCTTGAGGGGAGTTTGTTGGATGCAGCTTCCTTCCATATTGTGGACAGTACAGTTGATGTAGGCCTTTTTCTTAAGGTGGAGTTGAAGGGCCATCAACATATAGCCAAGGTTCAGGGAAGGAAGATGTGAATTGAGTAATAACCTTTGGCATGTTTAATGTTTTTTTGGAATAATACATATAGTATAAGCCATTAAGGGTAGTAGATACTTGTTGGTTTATACCCCTAGTCGGAAGAGTTTTTGTACTCTAGTGCATTGAAGGTACCATTTTGAGATGAGTGTTACTCATTTTGTGTTTTTAAAATATGTATGGTTGGGGACTAGGTGTTGATAGGTGATGAAGTGTGTGCACTCGATGGATATACTACTATGGATGTCTCTCTATTTTTTTTTCCTTGATATAATGCGATGGGGTTGTCCTGCAACAACTATTAATCTACTAAAACAATTATGACTACTTAAAAAATATTTAAAATTAGAAAATAGAATGGTTTCGAACAAAAAATATAATAACTATAAAGATGTATAAAATTGAGTTTATTTTTTTAATAGAATTATTTGTTGTGTAGTTTTATTATTAACATTTATATATCTATATAGAAAATCATTTTATTTGTAATATTATAAATAAAAATAAAAAATAAAAATTTAACTATAAAGAAATTTCAAAAAATACTTAAAAAGTCTACCATTCTTTAAAATATGTTCGTATAATACCAAAAACTTTAAACCAATCATAAAATAGATAAATAATTTTTACAATATATTAAATTTAAAAATATAAATCTTAACTTGATTTTAATCAAGTTTATTTTTTTGGTGTACTTCAATGCCCTAGTATTGCCTAGGGCAAATACTAATAATTAATTCATTATTTACTTTTTAGATGAAGGGTTATATTTCATTGAGTAAAACATAGAAAGTTTTGATTTTTAAATTTGTAATTTTTCCCTAGATGTTTCTATTTTTGAATTTTAAGGAATTTTTAATTAAATACTTTTATGAATTATTTAATTAATACATAATGAAAATGATTAAATTTATTTAATTATTTAGAAGAAAATGGTAATTACTAATTATATTAATAATTTAATATTATTTGATAAATGTAAAAAAGTAGACGAAATGGTAATTTTTAGAATAATTAAAAATTATTTAATTTTTTGGAAGAAACTTTAATTTCACTAAATAATAAAAGTATTTAATTAAGTAGAAGAATATCAGTTTAATTAATTAGATAAATGATTAATAAAAAATGTCACATACAGTGAACAATTTTCTATACAATAAAGATTCTTTTGTAATGAAATTATAATGATTGAAATCTTAAAAAAAAATACAATTAATAAAATATGAAATAACTAGTGCTGTCTGCTTTTTGTGCGTCAAACGGTGAGTTCAAAGGATTAATGGGAAATCGTGAACTACAAAATTTCATCAACGTAAATTGCCAATGTAATCTTGCACTAAAAATTTACTTTAAATTAATTGATTTAAAAAATACAAAGAATCAACAAAGAGCCATACAATGAAAGTTGGAATTTCCATAGCCATAAATTTTGAATATGGTAAACAAAAAAGTGTTGACTATTATTTATTGATTTATTTAGTTTTTTTGAATATTTTTTTTTTAAAATTAGTTTCTAATATCATACTTTCTACTTCTAAAACAAATGTTTCTATTGTAAACGTTATTATTATTATTATTATTATTATTACATTTTCTCTTTAGAATCGACTTTTTAAATTGTGAAGTTTTTTCCTATTATAAATCAAACATCAAAATAATTTATTTTTTTAAATTATTTTTTCATGATTTCTAATTTTTTATTTCATAACATATGTTTCTATTATAAACCTTTAAAAATCACAAGTTACTTTTCTTATATAAAAATTTGTTTATATTATAACTTAAAAAATTAACTTCAAATTTAATATTAGTTGTCAATAAATGATCTATATATATATATATATATATATATATATATATATATATATATATATATATAGTTCTAAATTTAATGTTTCTTTTGATTAGTTAAGATCATTCTATAAATCAAAATTTAATGTCAAGCTCATAAAGTTAAAAATAAGGATGAGATGAAGATTATATGTTTGCATGTCTCAACTAATATAAAAGGATAAAATTCATTATAATGTGAACTATAATAAAATAATCAGTTTCTCCTTAAGAATAAACTCCTTATAAATTATCTCCATGATCCTTTCACTCATAACAATTCAAAATCATGACAGGAATACGACCTGAAAAATAATAAATTTACGATGAAATGCATAGTTTATAGGGATTGTATATCAAAACTTTTAGTATATCTTATTTTCAACATACAATTTACTATATAGTTAATCAAATTATTTTCATGAAAAAATAATAAAATGTATAATTTGGATTCAAGTTTTGAATGAAATTGATGAAAAAGATAACCTCAAATCATGAAAATTAATCAAAAGAAATATTACACAAATTTTTGAAGCCCTCACTCATACAAAAGAATCCATCTGTTAAATTTTAATCTGTAAATGATAATCAAAACATCAAGTTGGAAGAACCACCAAATTTGATAAATTTATAAAAACAACCTATACTAAATTCTAATTTAAAAAATGTTTAGCCTACACGAGATATTTTCCTGTCATTCTATGCATGCAAAGTAAATACATCTTGTAAGGGGCTTTGTACTTGGGTCAAGTTGAGGCCCATAAAACAAACTTCAATTTCCTAAGAGATTAAGCAATGCAGGAAAATTCCTTTCAAGTTGTTCCTATTTTTTAAGTGTCAACCCTAATAATGAAAATAGAAAACAAATTGATATTCAATAATTCTGTAGATAAATAAGTCATTGATTTGTAAAAGTCCAAAGTGTTGATGTATGTAGCATCGGTCGGATAAATAAAATTGATTATATAATTATTATGAGAATTGATTTTTTTATTTATTTTTGATCGATAAAAGGCCTAAGCCAAGGATTTTATTATTATGAGAATTGATTTATTATATATACATATATATTAATATATTTAATAATTGATATTATTTATATTAACACACACACACACACACACACACACACACACACATATATATGAAGTTAATGTTTTATTTATTCTTATAATGATTATATAGTTAAATTAATAAATTAGATTAATGAATAGACATGTCCTATGAAGGGACATGTCTCTTCTTGTCTTTACCATGTATATATACAAGAGATCGATGCATTTGGAAAGGACATACTTTTATGGAAGTGCTATTACATTTGTAGCGATCTGGAACTTAACATGGTATCAGAGCCAAGTTGCAAATGAAAAGCTTCAATTAATATTATAATATGTTCCCGAAAATACTTAGCTATGGAGATATTGCTTTTAAATTAGCCATATCGATAGGAGATCAACACCCTTAGCATTGAAGATAACATTCAAATATTTCATCGATTTTCCAAGATACAATATTGAACCATAGATATTAATAAAGGGTCGATCTAATACTTGAGCGACATTTGAAGAAATGTCTTTCATCGGAGGCTATTGAGTATGGCAGATATTTTGCGTGCGAAGTGAGGAAATATTTTAATATCACTTCTCTAAAGTGACGCCCACTTTTTGAGATAAATATTTCATATTGAACTTTTCCATCAAGAAATTATTAATCAAAGCTTTCTAAGGTCAACGATATATAATTTGGAGTGGATGATTACATTACGGTGCTATACTTTCAAATTGGAGATTAATATTTATTTGTTCCTGGTCAGGGGATGACATTAGTAGATTATCAAGATGTGGTGATTACTTTTGCCGAGTAAACCTAGTTGGGTGAAGTAAGAAGAATTAAATAAAAATGTATCAAAGGGATCTTCTGAGACTAGTGCGACACTCTCCTTTCCTTGCGCAAGCCTCTAAATTTGGAGCTCAAAGTTGTGAACTTACATTTTTGGGTGTTTATGTTCATTCTTTCTGCATGGGAGTCTAGAAGGCCCAACCCTTCTTGGGAGTTAAGTTCTATAGCGTTGGACGGTCCAAACATTAAAAATGGATCTTAACGAAAAACTCAACATACGAATCCACCAAGTCTATGCATATAGTCCTATTCATGCTGAGTATAATTATCGAAGACAAAACAAAGAATATAACTATGTGATAGGAGTGGACCGAGCACGGAATGAAGACTAGTCCAGAGCCATTTGATATTTGGGAAGCACGACCAATAGAAGGAACATCTAGAGAATGAAAAATCGTTAATGTTAGGGGAACAAGTTATAATAATCAAAACAATTATGATCAACAATGGTGGCGATCATTATTACTGTCAAGTAGCATTGCCTAGTTTCTTATTGTGTCTGTTGTCATTAAATGGTATGTTGGGACTCGTAACTCGGTTTGAGCGTACTTTCAGAGTAGAAGAGTTGACTGGGTAACTATAAATACACAGGAAGTATGCGATAGTTTCTACCAGTCGAGGATAAGGAACCATGTTTAAAGGTTGACATATATACATCTTGTAGTTGCTCAATCATTGTTGAATTGAATGCAAAAGAGTTGAACCAAACACAACCTTATATCCAAATAGAGCTGGAAAACTAAGATGGGCCTTCTACGAGTTTCAAACCCACCACATTAGAATACCTGTGCTCACTGTGAATGTGATGGAATTATATCTATCAGCTGAAGGAAATAAATGTTATGTTCTATGACTTGAAATGGAATAAGAAAATCTAAGGGCCGACTGTAATGTTTACACCCACGTCAAGTGTAAAGGAAGGACGATGTTTAGCATTCAAACACACTTCACTTAGCGAAATATCAAGTATATTCTCTGTTATATGGTCTACAACGATAACATTTGATACTTCAAAGCATCGAATACATGTGAATACATACATAACGATCTCAATCCTTCAGAGCAGTGAATATATATCTTTATCTATATTGGTCGTCAAGACAAAAGACTTCATACTATCCATTCTATATGTTGTGACAACAGTGTATCCATTTGAGACATTCAAAATTATCGTTTGACTCAGATTATGCATGCATTTACATATTGCTTAGTCAGATCTTCTGACTACATACTCAGATGGTGCGTCCATATATTACCGTGTGCCAATATATTCTTGCTTTCAAATTGTGTATATATGCTGGGACATTGAATGACTTTCTCAGATTGCAGATTGATATTCAAAATTCATGTTTAAAGGTTACACATTTTTAATACTGAGATCATGATTTATATATGATTCACCGTGAAATCATCGTGATTAATATTATGCATATATTGTGATTTACGATCACATGCATATTGTTGGGATTGTATTTTGTCATCACTACTGAATATAGCCATGGTGGAGGTCATGTGAGGGAGTCCATGACTAAACACCTGTATTGAGTCACCCTCTAGGAGTATCTATGGTGACCATCGTCATAAGATGACAATATTACATGAGTGATTTCTTGATAAACACTTGTGTTTGTTTGCATTTCCATTCATGGGAGCAGCCATGATGGAGCCACCCCCTGGGAGTAGCCATGGTGGACATTACTCTATAACTCTAATATATGAGAAGACCCTCCTTAGCTCAGAGAGGGTGTTGATTTTAGAATTAGGATGACAAACTAGAAGTTATCAAGAGGGATTCCTCCCTAGCTAAGAGGGAGTGTTGGATTTACCTTCGGGAGGATCACAATAATGATTCAAGTTGGTGGCAGAAATTTTCAGAGGGTAGTAATATTTGACAATAAGAGATTAGTATTTCTACCCTTGAATAATGTTTATAAATTTTAAGTTGTTAATTCATGCCATAAGATCGGGATAGTAAATCTTTTATACTTCTATAATTGATATTTTCCTTCAGGATAGTTTAGTTTTATGAACTAATTGTAATCTCTCTTTGAAGTGCATTGAGGACAAATCTAGAAGCATACAAGATTGCATTCAAGGCAGAAAGAACTTAATGCCTACAATTATGGAACTGAGTTGAGAGTTGACATCAGATTCAGAGGGAGTCTGACAATCCATTAGAAGCAACCTTGGACGAGAAGGTCAAAAGGTTGATATCACATTCATAAGAAGTCTGATGAACCATCAAAGGAAACCTTGGACGAGAAGGTTAAATGTTCATGTTAGTACTCAAAGATTTAGAGGGAGTCAGTACAACATCTAGAGGATATGCCTTATTTGATTTCCAAGGATCTTGGTCATATTGATTCAGAGGGAGTAAACCATATCGAGATGGTTTCTCTAGTGACTAGGAAACTATAGAAGGAAAAATAATTGTGATTCAAATGATGAAATTCCATGTATGTGAACTAGAAGGCTTTTATGCAAATATATAGGTCATGATATTCCTAGATAGATGGTTGGGAATTCAAGAAAAGAGCTTAATGTAGACCAAAGAACAAAGACACGACTTGCTCACAAAAGGTTGATATTAGATTTAGAGGGAGTATGATAGTTCATCTAAAACAACCTTGGACGAGGAGGTGAGGAGGTTGTTAGAAGACCTTAAAGGAAGCATCCAGAGGACTAGGATCATGGGATTGAGTCTCATGTGTGCTGGTTGAAATGTCTTTATGCTATCTCCTACATAACTTGGGGCTCACCTAGAGTGATGCAAACTATATAAGAGATATAATGCATAAGTATGCTATTCAAGGTACATTATCCCTACAGAACATATGACTGATATTCTCACCAAGTTTCTTGCTAGAGGTAAGGTTGTACTGTACCTTCGAGATAAACTTGACATGTTGGAGAATGAAGCCTTAGATGAAAAGGAGTTTCAATATTTGTGATCTATTATCTTGTATGTTATTGCATTCTTCTCTTTGAGAGAGAAGTCTAAGGTGAAAGCCCTTGTTTCACCCTTTGGGATGAGCCACGATGGATCCACCCTCTGAGATGAGTCAAGGTGGATTTCATGTGTGTGACTCCAGGACTTATGGGCCCTCCTGTGAACATTGGAGAAAGGTGACGACTTTTCGACAATGAACATTTGTATTTGATGTTACAAGGTGACGATCTTGTAATGGAGATTCGTTATGGTAGACTTTTGACATGTCTGTGCACATACCATAAGAGGGTTATATGTATAGGGAATGTAATATTCTCAAATTTACTATATCCTTGTATCACGATCTGAGGTGATATGAAAATCAGGTATCATGATCTAAGGTGATTCCTCATATCACGATCTAAGGTGATGTGAAAACTAGGTATCATGATCTAAGATGGTTCATCATAGTACGATCTAAGGTAATATGTAAAATCAGGTATCACGTGTTAGGTGATTCCTCATATCACATGATAGGTGATATGTAAAACTGGGTATCACATGTCAGGTGATTCCTCATATCACATGTTAGGTGATATGTGAAACTGGGTATCGCATGTTAGGTGATTCCTCATATCACATGTTAGGTGATATGTAAAACTGGGTATCACATGTTAGGTGACTCCTCATATCACATGTTAGGTGACTCCTCATATCACATGTTAGGTGATATGTAAAGTTGGGTATCACATGTCAGGTGATTCCTCATATCACATGTTTGGTGATATGTAAAACTAGGTATCACGTGTTAAGTGATTCCTTATATCACATGTTAGGTGACATATATAAAAATGAGTATCACGTGTTAGGTGATTCCTCATCTCATGAGTTATGTGATACTTATCATTACGTGTTATGTGATATATGCTTTCACAAGAAATGTGATATATGATTTTATCTTCCCTAGCTAAGAGGGAGTGTTGATGTATGTAGCATCGGTCAGATAAATAAAACTGATTATATAATTATTATGAGAATTGATTTATTACACACACACACATTTAATTATATATATATATATATATATATATATATATATATATATATATATATATATATATATATATATATATATATATATATATATATATATGAAGTTAATCTTTTATTTATTCCTATAGTGATTATATAGTTAAATTAATAAATTAGATTAATGAATAGACATGTCCCATGAAGGGACATGTCTCTTCTTGTCTTTACCATGTATATATACAAGAGATCGATGCATTTGGAAAGGACATACTTTTACAGCAGTGCTATTACATTTGCAGTGATCTGGAACTTAACACAAAGAGACAACTACTCTCATGTAGAGTGATCATTGTTAAGAACACACAAAGAGCTTGTCAGGTCTTCATGGCAATCCAAAATATTGAGAGATAATGTGACATGACATGACAAATAAAAATGTGAAGTAATATAGCATAAAACAAAATTTTATTGGAGAATACCTTTAAGTTACAGTATTGTAAACTATTAGTGACAAAATGAAGAGCAAAATATTGTCTGAAATGTGAAGAGGGATTCATGGAGTTGGCATATTTCTTACCTTAGTCTATGTCTTCACTCTGCACTCGTCTTGCACCATTTAATTCAAAGAAGCGAGGAGGTGATTCAAGATATGCACAAATAAACCAATACATTTAGGAACTCCACCTTTAAAGGATTCTTTCCAAAATAGAAAACTTTCATATCCAATGGAAGCGCTCAGAAAGGTGAGAAAATTAGAAATTTCCACCATCCATTCTGATTTTCTAGTTGGAAAATGAAAACTATTCGATAAGAGGGTTGACAATTTTCCGGAAGAAAAATGTCATTTTTGGGAGCAAAGCTCCCACACAAAGCCTATCAGCTTAAATATTTTTAGATACAAAATTTACTTTCCCTAAAAGAATCTTTACATAAGTGATTTAATTTATTTATAATCACCCATGAAGTTAGAATCCATTATTAGGAAGTCCAAATGGTAGATAGGGAAGTGGAAAAGGTTTATAAGACATAAAAGTTAGAAAAAATGTTGTAGATATTGAAGAGGAAAAATTATTTTCTTGTAAATAGTTATATGAAAAGGTATCTTAAAGTGGTGTGATCAATTTAATAAAATTATATTAAAACATTTTTTTTTAGAAATTGGTGTTCAAGGAAGGTATTGGAAAATATTTTGAATATGTTTACAATTGTATAATTTAGAAATCATGATGGAAATTGAAAGCCTATTTGTACACAACTTCTAGCATTTTACATTTGTCTTTTTAAAATGAGAATAATAGTTTTTCATCAATAATAACTTTACAATATCACGATTCATCTCATAAATTTTAGGAAATAGAAACACATAAATGTAATCATGATCATGAAATTTTAGAAATCATTCTAAATGTTGTAGAACGTGGAACTTTATTAAGTGTTAAAGGATTATTTTTATAATTGTCATTTACTTTGTTTTCTTTAGAGTGGAATTTTACATTTAGAATGTTGGGTATATAGATTAAAATAGATTCTTATAAGATTTTATTTATATATTTAGTCATTTAGTTTATTATTTTTAGTATATAATAAATTGTAATTGTTAGGAAGAGAAATGATGGGACATATCAAGGAGCAACATGGCAAATCAAATTTCAACTTACTAGATTGATTCAAATTGGATTTTATACATTGTTCATATCAATTGCATCTCCAACACGTTCTATTCTTCAGGTATTAATCTCTCCATCATGTGTTGTTACGTCATTCAAATGTTTAAATGTAATAATTTGGTCTTTTTATATCTAATATTATCCCTTTTTCAATGTGCAAGGTGCGATGCAATGATCCAAAAGTAGACCCTCCTCATTTTGAGACTCCACTAATTGGACAAGACAATGCAATAGCTCGACATGGAATTCATGGATTTTACCAACTTTTCATTATACAAATAAATCCTTATTGGATGGTACATGGAGATAACACAATATTCCTTACACAAAAGGTGAATACAGGACCATTTAATGGTATTTTATATGATTATATACGATTAGAGGAGCCCGATGTGCCATACTAAGCAATTAAGGTCAAAGTGTATTGATGAACATTAATTATATGTATTTGATGCTTTTACAAGGTAAATTGTTGGTGGGAATAAAAGATCTTTAAATGTTGAAGTATCTCTTAATTTGTAATGTTTTATTTGTATATATTGAAATTAAAAAATCCTTATTTAAATCAATCAATAGAAATATAGTGTTGTGGCACATAGCACCTCACTTCTTCCTAAAACAAAATAGCTAGAATATGGTTTAGAAATAGTTTTGATTGTGGACAAAGATTTTATTGTTAAATGAAGTATGTTTTGAGTTTGAAATTTGGTTTAAAAGGATAATGCTTGACTTTGGTTGTTAAAGTCACAAAGTTTTAATCGTTTGATATTATGAATATGTGAGATTGTTTATGAGAGACAATTTTAAGATATGATTCTCAATAATTCACACTTAAAATGACATTAAAATAATTTTTTGTGGTTAATTATATTCCATTCAATACCATGATGTTTTAAATTCATGTCATGCCAGAAGGTAAACAAAATAGTAGGGGGTATTTTGTTCCATGGTGTTAAGTGATTAGTACAAGAGGTAATAGTGCAATAATACATCAGTGGTAGGAAGAATGGAAGATAACATGGTAGCATGTTAAAGAAATATCATAATTAAATAGCTAATATCAGTTGACGAAATCACTTATGTAATGCCCAAATGATGAACCCTTGGCGTGAAGACAAAATACTCATCAAAAAATGTGAAATATTGTTTTTAGGATTAAAACAACAATGCACTACATTAAATTAATCCACAAAAAATAATCCCATTTGTTATATCATCTAAATAGAAACCATGAGGTTATATATTATACCTATCACCATAATCAACAAATAATTATCATTGCATACCTAAGGTTTTCTTTCTTGTTTCTTCACCATGTCCCATAACTTGTGATTGCACACATGCTTACACAACTAGATGCATGTATAAATTCATAAATATAATCCCACCAATATCTTAACTAGATGAACCACAAATATTATCAAGGAGTGAAATAATATCTTATAAATCTTAAAAGATAAACCTTAAGGGTCAGATCTAAGTCTCAGGGCCTAATCACTTACGACTTTGACTATGTTCACACCTAGAGACTTCATAGTTCGACTCTCGAGTCTCGAACCATATTGTACATGGTTACCATAATAAGGATATAAAAGGGTAAAAGCACAATAAGTTGTCACCCTTTTACAAAAGAAAAGGCTAACAACACCAAAATTGAAAAACTTCACAGGCATAAAAGTCACATTTTTGTTGAGAATTTGGAGATGATGTAAACTGATGAAATGTGTGAAATAGGATGAATTTTATGCTTATAATTTTTAAAAATTAATTTGAATAGAACTTAATATATTTTTTTAAATTTTTTATATCTATTATTTATTTCTTGAAAAATACTGCAAATCAAGGAGTTTATTTCTTGTCAAATCATTATAAGTTAAACATTTTTTTCCTCCAATTTTAGAATATGTTTTAGATGGCATGTATATTTAGTACAAGAAAAAAGAAAGTAGTGTTTTCGATCTATAGTTTGCCCATTATAAGTATTCAAAGTTGAACTTACCTGAAATCAACAGTGTTTGTCTCCCGCCACCTTTCCCCTATCAAAACTATACCAAAAATTAAATAAATTACATATTTTTGAAAAGGACCCTCTTCTCTAGTGTTGTATATGATTTTAAAAATTTTCTGAATTGATTTAGCATTTTTCTATATTTTTTGAATCAACGACATCTCAAAGCTTAATATATCTACATTTAGTTTTTAGCAAATGTTTTTAATGTTTTGTAGTTGAAACAATATAAAATTTATATGTTTAGAATCATAATTCCGAGATGTAGAAAATGGTACTTTTAGTTTTTTGACATTTTCTATTTTCAACAAAGAAAGGAACAACAAAAGTGTAAACTTGTGGGTTTTTTGTGTTTTTGGAGGTTTGGCTGCCAACATGGAATGCCACCTAGGCAGACTCGGTCGAGGCTAACTCAATTGAGTCCTACTAGGCTGAGTTGAGTTTCACTTATGTTTTCAATCATATAAAAAGGTTATGGTAGTACTTAATCTATATATGGTGCCTGGAAGTACAAGAAAATTTGTAAAGTCCATTTTATGTGATAAATCAGAAGACTCAAATGAATTCAATGTCTAGTGTATAAAAAATGAATGCAACGATTGCTGAAATTTACAGAAATTTCCTTTACAATTGGATAATATTGATGTTATAACACCAGTCCAGTGGAAGAGATTTGAATGTGAGACATACCAAACGAAGAGAGGAGAAGAATAAAAAAAATGCATTGAAGGAGAGTGAATTATCATACCTTCAATTAATGGACAGATTTTGATCTATGGTTTATCCACATATCTGACATTGTCATGGTGCACGATGGCAAGATAAACAATTTCGTGATTCCAAAAATGGTTTCCCACCTGGTTGTATTCTTTCAGTTGTAAATTTTACGGAGAGCTATCCATTTTCCCCTGAATCAGAGCCCTGGAGAGTCAATATTATCATTCTAATCAAGTTGCAATATTTGTGCATGTGACCTACAAACATGCACAATTTGATTTGGATGAGATAGAAAGTATGGATCAAAATGAACACATTATCATCAAGGAGGTTCATTTCTTTATCAGGGATGATAGGGTTCATGATAGGAGCTACATGGCTCATTGTTTCAACATATTTTTCAATAATCTTGTGAAACGCGAGATAAATGCTTCACAACACTAGATCTGGTCTGATGGGTATATATATATAAGTTAAATTTTCATATGTGTACATTTATGTAACTTTAAATTGCAGGTCAATTTAAGTCTGCAAAAGCCTTTAATTGGTTAGCCATGCAACATGCTAGACACAATGTTAAGTTTCTTTGGAACTTCTTTGAAAGTGGACATGGAAAAGGAGAGCATGATGGAGCAGGAGCATGTGTGAAGCGTACACTTTGAAAACATGAACTTCAAGGTACATACATTTGATAGTCAACTTGTTTGTAGTATAGTATGTACACGTTCTTTAATCTTCATTTGCTAGAAATAAACTAATTATATATATATATATATATATATATATATATATATATATATATATATATATATATATATATATATATATATATATATATATATATATATATATATATATATATATATACTAAATTGTTAAATATATCTAAGTAACATGATAGAGAATTCAAAGAAAATTGTTGAATGGTGTCGAAATCATTTCTCTACTCGAGACACAAAATACAACAAACGTTACTTTTGGGAAGTGAGTTAAATTTTAAACTTTCATTTTTCAAACTCAAATTCTAAAAATTACATCATACCTGTCACATGTGTTTCAAAGTTGAGCACACACACACACACACACACACACACATATAGCATACAACATAGACATGCATTTCACCTTTTTCATAATTAAATTGAGATCTCACTTTAATTTATTTAAAATTTGTAATTTTATCCAGATATCAATCGATCCAATCCTTACAATTGTCAATCAATTGTTGGAATTAGAAGTTTACATCAAGTGATGACTACAGGAGAACAAAGGCCTCCACCGATTCAACTAAGAGTTAAATCATGCTTTTGTGAAGATTGTATTAACAACAACACAATGAGTCAATGTGTTAATATTGCAAATGGATATGTTTCACAATGGGATCAAAAAGAGTTAATCAGAATGTCTCCTTATGAAGATGATGACAATGACATAGACATCCATGATCCTATATATTCAGCTGACTATGAACATGTTTATGATTTAATTGTTACAAGTGCGCATTTTTTATTTAGTTACATTACAGGTGCATGTTTCTATATATATAATTTATTAGGTTTATATATAATTCATTTTTGTACATATAAATTGTACATGTGATATTTTTGTTGTGGTTGCAAATCCTAAGAATTGTACATATAAATTGTATGTGTACTCGGCCATGTTGGACTCAGTCATGTAGGGCTTGGTTGAGTCCAACTGGGCTGAGTCTGTCAAGCTAGCCTAAAAGGCGACAAGTTATTGTGCATTTACCCAAAATGCATTATATGTTTATTATGATATGTTTTATGAAGTACATAAGTGGGTACACAACCCTTTCTAGGGTAGAGTCCCACGATAAGTTTCATCACTGGCTGGCACCCACTTGGTGCAAGAGGTATGATATCTAATGACTTAATTGATGACTTGACAACAATTATGGTAATAAATGCCCATTGAGTCCTATATCATACAATTGATCATGGTGAGAATAAAATTAAATCAAGCCAAGCTATCTAAAGTATATTAGTAACATAACCCATACATCAAACTATCCCATAAGAAACCTTAACAATCTTTAACAAGAATATACTAAGAGATCAAATAATAAGCTTTAGTCAAAGCATCAACCAATGCATTACCTAATTGTCAATTAATCCTTAGTATTGTTCAATTGCACACACTAGCATATATTTTACATGGCTAAAGGAAGTTAAATTCATATTGATATTATAAGGATGCACTTAACAACATAGAGTGTATAAGAGTACAAAAGTTAATATCAAGAAATTAGAGCATGCATATCCACAAGTACACCCATCAAGATTGAATATAGCTCTAAATCAACTATTCTATAAGTCACCCCTATCCACAAGTAAGAAATAAACTATAAGAAACATGTGACCATTATTTACTTATGGAATTCTCAATTTGAAATATTAAGCACCTTGGAATGTCTAGATTTTGTTTCAATAAGATAAGGCATATCTTTTAAGAAAATATGCATTTTAAACCACAGTTGACTTTATTCTTCTATAATCACTATTTTTCTTTTGGTTAAAGTTTAGTCCTCCACCAAACACTACCCTAAGACTTAATCACCAAATCTTGATGTCCTATCCTTAAGATAGTTTAAAAACATAAAACTTAGGGTTATATTTCTTACCATCCTTTGATTTAGTTGTATGCTTTATTTATAAACATAATAAATCCCTTTAAATTTAGTTTTTGTTAAACCTATAGATCAATAACTTAATGTCACTTACATCAATTCTAATAGAAACTATCCTTAGTATGACAGAAATGAAACTATATGTTAAAGAATAAACTCAAAGTAAACTAGTTTTGAAATTTAAAATAAAGTAATCTAGACACCACCTTATTAATACATAGTCAACTAGAGCCAACCTTCTTTATTACGTCTTTATACTCCATTATGTATGAGAGCACAATAATTCTCTTTGTTTGAAATAATCATGTACTAAGGTTCTTAATTTATTTTTATTTAGTGATTTAGAGCCACTACAATAAAGTATTTTATATTACTTTTATTGAATTATTTATTTATTTGTATAGCAATTTCCTTGCTAACATTAACATTCTTAATAGCTCAATTCATTGTTATTTTTCTCATCATAATCATAGAAACGTTGGCACTGAATTTAAATTTTCTATTAATAGGTCAACTCAACTTGTAATTGTACTATAATTTAAATTCTGATAGAATAAACAAACCAAATAAAAATTGAAATGTGTGTGATAGAACATAATATGCATAGCTTCAGACAATATGACTATAATTGTAGAATTAAAGAGTTTGAAATAAGACCAGAAAATACAGAATAAAATAGCAGATTGCAAATCCCAAGTGTCGTTTGCTTCAAGCGAACTCATTTCATCTGTCATAGCAACAAACCAATTGTTCTTATCATTTCTTGTACATGCCTATTTATAATTGGCAGGTTCGATTTGCTCAGAAATTAATAGCTCTGGCTCTGCCTCTTCAGCAAATAGTAACTGATAATCAGAAAATTTTGCTGGAACTTTCCTTTGTCTTGAGGATCTTCTCAATTCAATATGATCTGTTTCAAAAGAATGAATTCTCTTCAATTGATTATCATCATTTCCCATATTAATTTTACCAGATTGATTTACATTTGATAACTCTGTTGATTTCACACCATATGATTTGTGTGAAGTATCCCTGTTTTCACCAAGTGAAGGATCCTTGTTTTCTTGTTGAATGACAAATTGGCAGCCGAGATTGTGCTTTATCCTTTCACTATGCATAGGATTTCCCCTAGTGGTCCACGCCTCTTCCTGAGCTATCCATGCATCTTCTTGTGCATTGTTCCCAGCATCCTGTGTACAAGTAGGTATGTGAGTTCTCCTACAATTTTTCAAACATCCCATGCATAGGATCACACTCACATGAGTTCTCCTGCTTTGCGTGAGTGTTAAGACTGATGCGTTGAAGATTAGTTGCCAGCGGGAAGGGAGAGGAGGAATGTATTCTCTTGCTGTTGTGAGACCCATTTAAATCATATGTAAGACCCTGCTGCTGTTTATGTGGACCAGTCTGCAGGTCACGCAAGGCAGGCTGTAGCTCACACAAGGCAGTCTGCTGCTCACGCAGACCAGGCTGCTGCTCACATGGGCCAGTCTGCAAACCAGGCTGCTGCTCTTTGAAACTAATAATGTCATGGTCATCACCATTTATATTTCCTTGTAGGGCGTGAGAGGAAGAAGTTTCATGGAGAGGGGAAGGGAAGAGCATAGTCTCTCCCCTATTTTCTTCAAAACCATGAGTGTAATCAAACAGATCTCTCTGTTCTCCATCAAACAAATTACTAGGTGTGTAATCATTCTCACTTGATGAGGATTGAGAGGGAGGAATTAAAATAGAGGTTGGAGTTGTCTGTAGAAAGTTTCTTCCCTAATGTGTAGAGGCAATACCATTTGAAAGTGTTTTGAAAGAAATGTATTCCTCTTTAGACTTAACGATGTCTGTGAGAGGTGGAAATTTTTGCTCATTAAAAATGACATCACGACTATGAATAATTCTCTTTTCAACCAGATCCCAAACTCTGTAACCGAATTGGTCTTCTCCATATCCCACAAATATGCCCTTTTGTGATTTGAAATCCAGCTTTGTCCTTCTTTCTTTTGGGACATGTACATGAGCTTCACACCCAAAAACTTTGATGTGTGAGTACGAAATCCATTTTCCCAGCCATTCCTCTTTCGAAATGCCAAACTCTAGACGAGATGAAGGGGACCTATTGATTAAATAGATTGTTATATTGCAAGCTTCCACCCAAAATTCTTTGCCCAAACCGGCTATTGGAAAGCATGCACTGTGCTTTCTCAAGAATGGTTCTATTTAACCATTCCACTGCCTCATTTTCTTGAGGGGAATAAGGAACAATTTTAATTCTTCTTATACCATGATCTGCACAAAAGTTATCAAACTCCAACGAACAAAATTCACCTCCATTATCCATTTTCAGACACTTAATTTTATGATCACTCTGATTTTCCACAAGAGCTTTTAAAACTTTAAATTTAGAGAATACCTCAAATTTTTTAGAAAGCATATAAACCCATACCTTTTGAGTGCTATCATCAAGAAATGTGACAAAATATTTTGCGCCTCCATAAGAGGTTACCTTCGTAGGTCTGAAGACATCCGAATGCACTAACTCCAAAGGTGTTGTCCTTTTGTCATGTCCATCCTTCAAGAAATTGACCCGCTTTTGTTTCCCATGAAGACAATGCTCACAAAACTCTAAATTTACAGATTGGAGACCCGGTAGTTGATCACGATTCAACATTACCTCAAGGCCTTTCTTGCTCATATGGCCTAGCCTTTGATGCCAAAGTGCAACATCGCTGTCCACAATTGTCAAAGCAACTCCCACCTTATCAATAGGTTTCAAAATATAGAGACTACCGGTTTTGTCTCCTTTAGCAATAGCCAATGAACCTTTGACTATTTTCCATGCATCCGTGAGTTCAGTTTTAAATCCTTGGGTATATAATTGGCTGACTAAAATTAGATTCCTCTTTAATTGAGGAACATGTCTAACATCTTTGAGAAGTAATTTTGCTCCACCTTCAAGATGCAAGACAACATCTCCTTTCCCAATAATTTTACATGCTTTATTATCACCCAAATATACCTCTCTGAATTCTCCTTCTTGATAATTTGTAAATGTGTCCATGAGAGAGGAAGCATGAAAGGAAGCTCCCAAATCAATTACCCATGAATCAGCTTTTGTATCACTTGTTGATAAAATTAGGATACCCAGATCCTTTTCATGAGCTATATTTTCTTGACTGTCCAATACTTGTTCTTGTGCCTTCTTGAATTTTCTACAATCTTTCTTAACATGCCTAGCCTTCCCACAAAACCAACAACCATTTTGTCTCCCTCTTGAATGTGATCTTCTTGCAGATTGGGACCTCTGATTGTTATTAAATCTACCTCTATATTGGCTTCTTCCTCTATTTTCAGTGCTCACCATTGTGAGAGCATTATCAGATGAGGACTCATCATTCTTTCTCCTCAAATCTTTGGAGAGAAGGGTGGCTAAGACTTCATCAAAAACTAGATTCTTGGTAGTTGATGCTAAAGTGCTTATGGCTATCACAAGTCCATCCCAGCTATTAGGAAGAGAACATAACAATAGGACAACCTTATTCTCATTATCTTGTGTCATGCCAACTGAATTTTCTTGGCTAATCAAGGTGTTAAATTTGTTGAGATGATTTGGCATGGCTTCGCTTTCCCTCATCTTAAGCTTGTATAACTTCTTCATGATGAAGACTTTGTTTACAGCGGATGCTTGTGCATATGTTGAAGCCAATTTATCCCATACGTCTTTGGCTGTAGTTTTATCTGAAACATTATATAATACATTATCGCCTAATGCAAGAAAGATTGTCGCCATGGCTTTTTCATCAAGCTTTTCCCAATCTTCATTCGACATGGTTGAGGGTTTCTTTGCTTTTCCTTCAAGTGTGAGAGAAAGCTCTTTGTTGACTAACAAAGACTTCATTTGAATCTTCCATATCCCATAGTTCTTCCCAGAGAATTTTTGAACTCTTAAATGTTCCATGATTCAGAAATTTCAATTACCAAAATCTCCACTAGCGATTAACCTCTCTCTGATACCAATTGTAGAATTAAAGAGTTCGAAATAAAAGACCAGAAAATATAGAATAAAAGAGTAGATTGCAAATAAATAGAGAACACACTATTTATCGTGGTTCACCACAATAGTGGCTACGTCCACACTGAGAGCAGAAGAATTGTATTAATCTCAAATTAGAATGTTTACAAATGAAATGAAGAGTCTTATTTATAAGCTCATACTGAGTAGCTGAAAGGGCAAGGCTGCAACAGACAAAAGTCCGTTGGCCTTCCAATCCCAACAATAACTATTGATATGGTCAATAAGAAACTAAAGACCAAACATTAATCTCATAATAACTAACAAAATGAATTAATCATATAACTTCAAAGTATCTAACCAGCAATACTAGAAAATGAGTACCTCTAACGACTAGGCATCTACATACAAGAGCTACTAAATTGGAAGCCTAACACCATACTACAAGACGAAGCACTATTAAAGCTTCAAGTATAATTGCAAGGCATCCAAATTGTGATGAAAGCAAAATCTTTTGAATATGGTATAAGAAATTTTGTATGCATCTTATCCCTTTTAGCAAGTTCTCACCCATATAAATTGCGTTCCAACTCATCCCATCAAGGCTTCACGGTTTAGTTCAGTTATGATCTAACAGTAAATTATAAGCAAAGATTGCACAATATGGGTTTCCAAATAGAAAATGCACTAAATATCTATAGGTGTACAACATTTGGTACACCACAAGACTTATGCACCACAAGACTGAACACCCATCAATGAAAAGGAAGGATCCTAAAGATGATGAAGAATACAATCTAGATCTGGAAGAAAAGATAAGGTAAGAAATATATATGGTAGAATGTGATGAATCTGTGCATATAACTAACTTTTGAAACTTTCTCGCTACGCAGTTATGAAATGACCTAAAGAACATACTTGAGTAGTGTATTTGATAAGCATAATCTTTGACTCTTTTTCCCATTGTCAGTTCATCATTTGAATCCTTGTTCCCTCTGATGGCATATTAACCTACCATTTCACTTCCTGTTGTAATACCCTAGAAATGGGCTATAAGTTCATTAACCTCCTACATCTACAAATCGAACGAAATCAACATCGAAGTCCTAATCTAAGGCACATCTAAACATCATCGAATCATAATTGATTATCTTAAATTCTGCATCGGGGAATATTCCTAGCAATATTCCTAATTATCTTAATTATCTTTAATTTAATGATTATTTGGCGATAAATCACATTTATCCTAAGTTTGATTAATTGAATATTTTCATATTTAATTAATTAGATTTAATATCTTGCCACTTAATTGTGTAATTAAATTTAATTCTATCTATTATTAATTGTATTATTTAATGTTGACAATAAATCCAATATCCTATGAATAATTGATTAAATTTTTATTTAATTAATTAAAGCAAGTTGTCATTATTTAATCATATAGTTTTTAATAAAAGTTTGATTAAATAATTGATTAACCCATAAATCAATTATTTATTTTCAAAAATCAGTTAAGTTGAGCATAAATCACTTTATTTATTTAATTAATTCATAATTATTATGCACATTCAAAAGAAACAGTTAAACTCCAAATTAGAAAATCAATGCAAAGTGTTGACTTTTTAGAACTCAACATCCTTTTGGAGTTCAAAAAGCTGATCTAAACTCTAATTTGAGTTAAAAAGCTATTTTTGCATGATTTGCATGTTTTTGTGAATTAAATCATCTTTATTATCAGATAACTCAAAAATCAAGTTGAGTTAATCTGAGTGATTTATGGCTTTTTTCCATGCACCTCCAAAGCCTTGGATTTCTATAAAATTAAAGCCTCAGCTCATTTCAAAGCATCTCATATTTTTGCACAATCACATTGGAGAATTAGAATTTGAAGAATCAAAGCTTATTGCGAATCAAGGCTATTGTGAGATCAATCTTGTTTTTTTTTTACATTCATTTAGATTCATTTTTATATCATTGTTAGATCATTTAGCATATCATAGCATATTAGTTTTTACATATCATAGATTTCATATCAAGTTTTTCATATCATTGCATAGAAAATATCAAAAATATAGATTAATTGCATTCAAATCCTTCATTTAGGTGTCATCTATGTCACTGATCTCGATAACAATTTGAGAACATCAATCTCGCACCTATTAGAAGGCAGTAGATCGCTTGGTTAGATTAGATTTCAATTTTGCACGATTTTGATTTTTGCTAATCTCTAATGTTTTACTGAAGTGTTGTGTCTACAAATCAAGTACAAAATTCACACACACATTTTTGGCATCCACCATGGGGCCTTGAAACGGGTTTCCAATTCAATTATATCAATTTCTATCTTTTTCTCCTCGGTTTCTGTGCAAAAATACAATTTTTATTTTTTGTCCGTACAATCTTCGTACGAGTTTCTGACAAAAGTCGTATGAGTTTGAGCCTGCTGTCGTACGACAGTTGACCGAGTATCATTTCATCAGGAACCCACTATTGTTTGGAAGCTGGATTATCATTTCATCAGACACCTAGTGTCGTACGAGTTTCCAAACTATCGTCTAGGAGCATACCCACTGTCGTACGAGTTTCTTACTGTCGTCTGGTAATAGACCCACTGTCGTACGAGTTTAGGCATCAGATTTCAATTGTCATTTCATTTTTGCAGGTAGTTTGTCAGATTTGATTTTTGGATTTTGACTAACAGCTAATCTTAACAGTTGGAATTCTCTATTTTTGATTGACTCTTGCTGGTTTTGATTGGAAAAAGCATAAAGTTTGCTAAAATCAGGTAAAAATCTACTAAGCGCATTGCGAGGATCTCAGGTATTCCACTTGTGCTGATAATATTTTGATTTGGGCTTAAAATAAATCTCTCGTGTGTCTAGCTTGGGTGATTCTTTTCATGCTTTTGTTTTACACACTTGCTTAATTGATACTAGGTTGTGACACCTTAAGTATTTATTAGTAGTCTTAGATTACTTGTGATTGATCTTGATTGCTATTTTGGGTTATTGGACTCACTAATCCACCGACCCCTCATTCTGCCCCGTGGTTGCAAGGTCAGCACCACATTAAAGGGGAGGGGTCAACAGGACAGAAGCGTTAAGTGTTCCACTTGGCAACCCATTTGTGCTTTTAGGAACTCACTTGTTTTCTAAGTTGGGGACTCATTTTCAGCTTGTGTGAGGTGTTAAGTGTTCCACCTTGTGGACTCATCTCATATTCACTTTAAGCATTAAGTGTTCCTCTTTCTGCTTTTTGGGTACTTTTGGTAGATTTGCTTTTGGAAACATACATCTGTGCTCACATAGTAATTAGGCCCTATGGACACTATTCATGATTCTTGAGAGATTGGATTCCCAGCGAAATCCTTCTTGACAACAAAATCCTTGTAGGTAGGGAGGATACTTAGTGCGCTTCACATTCAACTTGGTTAGTGTGTCTTCTCTTATTGATCGATACATTCTCTCCCAGGAGAGGTTGATAGGTCACGTGGGGTTGACATCACGAGCTTTGGTGAATCAAAATTGGTTAGTGCGCCTTCTCTTATTGATCGATACATTCTCTCCCAAGAGAGGTTGATAGATCACACAGAGTTGACATCATAGACCTTGGTGAAGCAAAACTTTGTCTTAGTGTGTCAGATTTATCTGTCTACTTTGTTTGGGTTAAAAGTGAAAAGGTGTCAAAAACCTTGGATCTGGAGCCAAGTCCCCTTGTGGTATACTATTGTGAGTCATCTTTAGAGAGGGTTAACCATAGTGGACAATCCCTTCACAGGGTAAACTACGTTGACGGAACCTCAAGCGGTAATAGCCATTTTCACCGTGGTAGTGACAGCCGCTATATAAATGTCCTTGTGGAAGAAATCTCCACAGGTATGGTTCATTGTTGGGTTGTCAGATCTCCTTAGCAGCTCTTGAAGATTAAGTTCTTGGATTGTGTCAAAACCCTGGTGCGTCGGGATTGGAGTTCACCCCTTTGGATCATAAAAGTTGCAGAGTCAAACCATTACTAAAAACCCTAGCGAGGCCAAATTTTCATTTTATAGGGTATATGTGCATTATTTCCAAACATTTTTGGAACATACACAATTAGCGCTTCTGAGGATTAGAACGAATAAGTCACTTGATTGTTCATGCGCAAGGTTGCTTTTGCCCTTGTTCATTGTTTTCAGACATGCTTGAAATCACGTGCTTGTTGTTTTGCATGCTTGTTTATCTATCTGGTTATTGAAAATGGACAAATCTGTTACAATCCGAATCTGAAAACTCAAAATTTACAAAATTTGAAGTAAAATTCTTTTCTGGAGTCAAAAGTCATCTTAGGAGGTCAGAAAGTCATACGAGTTTTTCCAAGTTTCATTTCATTACAACCCATTGTCGTATGATTGAGTACCTAGTGTCGTACGAGTTTCCATGCCAGCAAATTCTCAAAGTCAAAATCTTGCAACTATCATATGAGATTTTCAGCTGTCGTTTCATTGCTACCCAATTGTCATACAAGTTTTGCAACTGTCGTTTCATAGCATACCCACTATCGTACAAGTCTACAGAGTGTCATTTGGGAAATTTTTGAGAGTTGTCAGAAAATTATCAGAATTGCCAGATATTTAGCTTTTTCAACCTATTTCCAGAATCTGTCGATCAAATCACCATGTCAGGATTAGAGCAGTAGCTATTGAGAATCTAATCATTTTCCTAAAGTGGCCTTTTGAATCCGATTCAGCCTTCTGTTTAATCAATTTGAGTCTTTATCATCTCGTGTCAAAACCTTGTCATAACTATCAATCTTCAAATCAATCTTCAATCAATCATCAAAGTGACTGAGTGTTGTGATATCTTGTCCGCTATCTTTTGGGAACCTACCCATACATCTAGGGCATAGTATCCTTCATCCATGTCTAATCGAATCTTCATATCAATCAAACCTTGACAAAGTTGTGTCATCTGATCATCTTGATTCAATTCATTCTTCGGTTATCTGGATCTTATTCTTTTATTTCACTTGAGGTTAATGGTGGAGACTAGAGCTTCCTCTCACAAGAAATCTATCACCACTCTCCAAACTCCAACTCTTGAGCAACTCATCAATTCTGGTCTTTACGAGGATGACGGTCTTGGCAACTATCGATTGAAATCTAGTTACATACCTCCTCCATCAACTCACGGAGGTACTCAACATACATCTCATCAATCTAATCTAGGGAGTCCACAAACCCCTACCATGTCTCAAGCAGGAACAAATTTTGGCTCTCAAAGAGCTCAATCTCAACATGGTGCAGATCAGGAACCCACACCTGAAAAAATTGCTCAATATCAAAATGACGATAACTTCAAACGAATGATGAAGCATTTCTTGAAAGAAGATAGAGAAGCATACTTTTTACAATTAGCTCATCAAGGAGCTAAGCTTCCTCCTAATTTTAATGTCGAAGCTATCATCACACATGAGGAAGAAACTCCACTCACAACTATGAAGAAACAGATGCATGCTATACAAGTTGAACTTAACAATCTTAAGAAAGAGAAGGAACCTAAAGAGTTCTCCATGGAGGCTCTATGTTCTTTTCCATTTGACAAAGACTTGTACATGCCACCATTTCCAAAAAGAGTGGAGATGCCGAAGTATGATAAATATGATGGGCACTCAGACCCTCAAGATCATGTTAGGGAATTTTGTACACAATCAATGGAGTTCATGCATGAACCGACCTACCTTATGCGCCTCTTTCCTAGATCTTTGGGAGGAGCATCCATTCATTGGTTTTCAAAATTGCCTTCTACTATCAAAACTTTTGAGGAGGTGATCAAATTGTTTTATCAACAATACTCCTACAATATTCAGCACCCGGTCACCATGATCGATATCTATAATCTCAAGCAATACCTAGGGGAACCATTCCTAACATTTCTCAAGAGATGGAGGAAGAAGTTCTCTCTATATGCCAGACCTATTCCAAAAATAGAAAAACTGGAAATCTTCATCAATAATCTTGTTCCCGAAATCAATTATCCTCTGTAAATGCAAGATCATACATCTTTTGATAAGATGGTGGATAATGCTATCAAAATCAAAAAAGTGCTTGTGAAAAAAGGAGAAATCACACTTCAAAAAGACAAGTACGAATCAGGATCCAATTCTAAAGACAAGAACAAAAATTGGTACAAGAACAAAGGCATCGTCACAAATGGCATTGTTGACACTATCCGTGCCCCATCAAAGGCACCGGCCTACAATCTCACTCTTGGTACTCAAGCCATTAAAGCTTCAGAGCAAAAGTCTTCTGAACCATCTCAAAAGAAGCCAAAATACAAAAGATGGGATAAACATCGAAAGTTTACTCCTCTAGGAGAGTCTTTAGAATCAGCTATGAAAACTCTACTGGCTAATAACATCACCTCTTTACCACCAATCTGACCAAATGATCAGGACCCCAAACCGAAATGGTGGAGAGGAAATGAATTCTGTGATTTCCATCAGAGTAAAGGTCACAAAACTAATAATTGCTACCACTTGAAGCATACCATTCAAGATCTGATCGATAGTGGAGACATCACAATGTACAATCCCACGAGCAATAATGATCATACAACATTCATAGAACCATTTCTGAAACATGGTCAAGAAGTTTCAACTTCTCAGCCTAATATGGGGGCAAAAGTCAACTATGCCTACCCTGGAAATAATGTTGTCATCAATATGGTTGAACCGTGTCTCTCTGAAAGTTGCAATGTCATCACAATTGTACAAAGAGATAGAGATCATTCCTCAGCTAACATAGTTACTCGATCACAAGCTCAAACACATTTGAAAGGACAAAACTCAGATTCATCAAATGTCCCTAAGGTGCCCTTCAATATTTCATCTGCTTCTAAACAGAAGGCTGCTTCCAAATCTTCCAATCCAAAGGATATAGAGCATACATCTTATAGCATTGTCCAACAACTCCAACACACTAATGCGAAAATCCCCATGTTTGAGTTGCTTTGAATATCTCCAGCTCATAGAGCCATTCTCGATAAAGCTTTGCTCGGTTCCAATGTTCCTGATGACCTTGATTTAGACAGGTTCTAGACTATGGTTGGAAATCTTACATCTCCGCAATATATCTCCTTTTCAGAGGAAGATGACAACTCCTTGAGTCACCCACATAATCAGCCTTTGCATATAGAAGTCTTGATCGATAACCGTAGAGTCAAACGTGTGTTGATAGATGGGGGCGCTGGCCTAAACATTTGTTCTTATAGCTTGATCACACAATTGGGATTTTTAGAATTGGCTATTGATCCTAGAAAGAAAATAATTATCAAAGCCTATGATGAACAAGAAAGATCTTCTAAAGGCACCATTATCTTACCTATCAGAGTGGGTCCAGTTATCAAAGATGCCATCTTTCAAGTGCTTGATCTACCTTTGGCCTACAACATCCTTCTAGGGAGACCATGGATACATGAAATGCAAGCTATTCCTTCTACATACCATCAATGTTTGAAGTTTCCTTATGAAGGAGTAGAGGTTACTATCCCCGTAGATCTCAATACAACTTGCAACACCTTGAAGGAAAGTGCAGATAAGCTTGTACCTAATAATAGAGAATCTTCCATTGAACCAACTAAAGAAGCATCCACATCTAAAATGGAAGATCTTGCAAAAGAGGTTAATATCAAACAAAATAGTATGGGAGAATATACTATCGAGCTAGTCTTATCTTTGACATCTCTCCCTATCTCGCCTAAGTCTTATGGGCAATCTTTGAAACAATCCAAGCTCAAACCTAAAGAACCTCTTGAAGCATATAAAAAGAATTTTGTAGCAGAACAAGTATCCAAGCAAGAATTTGAAGAGGATGAGGCTGTGCTATCATGGCTGTACAGAGATGAACCTAAATCTCAAGTTGTTCAAACTGGTGACTCTATAGTATCCAAACTCCTCTCTAAGTCATATGGTCCAGGAGGTAAATTAATAGCTAAGATGGGATATTCAGGTCAAGGGCCTCTAGGAGTCAGAGGAAAAGGTCTCGTGGCACCTCTCCCACATACCGGTAGAGAAAATAAAGATAAAGTCAGCTTAGGCTTTAAGAAGAAACCCTATCACCTCAAAGGTAATTTCTCTCATGTCATAGAGCATATCGTACCAGGGGAACCTCTTCTTAAGAAAGAAGAAACAGAACCATCAGATAGTGATTCAGATAGTTCAGAACTCATCCCCTATGAAAAATTGCCTAAAGAGATCAGAGACCTTCTTGATGATAAAGATGATCCTATCAAGAGAATTAATGTAGTAGAAACACAAGAACCTACTATCAATCAAGAGATAGTTGCAACATAAGAACCAGATAATCTTGAAAACAATCAAGAAGAGGGAAGTGGTAGTGATTCTGAGACAAATTCTCATGAGTATGAATACAAATCAAAATCTGAGGGTAACCCTTCTTGGGGTATTCACCCTGACTTTACTCATGTTCTAAGATTTCCTAGAGATCCTAAATCAGAAGATGAATCTAATGACTATGAATGGGGATTCATCCTAGAACCAGTGAGCTTATCATAGAGAAACATGTTGATGTTATTCACCAATATGCACCTCAAACCAACGTAAGTCTAGAGCGAAATGATGAACCTATCGAGTCTGATCCACGTATGGCTGAATTGGACTCCCATGATGACATTGAGCCTATTCATGAATTGGATGTCTTAAGTTGTAGTATCACCTTTGAACTTGAGCATCAGGTTAGGACCAATGATGACAGATCCATATTCGTAAACACTATCTCCCAATCTTTCCCTACTTTGACTATCAAATATCCATAACTTATTAATCAAACCTCCACGAATCTGAGCCATGGTATTTATACCTTCCCGAATGACTATGCCCTTGCTTGCTACCTCAATGCAGTTGAGCCTATGAGGACTTCCATCAGTGAACAGAGCATCAACATGACCGAGTCAGACATCAAATATCTTAGTCAGAAAAACAAGAGTAAAAAGAAAAAGAAAAAGAGTTCTGAGGGTGAAAACCACTTTGTGGCAGTCTCAGAACCTACAAAAGTAAAAATAAAAGACGTATCCGAAGGTGAAAACCTCTCTAAGGCACCTAAGGATGAGATATTTGATGTCCTTCCGAGTCATTTATAGGATAGATCTCCAGTTCTAATTAAGCCCACCTAATCCATCAATTTGGGTACAACAGAGGAACCACAATTGGTACATGTAGCACAATCATTATCAGAAGAAGAGAAGCAAAATTTTACAACATTCCTAACAGAGAAGAAGATCACCTTTGCATGGAAATATTCGGATATGCCAGGATTGGATCCTAATCTCATAATGCATCATTTATCTATTGCTCCAAATGTCAAACCTATCAAGAAAAAGTTGAGAAAGACGCATCCTCATGTTGTACTCTTGGTAAAAGCTGAATTAGAGAAGCTTCTGAAAGCCAGATTCATCCGAGTTATTGACTATGCAGAGTGGATCTCTAATATTGTACCTATTTCTAAACTAGATGGTTCAATCAGAGTGTGCACAGACTTTAGAGATGTGAATAGAGCGTGCCCTAAGGATGATTTTCCACTACCGAACATTGATATTATAGTGGATATGACTGCGGGTTTCGAGATGTATTCCTTGATGGATGGTTTCTCTGGATATAACCAAATAAAAATTTCTCCAGAGGATCAAGAGAAAACTACTTTCACATGTGCATGGGGAACCTTTCGTTGGAATGTCATGCCATTTGGGCTTAAAAATGTTGGTGCTACATATCAAAGAGCAATGACATCTATTTTCCACGACATGATGCATCGAACCATGGAAGATTATGTTGATGACACATTAGCAAAATCTATGATCAGGACTGAACATCTAAAGGACTTGAGCATGATCCTAGATAGAATGGAAAGGTTTATTCTCCGACTAAATCCTCAGAAGTGTGCTTTTGGTGTCACTTCCGGAAAGCTCTTAGGATACATAGTTTCAAAGAAGGGCATTGAAGTTGATCCAGCTAAAGTCAAGGCTATAATAGAGATGCAACCTCCCAAGAATATCAGTCAAATGAGGACATTGCAAGGAAGAGTTCAATCTATCAGAAGATTCATATCACAGCTAGCAGACATATCACAACCTTTTACAAAAACATTACATAAAGGTGTGACCTTTGCATGGAATGAAGAATGTGAGAAAAAATTTAACCATATCAAGACATATCTATCCAAGCCACCTATCTTGATGCCTCCTATTCATGGGAAGCCATTGATCTTATATGTCTCCGCAACAGATACATCATTGGGGGAATTGCTAGCAGAGTATGATGAGAACAAAAATGAAAGAGCTATATACTATATCAGTAGGACATTGGTTGCATATGAGAAGAACTATTCAATGATTGAGAAAGCTTGTCTAGCTGTGATCTTTGCATCACAAAAACTGAGACACTACATTTTAGCTCATACCACACAATTGGTAGCTAAAATTGATCCCCTCAAGTACCTACTAAGCAAAGCTGCCCTCACAGGTAGATTAGCTAAATGGGTTATGCTCTTAAGTGAATTTGACATTGAATACGTGGAAAGAAAAGCTATAAAAGGACAGGTTATTGCTGATCAATTAGCAGATGCACCTATGATTGCTAATACACCACTACAAATGGAATTCCCAGATTCCTCTATCATGCATCTTTCTTCTAGAGAATGGCAATTATTCTTTGATGGCTCCTACACACAGAATGGCTCTAGGGTAGGCATATTGTTCATAACTCCTCAAGGATACTCAATCCCCAAAGCATTCCGATTAAAGTTTCCTTGCACGAACAATAGTGCGGAATATGAAGCCCTTTTGAATGGTATGAAACTAGCAATTGAATGGAGAGTAACATAGCTACACATTCATACTCTCAACTTGTTATTCATCAAGTCAATGATGTGTACCAAACTAAAGATGGAAAGCTCATTCCTTACAAGAGAATGGTAGATGATCTTAAGAAATATTTCATATCTATCACATTTGAGCGAATTCCTAGAACGGAGAACAAGGCTGCCGATGCAATGGCAACACTATCTACTTTATTACAGCAGCCAAAACATGAGCTACACTATGAGTTCCTGGTGGAAGCACTATCTTATCCTGCATATGACTCCCCTGAAACCCACATGATTTGCACTGTTGTTGGTCATGATTCATCCAGATACAAAGACCTCTTTTCCTATCTCCAAGACCAAATCATTCCTGATACCTTCAACCGCCATGAAAAGAGATACCTTATTCGTAATGCCTCTCGATATGTCATCATTGGTCACGATCTATACAAATGAGGTCTAGATGGTACGCTACTTAGATGTTTAGAACAAGAAGAGTCTCAACATGCATTAGAGGAAGTCCATGATAGTATTTGTGGGTCACACTTGAACGGTTTAACACTATCTTGAAAACTTATTAGGGATGGGTACTACTGGCCTGAAATGGAGAAAGAGGTTATCAAATTAGCTAAGAATTGTCAAAAGTGTCAAGTACATGGAAACCTAATTCATGCTCCAGGGAGGGATCTAATCCCCTTTACAACACAATGGCCTTTCCATCAATAGGCATTTGATCTTATTGGGATGATTCATCCTCATTCTTCTAATGGACATACCCATATAATCAAAGCCACATATTATTTTACAAAATGGGTAGAAGCGGTCCCTTTGACACAAGCAACGGGAAAGTAGATATCGATGTTCATCTTAAACTATATCATATGCAGATATGGGATCCCTCATTCCATAATCACAGATAATGGTGGGCAAATTAGGAATAAAGACCTAGATGATCTATGTGCCAAATTCAAGATCACCCAACATTGGTCTTCTATCTACTATCCACAAGGGAATGGCCAAGCAGAGGCTTCCAACAAAAATCTATTGAAGATCTTGAACAGAATAGTAAACAAAACCAGTAGAGACTGGCATCTCATGATTAATCCAGCTCTATGGGCCTACAGAACAAGTATCAGAATGCCTACAGGGGCTACACCTTTCACTTTAGTTTATGGGTCTGAGGTGGTACTACCTATTGAGGTTGAAATCCCATCACTAAGAATCAGAATGCATGGTCTAGTAACTGATGATGACTACAGTGTCTAGGTTGCAAGAACTTGAACTACTAGATGAGCGCAGACAAGCAGCATATGATCATCTCAGAGTATATCAGAAGAGAATGTCTAGAGGCTATAACAAGAAAGTTAGACACAGAGAATTTCAGGTCGACGATCTAGTTTTGAGAGAGAATCCTAAAAATCAATCACATCGAGAACGCAAGGGGAAGTTCGAACCCAATTGGCTGGGTCCCTTTGTAATCATTTCTACTTTTGGCTCTGGTGCCTATCAACTCTCAATGACTGAAGGAGAACAGCTCCGAGAACCAATCAACGTTCTCCATCTGAAAAAATTCTATGCCTAAGGCATTCGGTCTATGGTAAAATGTCCTGAAAAAAATCTTTAAAAAATTGAAAAATATCAAAAATTCAAAAAAATTGAAAAATGAAAAAAAAAAAAAATGATGAAAAAGAGAAAAAGTGCCTTGGTGAAAACTTGGAAACAGGCACCTTGGTAGCAAAAATAGAATCTCTACCAAGATGGTGAAAACCCGGCAAATGGGTGCCACTTGTTTCAATATGCTCCATCTATCAGCGCAATCTTGGTCTTTCCTAGCTTTCAGTCTTGCTTTAGTTTGTACATATCTCCTGGTTTGTTTCCGCATTCCTGTTTTCAATAAGTCAGTTTGTACACCAATCTACAATAGCATCTGTATCCTATCAATGCTTAACACTTGGGGGTAATCAATGTCATATCCTATGGTCTCCAGTATATCTTAGATGTATCATATCCAGTCAGAGTCCGTTTGAAGCTTCATTTGAGTCAGTCAAGTTTGTCTTGTCTCCAGAAAGGATTTTGCATCTACAACAATGCAATCAAACACAAACTGAAAATGATCTGTGCTTCATGCTTTTATCTCCTTGTATGCTTACTGATTCGCATTGAGATTTTTGCATATTGTGTCCCTTCAAGCTCTTCGATGATGTCCTATATAGGATTTAGAGAGTGATGACTGGGGGCATAATCTTTTCTTTATTTCTTGCTTGTATGTGAAAATCTAAACAACTTTGGAAATTCTAGATTGAAATGGTGTCTGACTGTAAGAGCCTCTATCTTGAATTAGATGGCCATGCGTACCTCGACCATTGATACCCAAAAAATTCAAGGAAGTTTGATCTAACTATTGTCTTTTTGAGTGAGTTCTTTCTCCTACTGTGAGACGTGATCTTACCTAAGGATGTGAATGCTAAAGGGTCACTACGGGTAATTCACACTGGATTTAGAATGATCTCTTGACCATTTGATGTGTGTGTTAAATGCAAATTACTATATCAAAATGGACATGATATTCAGGTCATCCTGGCATTTGTGCCTTGGTGCTTATATCTAATCCGACATTCCGAAAACAAAATCAATATTCATATATCCATGGTTGTTGACCAGTGGGTGTTGTATTGATTCTTGCGCATACAAATCAATATTCATATGTCTATGGTTTTTTTAGCTAGTGGGCATTGTATTGATTTATCCGGTTACCTAAAAGTTCAATGATGATAACAAATCGACATATGATCAGAGACTAGGTCCTAGGTCTTAAGTTACATTTCATTTTGCATGTCTCTTTGCATTTTGCATGTTTGCATATCTCACAACTGTTTGGAAAAACTTCAAAGCTTAAACAATTCTTCATATCAATTCTTCACATCTAACGAGAGCTGAGTCTCACTCGAAGGTCTCTTCATCAAACCGCAAGCAGTAACCCTCTGGGGTTAAACATCCTTTTGACATAAGACTGAGTACTTGTCTTCATCAACCTGCAAAAACATATCATGTGTATCATTTACATCTCATATCATTACCATTTGTTGCATTACTTTCCATCCACTGCATAAAGCATAAATCATACATACATCTTCATAATCAATTACATTTGCATAACATCCATACATATGACAGAAATCATTGCATTGCATTGATCCATACATACATTCTACACTACTCATAGCATAAACATCACATGATATCATCATAAAATCAAAACATGACAAGTACAAATGAAGTCACAATCAAAATATCAATCTCATATATATCAAAAATCTTGAAATGTGTCAGGGGTGCACTACTGGAACAATGTACAAAAGAATGAGCTCCAGAAAGCTATCAGAATCAGAATAGTATATCAGTGATAAAAAAGAACAGAGTATATCAAAACATAAGCACAGGAATCAACTATCAACATGCTCCTCAGTATCTGGTGGAGGAGGTGGTGGTGCATTTGGTATGGCCTCTACTCTTGCTGCCCTAGCTCCCTCTGAGGCTGCCATGTACTCAGAATACATCGGTACTCTTTGCACAACAGGGACAACAACATAGTATGCAAACACATAGTATGAAGCCTGTGAGGTTTGATGGGTCACCTCGGTCTGTAATCTCTGAACCTCTAAGTGAAACTCTGCACGAAGCTCTGTGTGCTACCTATCTGCCTCTCAATATCTAGCACTCTGTACCTTTAGGTCCTAGACCTAAGCTCTGAGATGCCTGATGATCTCTGATTAAGTAAGAGGAACAGTAGGATCAGCCTCAGCTGCTGGCATCTCTGTATCCTGTGGCTGCTCTGGCTGCTGCTTAGTAGTCTCTACCCTGTGCACCTTGCGGCATCTAACCTCGGCTCCCAGATCAAAAGTGGTATCTTCCTACGAAGGATCTGTCTCACCACCCACAAACTGCTTAGCGGCTAAAACCTCATCTGCAGACCCAACACTGCCCAAAGTACCCCTCTCACCCCTGCTCCATCTCTGTAAACCTGTGGATATACCTGCTGTGGAAGTAGAAGGATGAGGGGGCCTCATATGTCTTGACGGTCTCTTAAGTGGAGCCATCACTCTCTGTCTGGGTGGTGTAGGATGCACTACCTAAGGTCTCGGGCCCTGTCCCGCGGGAGTACCTGCAACATCCATCACCTCCTCCATGGAGGGTATCAACTCAGTAGGATCTGAGAATCTAGGAATGGAATAATCAACTTGCCAAGTAGTGTATCCATTTGTGACCCCTACATCAACAACCTGTGGATGGTAGTCCCAATCTCACCCTATGATACGATTGTACTCATCTGCGCATAAGGAATATGTAAGTCAAGCTGTCCATCCAAGACCGATCTCATGAACAATGCGTGCATATGCAGTATACTCCTGTAGGGCATCCTATCTGCGTCCATACTGACACCACACTCTGGTAATCAAGAATCTCTCCAACATAGTGGGAGACCGGCCAATAAGTATCCGACTCTGAAAAAGAAAGTTGTACTGCTCCCTCGTAGTGGGCCAGGCCTCTATCTACAAATAGGGTCTCCAATGCACAAAGGTCATATCATCTAAGCACCGTCTGAAATACTTAGTATGACCCATACAGACCTGTGTGACATAACCAGCATAAGTATATATCACTAGCTCCTGTGGCTGCAGCTATGTCTGGAAAACCAGTCTCAGCACTGGGATATGCTCCCATGCCCATATCTGTAATACAAGAGCTCCAGAAGTGAAGCTCTTGCAATCCTGATACACAACCTCGTGCATCTCCAAAAACATGTGGGTCAACAGGCATTAACCCCAGGCAAGCTTAGTAGGCGTGGCCATAAGAAGGGCTACCATCGGAGCCCATCCCATCAAAAAGCTGTTCTGCTGACGGCCTGGCATGATGAGCTCCCCGATCATACCAGTAATAATGCACTCTAAACGATGCATTTGACCATACCTCTGTACAAGGGTCTCCCAAGAAATGGACCCCGTCAACTGTGTATCATCACCAAATAGACACCTAAAGGCATGAAGACCAGTTTGGCCGGAACTCACATACTCAGGACGCCGACTGCTATGGAATGGAATGCAAAGTATCCTATAAATATCCTTTGGAGTCACAGTCATCTCTCCAATCGGTAAATGAAAGGTCTGAGTCTTCGAGTGAAATCTCTCTATCAGGGTAGTCAATAGGCAGCAAGATGAACCCTCATAAGGTCAGGAAGTGAGACACATAGTCTCTGTGTCGTCGGGTAAGAATGACGAACATGGACGTCTAGATATGTGACCTAAATCATATAGAAACGAGGTGGTTTATCAGAAATAAAGTTTAAAATCAAGCTAATATTAGAAGAACGGAACAAATTGATATTTTTGATGGTGGATCAAAGAGTCAGCAATCAGGCAAAATTATCAAAAAAATCAAATTTTTGACCTAAATATCAGTTCTAGGCTCACTGTTTCTCAAACAACATTCCAGACTGACCAAATGACACTTCATAGTCATACAACACTTTGCACGGTGTCATACGAGTATTGAGGGACCTGATGAAATGTAGTACGACACAAGGGTCCCTCTCATACGACACTTGGGTGGACTTGAAATGACACATAAATTTCAAATGGAATGTCGTACGAGTTTGGTATGGGACTCGTACGAGTTTTCACACATGCAAAAATTAAAAAAGAAAACGCGTACGAAAAAATTAAAAAATGCTATGAAACATGAAAAATTTGCATTTTCAGAGGGGCACAGAGGTCCACCTACCGGATGTCCATACTGTCAGGGTCTCTGGTATCTCTGGCTGCACTCAAATCGATGCGAACTCACAGGAACCTTCAAATCTTGTTGTTCTACCATTTTCTTGCTCAGAGGGCTCCGCAAAATCTCCAAAGTCAAATGGTTGAAATGAATTGAAAATGACCCTTCAGGCCTTTATATAGCATTTGACCTAATTTTCAAAAGTGCTCCGTTTTTCATGAAAATTGCACCCCTGGCTAATTTTGATGTTCTAAATCCATTTTCAGGATCAAAATTCAAATATGAGATCATTCATATTATTAACTACTTGCATATTCAACCTTCAATCATCATAGAAATCCAGTATTCAACTTAACTAATTATCTTACATCAAACTATCAAAATTTCAACTTGGTCAACCATGGTCAACTCATGGTCAAACCTAGTCAAACTTGGTCATCTGGACCTCTAAACGATGCAGAATGCATTCTCAGACGTGTTTAACCACTTCTCAAATCAATTAACATGCTTCTAAACTATCAACGCTGACTTTTCTTGTCAGATTTCAATTTCAATCCTGAAGGGGGCATGGTATTGCACATCATTCAAGTCTATAAATCTAATTTTATCTGGAATCTATATTCTTTCATCAATGATCAAGAAAACAACCACGTCTAGTTGCTAATTCATCAAAAGTCCTCATCGCTCGGGGCAAATCTATCATCACTTGGGGCATATCAGATTCATCGATCCATATCAATCTGGTATCCTCCTAATTTTGTAATCTGTATCAGCTTTTTGCAACCATCGGATCATAGTGTTCTTTCCTTGGTTCTTCGGCAACTGAAGGGTTCGGATGTGATGCCTGCTAGTTCTGCTAAGACAATCGAGTCCAGAACCGGTCACTCACTTCTTCGCAATCATAAGGTTCAGAATCAGGCATTTTGAATCTTTTTTTCACAATCCTCAGTTCATCGCTGCTATAGTGAACATTATCTTTGGTCATTCGGGACCTATTATCTTCATATCAAATCAATATCAATCAGCTTCTATCTCATATCAATTATCAATTTCGAATCCATTTCATATCTCTATCAAACACAGACTATCTTTGAACCACTGCGCTTCGCACAACAATTCAAAGAGGGGCAAAATGTAATACCCCAAAAATGGGCTATAAGTTCATTAACCTCCTACATCTAAAAATCGAACGAAATCAACATCGAAGTCCTAATCTAAGGCACATCTAAACATCATCGAATCATAATTGATTATCTTAAACTCTGCATCGGGGAATATTCCTAGCAATATTCCTAATTATCTTATCTTTAATTTAATTATTATTTGGCAATAAATCACATTTATCCTAAGTTTGATTAATTGAATATTTTTCATATTTAATTAATTAGATTTAATATCTTGCCACTTAATTGTGTAATTAAATTTAATTCTATCTATTATTAATTGTATTATTTAATTCTGACAATAAATCCAATATCCTATGAATAATTGATTAATTTTTTATTTAATTAATTAAAGCAAGTTGTCATTATTTAATTATATAGTTTTTAATAAAAGTTTGATTAAATAATTGATTAACCCATAAATCAATTATTTATTTTCAAAAATCAGTTAAGTTGAGCATAAATCACTTTATTTATTTAATTAATTCATAATTATTATGCACATTCAAAAGAAACAGTTAAACTCCAAATTAGAAAATCAATGCAAAGTGTTGACTTTTTAGAACTCAACATCCTTTTGGAGTTCAAAAAGCCGATCTAAACTCTAATTTGAGTTAAAAAGCTATTTTTGCATGATTTGCATGTTTTTGTGAATTAAATTATCTTTATTATCAGATAACTCAAAAATCAAGCTGAGTTAATCTGAGTGATTTATGGCTTTTTTCCATGCACCTCCAAAGCCTTGGATTTCTATAAAATTAAAGCCTCAGCTCATCTCAAAGCATCTCATATTTTTTTACAATCACGTTGGAAAATTGGAGTTTGGAGAATCAAAGCTTGTTGTGAATCAAGGCTATTGTGAGATCAATCTTGTTTTTTTTTTACATTCATTTAGATTCATTTTTATATCATTGTTAGATCATTTAGCATATCATAGCATATCAGTTTTTACATATCATAGATTTCATATCAAGTTTTTCATATCATTGCATAGAAAATATAAAAAATATAGATTAATTGCATTCAAATCCTTCATTTAGGTGTCGTCTAGGTCACTGATCTCGATAACAATTTGAGAACATCAATCTCGCACCTATTAGAAGGCAGTAGATCGCTTGGTTAGATTAGATTTCAATTTTGCACGATTTTGATTTTTGCTAACCTCTAATGTTTTACTGAAGTGTTGTGTCTATAGATCAGGTACAAAATTCACACACACACCTGCACTGCCTTCACTCTCCCTTTTCACTTTCTATTCTCTATTTCCCTCTCTTTCTACAATGTCACATTTTTTCCCCTCTCCTCCTTTTCATGTTGCTAACCTTGAAAGTTTTTTACACTTCCTCCTCCTATTCACCTACGCAGGGCTATTCATATTCTTCTCCATTCATTTAGCTTCTCATTCTTGTATCGACCCCTTCACATTCCTTTCCCATCATGTGGTCTTGATCTTCAATGTTTTTTATTTCTACCGTCGTTCACTCCTTGCTGGTCTGAACTCTTAGCTTCATGCCGCTAATTTCTTTGCTTGAACATTTTTAAAGCCTTTTTTATAAATCCATTTTGTGTGTATCCTTCAATATTTCCTCGAACATTTTTGGACTTTTTTCTCTTGTTTTTAACACCTCCAATTCTATGAGATGGCATTTATTTTGGGACAAACCATTAAATACTTCAAATGCTTTAGGGAAAGGGACCGATAGTAGCTATAGTTATTATAGCTAACTTTGCTCACTTAATTGAGGCACTACATAATATCAAAATTAAACCATTTTTTTTAGTTGTTTTCGTATGTTGCTCAACAACTTAAAGCGAAGTTTTCAGCTTCTAGGACATAAAAATGCACTCTACAAGAGATGCTACGTGCACAAGGGTCCAAAAGTGGTAAAAAAAAGTGTTGAACAATACAAGACCCTAATGATGCCAATAGATGCTCATTACATATCCAATAATTAATAAAAAAAACTAGTTTCAAAACTAAAAGGTATGTAATTGGAAGCGTTTAGGTGTATGGTCTTGTTCACTTGTTTAACTTTTGTGATAGGAAAGAGGGGCCACAAAATCCCCCATGTCCATTTTAGGCCCACCGTTGTCAATGTACATGCCTTCTCTTCTACACACGTTCAAACATTTTGGAACCCTATAAACTAAAGATTCAAATGCATTTTGAGATTTTATCATATGCCACTATGATTCTCCTATGAAGCTTCCACTCTACAACTGTTTGGGCTCTGCTATGCAACCTCCAAGTAACATTGTGCCCATCAAGCATGCTTCCTTTCTCGTATGTACAGTGATGAAATTAAACAATGATTGTCTCAATGTCATCCATTTCATTAAAATTTTGAGTATTTGGTGTATGTCAAGGTGGGTTTCTTTTTGTTGTTAAATGTTTATCCTTATGCATAAAGGCTTACATTAAAATGATGAAATCGACTTCTTCGTTCATGCATTTTTCTTTCTTTTGTCATCATTTTTTGAAATGGTGTTCAATGTTCATGTCAATTTCATTAAAATGTTTACCATTTGGTATATGTTGTCAATAGTTTCATTTTGTTGTTAAATGATTATCCTTATGGATAAAGGGTTACATTAAAATAACAAAATATGCTTCTTCATTTGTACATTTTGTTTTATTTTGTAATCATCTTTTAAAATGTCATTCACTATTTTTCTTGAATGATTGCATTATTTTTGTATGGCCTGGGGCCTTTCATTATCTCAATGATTATCTCCATGTCGTCAAGGGTTTCATTTGATAGTCAAATGATTTTGTCAACATGGCATCATGGGTTTTTTAAAAATGTTTTTGGTATAGTTGTGGAGGGTTTCAATTTGATGTTAAATGATTATCCTTATGCATAAAGGGTTGCATTAAAATGGTGCAATCTTCTCCTTCGTATATGTATATATATACATAATTATGTATATGTTACATAAATTTGTATATTTCATAAAGGGTTTTGTAATACCCCGCCCCTAGTCCGATTTTATAAATGTTAGGATTATTTTAGGATGATAGATTATATGTTAGGAAATCATTGATGCTTATGATTTTACTAACCCCATACTTTCATGTGTATGGTTGATGTGTTTGTTTTATATTTCCGTTTGATGTGCCTAATGTGGTTGAGGGACGGAGTCGTAGTTACTTGCTTGTGAGATCCACACGATCGGCCGATCCCCGTCATTGTTTGTTATATATCTATATATGTATGTATATGCGGGTTTTGTATGTAGGTTTGCAGGTACCAGGCATCGACTTCCCTGAATTGTAAGGATGAGCATGCCCTATCACAATATCTCAAATGGTAAGAGAGGGGAGATAATACACAGATCCAAAACCCTAACCTAAGCCCATTTGTCCTAGGATTGGACAAGAATTAGTTTGACTACCCTACCCAAATTTATCTAGTTGATAGGAATTCGTGGATCCCTATCTGGTGTTGCTTGGTTTTACTTTGTTTGATTTTACTTCCTTTGGCTTCAGTTGATTTATTGCTTATGTGGGTGATTTTCTGTGATTTATTGATTAATGATTATAGTTGAAATCTAATATTAATAATGTTGCTAAGTTTATTTGAGAAAATTTAATTAAAGGTTAAATAATTGATTATTTAGATTTAATTGAAATTAGATTTAATTATGCTTGTGTGTATTATTAAATAATTAAATATTTAATTACATAGTTTTAGGATGCTTTAAATATTTAATCTATTTAATATGAATTTTAATTATAACATGTGCATTATTGAAATTGAATTGTTCTCAAAAGATAACAACCTATTTCAAAAAGTCAAGTTGAGTTGTCCATATAAAGTTATTTTAATTTATTAATTAGGATTTACTTTCAAATTGTAATTGGAGTTTGATTAGGAGTTAACTGTTGAGTTGTCTTGAGGTTTGCTTGAAATGGGGAATTGAATCCCTATTAGGGGGAATTTGTATTCATTTAAAGATTAGACAGGTTTTGGAGGAGGATTCTAGGGGAGCTTGTGCTTTGGACCTTTTTTTTGGAGAATTTTGTCTATTGTGCTTGCTTGTTGTTTTGGCTACGTTGTGCATCTGGATTTTGGCATTTGCAACCTTCATGAATTCAGGATCTGTAGGTTGGATTCATTCTGGGAGGAATTCTGGTCTTCAGATCTTCCAAATTTTTCAGTTTTCAGTTGTGTGCATTGGATCTAAGGTAGGACCTAAAAATCTCCTTCTGTGGTTTCTATTTTGCAGTTTGATGAATTTCTATGTCTAAATGATTTCATGTATATCTCCTTAGATTTGTTTGTGATTTTCTTGTTTTGGGTATTAGAGAAACCCTTGAATCTGATAATTTAGTTTTTTTTTTAAATTTTAACACAACAGGGTTATGCTGACAAAATTTCATTGGAAGATTCCTCATAGATTTCCTTTAAAACAAAATATCAATCCTAGACTATAGTTAAACTATTAGGCTAGGAGAAAAATAATTTCCTTATGAGAAGAAAATCAATTGTTAGAGGAAAAAACCCAATTTGGGTATTAAAAAACCCAATTCTGGTTAAAAAAATATATTTGCTTGCTAAAAAAAGGTACAGTCAAAAAAATAATTAAACCCTCTCAAAAAAAAAAAACATGCACAGTCAAAAGACTGGTAAAAGACAAATGGAGAAAAGACAAGTCAAAATAAAATGCATGAGTTTAATTAAAATGTGCTTTATTATTATTATTATTATTATTTTTAAATATAATATTAATTCATTCTAATATATATTATATTTTTGTGCATTGGAAAGGTTTTTTGTTTTTAAATAAACAAATTTTGTTAAAAAAATGATAAAGTGATTTGGGAGATGGGGGCCACCAAATCCCCACCCCTCTAGGGCAGCCTGCGCAAGCCTGCATGCGCAGGGTACTGCACAAGTACTTTGGGCATGCCTTGGGTGTTGAGGAGTAGGGCCCAACCTCCCAAACAAAAAGGTATTTTTATTAAAAGTGATTTAAGTTTTATATTAAAAGTGATTTAAGTTTTAATTTAATAATTAAATTAAATTTTCTTTATTAAATTAGTTTGTTTTTAAATTAAGTTTTAAATTATGATTTTTGTAAATTTAGTTTAATTTAATTGTTTATAATGATTTAGTTTAAATTAAACTTTACTTTACTTTAAATAAATTTATTAATTAATAAAGTTTAATTAATTTGTTTTTGTGTTTAATTAGAGTTGTATTTAAGTTAGTTTAATTTATTTGAGTTAGTGATTTTTGTTTAATTAAAAATTATGCTTTAATTAAATGAGTTAGTTTGATTTTAATTTTGTTAATAAAATTAGATAAAAAAATTTATTTAAAGTTATATTATTTTGATTGGCAATTTATGTTTATATGCCGAAAATAAGTTTATATGTGATTTACTTCTTAATGTTTAGGATTTGAATTAAATTAAACCTGTTGTGTTAATAATCAAATGTGACATACATGCATAGGTGTAATTAGGATATTTATACTTATTGATTGCATATTGAGCGTATTTAATTGGATCTATAACAGGAACATTAATTTGATAAGAGCTATGTTTTTACTGAAATTGGGCATTTTTATTCGGTTAGAACCCTAGGTAGTCTATAGGGAATTTTCCTTCATTATGACATTGTATTAATGTTTATGATTAGTTTATCTCAGTAGATTTACGTTATTCTATACTTAAATTCAATTATGTTCATTATGGAAATTAAAGTGCTTATGAAATTAGATCTCAGTTTTCTATGGTGCAAATGTGTCTTCTTCATGCCTGGAGTGTCTTCTTGTGCTTATTGTGAATTTGGGATAGTAGAAGACTTAGGGGGGAGACAAAGGCCGGGGTATGTGTCAGTTTTTCATGTTTTCAATATTATGTTTTGATGTGTGAGTTTATTCTGATTATACCCTGACTTGACCATATAGGCTCATGATGTTTTATATTATGCTTTTGGTGCCTTTGTAATCATTTCTAGTTCTTGTATGTGAAACTAGATTTGGGATTACCTGATTGTGTACCTGATTTGATCTATGTGAGATCTGTGAACCTAAGGTAGTTTACCTAGATATGTAGTAGGAGGTGGCTTGCAATAAGCGCAGGGGCCCACAAGTGGCTACCAGGATCACTTATTGTAAGTATTGGTAATCAAGTGATAACTTAATATAAAATTGAGAGATATTAAAATGAACCTAATAATATATGTTTCCTCTCCCTGGCTTGAGTGCTAGTATAGACTAAGATGGGAATGGAGAAGCTGACTAGCCGCCTTTAAAAGGCATGAGTTGGCATAGTTGATAGCTTCGTCTGTACAAGAGGTCATTGACATCATGTATGGTCACTTGGGTGGTGGGATCCAGAGAGATTACCAAGACAAAAATCAAGGCTTAAACGTACATGATGGCAACTCCCTATGCATAGTCTAGTTATTCTACAAGTTTCAGTTGCCTCTGCATTAGTAAATCTTACCTCGCTATCTTTTGTACACCTTGAGTTAGAGAGCTTTCAGGATCCTTTCCTTAGCTTGACCTGTTTGATGGTTGTCATCTAAGTGAGATCTATTGTTATCTCCTCAGCACGGTGGGAGTGGACCATTTAGGTTCATGAGGTCAGGTGGTAGTGATTCTTTTACCATTTGAGATTTCGACATTCATGTACCGGTGCTGGATGATCCCTGTAGCAGTTGTTCCTTCTTGATATTCATTATTGGAGTTGTGTTCTTATCTCATCTTCTTCTTCTTCTCTATGATCATGTATCTTTGTATCAATTTTTTAGAGATATCATGTGTACTTCTTTTCAGTTATTGTATTACATACCCTGCTACATGTGCAGTGGATGTAGGTTATTATGGATACCTTATGGTACTAGTTGTAATTGTTTATCTTTTTTGTGATGTTGCATTTATCATTCATTTATTTATATGAGTCTTGTAATTGTACCTAATCTAAATTAATTAATTAATGTTAACGTAATCTTTGTCGAGGAACCCTTGAGAGTTGTAACCTATGTTGGTTATTGTTTTATTGTGAGTAAATGGTAATTGCTTCCACATTGATGTTTATCTTGTATGTTAACTTTGAAAAAAATTTATTCTGCAAACTTAGATGCATGTTTAGGTTAAGTTCTCCTGGGTTCTGTGGCAGGGCATTACACTTGGTATCAGAGCACCGAGTTCTACACTGGGAACTCTAGGAAGTTGTGTGCCCATTAGATGTCTAAACTGTTAAAACTTGAAACCAAACATAGACATATAACTCTTTTGTGTTTGATAACCATTAAATTACATCTAAACATTTATGTTCTTGCTTCTCTTAAATGTCTTTGAGATATCACTTGCCTGGTGGTTGTCATAGGTGATTGGACTGTTTATTGTGTATGGTTACCTTCTCTAATGCATCTAGGGTGAAGTACCTTTAGATGTCATGAAGTGATTACTCCCTTGAGTGTGGCTATCAATAGTCACCTTGTTATGTGAATATTTTATGATTCATAATTTATTTTTGTTTGATTGATGAGTTGTTCGTGTTGTGTATGGGCTAGCATTGAAATTTTGAACTTTATTATGATTGGATTAGTCACCTAACTCTCTTTTCGTCATCTATTTTGTGACGCTAGTCACACTTAATTTATTGTTGAAATGGAGATCTATGATTTAATGTTGGACTTGTGATTCCCCCATTTGGGTTTTACCTTTTTGAGTTTTGTAGTGACTACTCCGAATGTTTGGTATTGTTGGCGTTGTTCTATGATAAGTGTTGTTTCTATCATGTTCATCATGAACCTCTGATAGTATGTATAAGGGAGGACATCACAGAGATGGTACTATGTTTGCTATGTGAAATTAGAATCATTGTGTATCTTATATGTTTGCGTAAGTGTTGCATTAACTAGATAGTTTTTCATAAACTTCTCAACTTATTATTTGCTATCAATATGAATGTGTGTTTTATACAATTGCTTCTAGATGTTTTCTATTATGATGAAAGAATAAAGGTTTTGATCTATTTTGAATTGTTAATGAATGATTGATCAATGTGAATTTATGTTATTCTTAACTAGGATTATATTTCTCATAATGGTTGTATATCATGTTCTTATTTTATGGCTTGTTTGCAGATGTTATGTTTTGTTCTAATAAATGCTTCGTGCTTGAGGGTTATATATCCCTATCTGTTTGTAGGCTTCCGGGAGTAAGCCTAATCCTAGGGGGCGTGAATGTAGTACCCCACCCCTAGTTTGATTTTATAAATGTTAGGGTTATTATAGGATGATAGATTATATGTTAGGAAATCATTGATGCTTATGATTTTACTGACCCCATACTTGCATGTGTATGGTTGATGTGTTTGTTTTATATTTCTGTTTGACGTGCCTGATGTGGTTGAGGGATGGAGTCATAGTTACTTGCTTGCGAGATCCACACGATCAACCGATCCCCACCATTGCATGTTATATATCTATATATGTATGAACATGCGGGTTTTGTATGCAGGTTTGCAAGTACCAGGCATCGAATTCCCTGAATTGCCAGGATGAACGCGCCCTATCACAATATCTCAAATGGTAAGAGAGGGGAGATAATACACAGATCCAAAACCCTAACCTAAGCCCATTTGTCCTAGGATTGGACAAGAATTAGTTTGACTACCCTACCCAAATTTGTCTAGTTGACAGGAATTCGTGGATCCCTATCTGGTGTTGCTTGGTTTTACTTTGTTTGATTTTACATCCTTTGGCTTCAGTTGATTTACTACTTATGTGGGTGATTTTCTGTGATTTATTGATTAATAATTATAGTTGAAATCTAATATTAATCATGTTCCTAAGTTTATTTGAGAAAATTTAATTAAAGGTTAAATAATTGATTATTTAGATTTAATTGATTATTTAATTAAAATTAGATTTAATTATGCTTGTGTGTATTATTAAATAATTAAATATTTAATTACATAGTTTTAGGATGCTTTAAATATTTAATCTATTTAATATGAATTTTAACTATAACATGTGCATTATTGAAATTGAATTGTTCTCAAAAGATAACAACCTATTTCAAAAAGTCAAGTTGAGTTGTCCATATAAAGTTATTTTAATTTATTAATTAGGATTTACTTTCAAATTGTAATTGGAGTTTGATTAGGAGTTAACTGTTGAGTTGTCTTTAGGGTTGCTTGAAATGGGGAATTGAATCCCTATTAGGGGGGATTTGCATTCATTTGAAGATTAGACAGGTTTTGGAGGAGGATTCTGGGGGAGCTTATGCTTTGGACTTTTTCTTTGGAGAATTTTGCCTATTGTGCTTGCTTGTTGTTTTGGCTACGTTGTGCGTCTAGATTTTGGCATTCGCAACCTTTGTGAATTCAGGATTTGTAGGTTGGATTCATTCTGGGAGGAATTCTGGTCTTCAGATCTTCCAAGGTTTTTAGTTTTCAGTTGTGTGCATTGGATCTAAGGTAGGACCTGAAAATCTCCTTCTGTGGTTTCTATTTTGCAGTTTGATGAATTTTTATGTCTGAATGATTTCATGTATATCTCCTTAGATTTGTTTGTGATTTTCTTGTTTTGGGTATTTGAGAAACCCTTGAATATGATAATTTAGTTGTTTTATTAAATTTTAGCACAGCAGGGTTATGCTGGCAAAATTTCGTTGGAAGATTCCTCATAGATTTTCTTTAAAACGAAATATCAATCGTAGACTATAGTTAAACTATTAGGCTGGGAGAAAAATAATTTCCTTATGAGAAGAAAATCAATTGTTAGAGGAAAAAATCCAAATTGGGTATAAAAAAACCCAATTCTGGTTAAAAAATATATTTGTTTGCTAAAAAAAGGTATAGTCAAAAAAATAATTAAACCCTATAAAAAAAAAAAACATGCATAATCAAAAGACTGGTAAAAGACAAATGGAGAAAAGACAAGTCAAAATAAAATGCATGAGTTTGATTAAAATGTGCTTTATTGTTTTTTGTTTTTTTTTAAATATAATAATAATTCATCTCATTTAATTAATTCTATTTTTTTTTGGAATTCATTATATATATATATATATATATATATATATTTTTTTTTTTTTTTTTGTGCATTGGAAAGGTTTGTTGTTTTTAAATAATTTAAAAAAAATAAAAAATGATAAAGTGATTTGGGAGGTGGGGGCCACCAAATCCCCACCCCCTAGGGCATCTTGTGCAGGGTACTGCGCAAGTACTTTGGGCATGCCTTGGGTATTTTGTTTTATATTAAAAGTGATTTAAGTTTTAATTTAATAATTAAATTTTATTTTATTTATTAAATTAGTTTGTTTTTAAATTAAGTTTTAAATTATGATTTTTGTAAATTTAGTTTAATTTAATTGTTTATATTGATTTAGTTTAAATTAAACTTTACTTTACTTTAAATAAATTTATTAATTAATAAAGTTTAATTAATTTGTTTTTGTGTTTAATTAGAGTTGTATTTAAGTTAATTTAATTGATTTGGGTTAGTGATTTTTGTTTAATTAAAAATTATGCTTTAATTAAATAAGTTAGTTTGATTTTAATTTTTTTAATAAAATTAGATAAAAAAATTATTTAAAGTTATATTATTTTGATTGGCAATTTATGTTTATATGTCGAAAATAAGTTTATATGTGATTTACTTCTTAATGTTTAGGATTTGAATTAAATTAAACCTGTTGTGTTAATAATCAAATGTGACATACACACATAAGTGTAATTAGGATATTTATATTTATTGATTGCATATTGAGCGTACTTAATTGAATCCATAACAGGAACATTAATTTGATAAGAGCTATATTTTTACTGAAATTGGGCATTTTTATTCGGTTAGAACCCTAGGTAGTCTATAGGGAATTTTCCTTCATTATGGCATTGTATTAATGTTTATGATTAGTTTATCTCAGTAGATTTACGCTATTCTATACTTAAATTCAATTATGTTCAATATGGAAATTAAAGTGATTATGAAATTAGATCTTAGTTTTCTATGGTGAAAATGTGTCTTCTTCATGCCTGGAGTGTCTTCTTGTGCTTACTGTGAATTCAGGATACTAGAAGACTTAGGGGGAAGATAGAGGCCGGGGTATGTGTCAGTTGTTCATGTTTTTAGTATTATGTTTTGATGTGCGAGTTTATTCCGATTATACCCCGACTTGACCATATAGGCTCATGATGTTTTATATTATGCTTTTGGTGCCTTTGTAATCATTTCTAGTTCTTGTATGTGAAATTGGATTTAGGATTACCTGGTTGTGTACCTTATTTGATCTATGTGAGATCTATGAGTCTAGGGTAGTTTACCTAGATATGTAGTAGGAAGTGGCTTGCAATAAGCGTCGGGGCCCACAAGTGGCTGCCAGGATCACTTATTGTAAGTATTGGTAATCAAGTGATAACTTAATATAACATTGAGATATATTAAAATGAACCTAATAAGATATGTTTCCTCGCCCTTGCTTGAGTGCTAGTACAGACTAAGATGGGAATGAAGAAGATGACTAGCTGCCTTTAAAAGGCATGAGTTGGCATAGTTGATGGCTTCGTTTGTACGAGAGGCCACTGACACTGTGTATGGTCACTTGGGTGGTGGGATCTAGAGAGATTACCAGGACAAAAATCAAGGCTTAGACTTACATGATGGCACCTCCCTATGCATAGTCTAGTTATTCTACAAGTGTCAGTTGCCTCTGGATTAGTAAATCTTACCTTGCTATCTTTTGTACACCTTGAGTTAGAGAGCTTTCAGGATCATTTCCTTAGCTTGATTTGTTTGATAGTTGCCATTCGAGTTGGATCTATTGTTCTCTCCTCAGCACGGTGCGAGTGGACCATTTAGGTTCACGAGGTCAGGTGGTAGTGATTCTTTTACCATTTGAGATTCTGACATTCGTGTACCAGTGCTAGATGATCCCTGTAGCAGTTGTTCCTTCTTGATCTTCATTGTTGGAGTTGCATTCTTATCTCTTCTTCTTTTTCTTCTTTGTGATCATGTATCTTTGTATTAGTTTTTCAGAGATATCATGTGTACTTCTTTTCAGTTATTGTATTACATACATTGCGACATGTGCAGTGGATGTAGGTTATTATGGATACCTTATGGTACTAGTTGTAATTGTGTTATTATTTATGTGATGTTGCATCTATCATTCATTTTTTTATATGAGTCTTGTAATTGTACCTAATATAAATTAATTAATTAATGTTAATGTAATCTTCATCTTCAAAATGAGGAGCCTATCATGTTATATCAACATCAATTAGGGCATTTCACAACTCATTGCCAATCCTAGCCATTAACCCAATTGAGGGTATGTGATAACTTCTGTACAAATCCTTTCCAATGCTCCATATCACATATCCCTTAGCAAGCGGAATTGAAATCTTCTTCACCATACTCTGTTGAAGTGTTGCCTAACAAGATTTACCCATATGAAGCTTCTATCTACTTTTATTGGGCTATAAGTATCATTATGGTGTTCTTGAGTGCCTCCAAGCAGCCTGCCTTATTAGATTGGAATAAATCAGAAGACTCAAGTTTTAGTCAGGATGACATAGTACAACACTTAATGTTTTCAGATTCTCCTACTACAGATCCAATTACAAATGATGTGTTTGATAAAGAGGTGTTGGTAAATCTGCGAGCTAGGAAAATTTCAGAATAGTTATTGACAGACCTAGCTACCAAAATAATATATGAAATAGCAGAAGAAGAGGGGTTCCTTTAGTATGAAGGTGTGTACAACAAACAAGATCAACATAAATGCCTGAGTGATGGTTTTACCACTATTCCAGTAGAAGAGAATATGCAATCGCTTGAAGAGCATCAGATTCTAAACATGCACCAGCAAAGTGACAACAATAAGGCTCGAGTGGTAAATGAGCTCAGTACAGATTCTAAAGGCTCTTCTTCTTCAGATTCTACCAGTCAATCTAAGGGGAGAGTTAATGGGCAGAGAGAAGCTATATCCGTTGACCATAATAAAGACTATAGGAATGTAGCTAGTATGTTGGTGCTTCCATTTGAACCAAAGGAGATTGTTCACTCCCGCATTATAGAATGGATACAGAGTAACACATTTCCTACATCAAAGGAAAACCTAGCAGGATATGACTACACTAATACATTTGGGGTGAATTTGCGACGGCCATTTGCGACGGCAGGCAAATGTCATGCGGTTTTGCTCTTTTTTTTTCAAATATAGCCCGACACCGTCGCAATTTGCGACGACAATACATTTGTCACTGTCGCAATTGCGACGTTGTCGGGATATAAGCGCAAAATTAAAAAGGAACGTTGTCATGTGTGTTTTCAACAGCGCCGTAACCCTCCGCGAAATCACATCAGGATATAAGGGCAAACAAAATAAGAACGTTGTCATTTGTGTTTTCAACAGTGCCGTAACCCTCCGCGAAATCACATCGGGATATAAGGGCAAAAAAAACAAGAACGTTGTCATTTGTGTTTTCAACAGCGCCGTAACCCTCCGCGAAATCACAGCTACAATTTCTGAGTACGTTGGGTTTATTTTTCTTTTGTCATTATTATGTAATCTGGTATTCAGCTGTTAGAGAGCTAAAATACCCAGAAATGAGGACATATCTATGTTGAATTTATTGTTAGCGGCTTTGGTTATTTAGAAGTTTAATTTTATTTGTTCATCTTTCAAGCACAAACATTTTGTGGACCGTAACGTCTTCATTGTTTCGGGTATGCAGTGAAACAGCCCTAACTTGCAATTGCGATGTTGTTGGGATATAAGGGCAAAAAAAAAAAGGAACGTTGTCATTTGTGTTTTCAATAGCACCGTAACCCTCCGCGAAATCACATCGGGATATAAGGGCAAAAAAAACAAGAACGTTGTCATTTGTGTTTTCAACAGCGCCGAGAGAGATTCCCTCCGCGAAATCACAGCTACAATTTCTGAGTACATTGGGTTTATTTTTCTTTTGTCATTATTATGTAATCTGGTATTCAGTTGTTAGAGAGCTAAAATACCCAGAAATGAGGACATATCTGTGTTGAATTTATTGTTAGCGGCTTTGGTTATTTAGAAGTTTAATTTTATTTGTTCATCTTTCAACCACAAACGTTTTGTGGACTGTAATGTCTTCATTGTTTCGGGTATGCAATGAAACAGCCCTAACTTGCGACTACCTTCACGGTACTTGTGTACATTATCATGTTGTCTTTACAGTGACTGTCCTCATTCAAGTGGCAATTACACAAGGGACAGTCACTGTGAGATGTCCTCATTTGTGACAAGGACAGTCACACTTAGGACATCTCATAGTGATATTCCCTTGTGTAATTTCCACTTGAATGTATTGCTATTGAACCACATTAATGCTTTTCTTCTTCAACAAATGAGGACAGTCACTGTAAAGACAACATGATAATGTACACAATTACCAAAAAATGATCTTGTTAATTGATGTAACACTTTGTCTTGCTCACTCCCTATCCTTCACTAGGGTCTCTTTAGGCCAATGTTTTGACTTGATAGGGTACTTAACTATCCCTACACTCTTTAGGTATCTCTACCCAAGATCCCACTCCTTCAACTAGTGTACACCAACAAGAAATACAACGAACTCTGCTCAATACCAATCTAGCTACTAGGACACTCCTAGTCTTGTCTTCACAAATTGAAACACATTCAACTAGAACTTTACTCCATGGAGAGGCTGGCCACTAGGACCTCTATTGGTTTCAATATTACTCCTTCACCTATACTTTTCATCAGTACTTCAATCCGGTTCATCAAACCATGCCAATTGCACCCAAAAATAGGCTGCTAGCAATTAGGCCTTTGTCAAGCCTTTTTGTTTATATTAAGCCACCTAAAGGGCTTAGGATTCAGATGCCCTTTATTGAGAACTCCAAGATATCTAAGGTCTTCTCCTCCTAGATTTTTTGTACACCAACTGCTACAGCCATGCCTGAAAACAAGTATTTTGACACAACTTGGACAGTCTGACTAAGAGTTTGTTTTCTTAGCAGCCAAAGAAACTCACCCAATCTTCTAATTTGACTTGGGGCTTCTTTAGATGTGTGTCTACCTCTCCATGAGATTTTAGTTGAAGCAACCAATGCATTCAACTTGTTGTAATCTTCTTGTAATGATTTGTCATCCCTAACTGTGCTCAACTGACTCACCTAGGACATCATTGCAAACATAGAAAATGAGCTTCCCAGGGCCCCTCCTTCCAAACATATAGTACATGGAGTCTCCTCACCCATTCCAAGAGCCCGTACAAAATTGACAATGGAATGATGAGCTAAGACTCCATTTGTTCAACCTGCCTGGTTCAAACCAATGATAGGGTACTTAACAAAAGAATTAACAAACTAGTTGGAATGCTTCAAAACTCAAAAAAAACACAACACAGAATAAAAAAACAACTTGTACTAACTTTTCCAATAGACATTGCGAGCTATCTAATCCATTAATCAACTGAAAACAAAGAAACAAAAAAACTCAAGAATTCACTAAAACCGTGTTACTCTACAAATCTTCTTAATTCCAAATGTTTTTCCCCCCAACCTTTTGCACAGATCGATGGAGGCCTCTTATAGTTGATCTGATGCCTAATTCAATGGTTTCATATAGTTACATAACCATCTTACTCGAAAATGCTCCCTTGCACAAATGTTGTCAATGTTGTGAATGACAACATTGACAACTTGTTACAACCTTTGGGATTTTGGTTCAAAACTTATTGTTCAAACACCATAAGACCCTAACCATGACTTAGTTAGGCTATTTAGACCTCACATAGGCCACTTCTACACTTCTTTTCCCAATTTGACCCCTAAATGCTTCATTCCCACTTTTGCCACAATATTGGTAACTTGGGTACAAATTGGCACTTGCCTTCACCAAGGTCACACATGAGGACATCTCACAGTGATCGATTGTCCCTTGTGTAATTTCCACTTGAATGTATTGCTATTGAACCACATTAATGCTTTTCTTCTTCAACAAATGAGGACAGTCACTCTAAAGACAACATGATAATGTACACTCACTGTAAGGACAGTCACAAATGAGGACATCTCACAGTGACTGTCCCTTGTGTAATTGCCGCTTGAATATATTGCTATTGAACCACATTAATGCTTTTCTTCTTCAACAAATGAGGACAGTCACTCTAAAGACAACATGATAATGTACACTCACTGTAAGGATAGTCACAAATGAGGACATCTCACAGTGACTGTCCCTTGTGTAATTGCTGCTTGAATTACACAAGGGACAGTCATTGTGAGATGTCCTCATTTGTGACAAGGACAGTCACACATGAGGACATCTCACAGTGATTGTCCCTTGTGTAATTGCCACTTGAATGTATTGCTATTGAACCACATTAATGCTTTTCTTCTTCAACAAATGAGGACAGTCACTCTAAAGACAACATGATAATGTACACTCACTGTAAGGACAGTCACAAATGAGGACATCTCACAGTGACTGTCCCTTGTGTAATTTCCGCTTGAATTACATAAGGGACAGTCATTGTGAGATGTCCTCATTTGTGACAAGGATAGTCACACACGAGGACATCTCACAGTGATTGTCCCTTGTGTAATTGTCACTTGAATGTATTGCTATTGAACCACATTAATGCTTTTCTTCTTCAACAAATGAGGACAGTCACTCTAAAGACAACATGATAATGTACACTCACTGTAAGGACAGTCACAAATGAGGACATGTCACAGTGACTGTCCCTTGTGTAATTGCCGCTTGAATTACACAAGGGACAGTCATTGTGAGATGTCCTCATTTGTGACAAGGACAGTCACACATGAGGACATCTCACAGTGATTGTCTGTAATGTCCCCTTTTTGGCTAACTTGGAAAATAGGAACAATTACTCCACTTCTCAGACTTACTCTATCAGATACTTACAATTAAACTAAGTAATGGAGGTTACTTAAGATATCAACCGCTATTTCAGATTCAATCACAATATGTGTGCAAGATGATATTGATACCAATATGTTTAATAGCACTGTCGGATATAATGATATGAAATATGCTATGAATATGATGTTTCCTATCACTTATAGTGATAGTATAATGATGGTATGTCTGATATAAACAATATCGATATACAATCAATAAGTATTGCTTACAACAATGTATTTGCTGTGTCTGATATGATGATGTAATTATGCAAATGTGTAATATCGCTATGAGTGATATGTTGCTATTTCAGATTCTGAATTATATGCTTGCAACTTCAAATATTGATGCTGTTTCTGACTATCCTTTCTATCTGTGCAATCATGGTGTTGTCTCTGATCTGCAATGATAAACTTGAAACCAAACTGCCAAAGGCAGATGCTCTATTGAGTATATCCAAATATGGATAAGTAAATAAAGTTCTAATGATGCCTTGAGTGACTGACGAGAATGCATTCTTATATTGTCTTTAACAAATGAAGAGATGCTATGAATGAGACGTGTCTTGTTTCTTCCTCCATGTCCCTTTGTTAATCACACCTTTCCATAATCCGACAGTTCACATAATATTATTTCATTATTTTCTGATCATAGATAACTCCCAGATTGACTCAATATCAAATCTTTTTATGAAGGTAATCTTCCCTAATTGGTAGTGCAACCAGTAGTTAACATCCATTGTGTTTGTATTAGTTTGGTCTAACTATCATTAGTATTTAGTCAATCGATATTAACTCTTGCCTTATCCCATATTGTTATGATGATATCCAATCTTTCTACTCTGATATAAGTCGATATCATTTTCTGATAATTGTCCATTTATTGGTTGATTGCTGGTAATGGAGTTTGATCTTCAAATTGACTTCCATTCCTGTTAATACTTAAGGATACATTGTACTTATTATCCATGACTGATGCCTCATTCATCAATAGCTTGTGATATAATCACTGATGCTTTTGTGTTTCTACAAGATGTGGTTTATCTCAGACAATCGATAATCTTTCAATCCTTTAGTCGATATCCTCCTATGTGGTGTCTATTGATACAGATAGTAGAATTCAATCTAGTTTATGTTATTGTCATGATAACATAGGAAGTGATGGTGCATATTTGCTAGCGGGTCTTCATGTTTGATATTGCTTTATCGGATATGTCATTGTCTAAACTTGTGCAATTAATGATTATTTTATAATATATGAATGGTTATCCTTCTTGCTTATCAATACATCTTCTGAAACACATAGCGACCTATCCCTTATTCATATCATGTTGATCTTGACTTCATAGTATTTGGTTCATTAATCATCCTCTCGTGGTATCGATGTGTAATGACTAGTGATTGTTGTATCACTTCTTCATTCCTCATCGTGATAGATAATGCAGATGTTTAATGTAGATGTATATCGATTACAGATATTCGATATTGCTTTAAACGTTATTATTATTATTATTATTATTAATGTTATTGTTATTATTAAATATTATAATTAATGATGTTAGTAATATTAATAATATTATAATAAATATTATTATAGTGATAACATATTGTTTTATATTGAGAGGTTTATTAATATTATTTATATATTAAAATTATTATATCAATAATTGATTTAATATTATTACTTAATATATTATTATAATATAATATATATAATTTATTAATAATTATTTATTATTAATTTATATTATAATTATAATCATAATTATATTATTTATTAATATTTTAATATTATTTAATTAACATATTACTTATTATGCTAACTATATATTATTATTATCTTTTGATAATAATTATATATTATTGTTATATACCGTTAATAATAGATTATTATATATCATCTAATCATTTTATTATTATACTAAGTTCAATATGTCACGGCTCATGACATTGTCCCTTGTGTAATTGCCACTTGAATGTATTGCTATTGAACCACATTAATGCTTTTCTTCTTCAACAAATGAGGACAGTCACTCTAAAGACAACATGATAATGTACACTCATTGTAAGGACAGTCACAAATGAGGACATCTCACAGTGACTGTCCCTTGTGTAATTTCCACTTGAATTACACAAGGGACAGTCATTGTGAGATGTCCTCATTTGTGACAAGGACAGTCACACATGAGGACATCTCACAGTGATTGTCCCTTGTGTAATTGCCACTTGAATGTATTGCTATTGAACCACATTAATGCTTTTCTTCTTCAACAAATGAGGACAGTCACTCTAAAGACACCATGATAATGTACACTCACTGTAAGGACAGTCACAAATGAGGACATCTCACAGTGACTGTCCCTTGTGTAATTGCCACTTGAATGTATTGCTATTCAGCCACATTAATGCTTTTCTTCTTCAACAAATGAGGATAGTCACTCTAAGGACAACATGATAATGTACACTCACTGTAAGTGTACATTATCATGTTGTATTACAAATGGACCTTATGTTGGTCGGGATATAAGTGCAAAAAAAAAAAGGAACGTTGTCATTTGTGTTTTCAACAGCGCCGAGAGAGATTCCCTCCGTGAAATCAAGCGGGTTATCATTTGTGTTTTGAACAAAGCGGGTTGTCATTTGTGTTTTGAACAGCACCGAGAGAGATTCCCTCCGCGAAATCAAGCGGGTTGTCATTTGTGTTTTCAACAGCGCTGAGAGAGATTCCCTCCGCAAAATCACAGCTACAATTTCTGAGTATGTTGGGTTTATTTTTCTTTTGTCATTATTATTTAATCTGGTATTCAGCTGTTACAGAGCTAAAATACCCAGAAATGAGGACATATCTGTGTTGAATTTATTGTTAGCGGCTTTGGTTATTTAGAATGCTTCCCCACAATACTTAATTACACAAGGGACAGTCACTGTGAGATGTCCTCATTTGTGACAAGGACAGTCACACATGAGGACATCTCACAGTGACTGTCCCTTGTGTAATTGCCACTTGAATGTATTGCTATTCAACCACATTTATGGGCCCGTTTGGACCCCAGCACACAGTAGCATCTACAGAGAAGAATATCCCAGGTGTAACAAGTTGTAAGAATATACCAACAGTTCTAAGAAGTTCCCTAGCACGTAGTAGCATCTACAGAGAAGAATATACAACATGAGGGCATCCACTGTAAAGACAACATGATAATGTACACTCATTGTATGTGTACATTATCATGTTGTCTTTACAGTGACTGACCTCATTCAAGTGGCAATTACACAAGGGACAGTCACTGTGAGATGTCCTCATTTGTGACAAGGACAGTCACACATGAGGATATCTCACAGTGACTGTCCCTTGTGTAAGCCACTTGAATGTATTGCTATTCAACCACATTTATGGGCCCGTTTGGACCACGGCACACAGTAGCATCTACAGAGAAGAATATCCCAGGTGTAACAAGTTGTAAGAATATACCAACAGTTCTAAGAAGTTCCCTAGCACATAGTAGCATCTTCTAATTGTCTATACCACTTCACAAGGTATTGTTTGCACACATTGTTTTTGGTTCTTTTGATGACCCTTGTTTTGAAATTGCTATTAGGCCTTGTAGCTTATATGTTTTGATTGCTGGAGAGCTTCTAAAGCTAAGCAAGAAGACCATTGCACGAGTTATAGCCGCGCGCTCAGGTTTGAAAATTGTATATTTTTTAATCTAATGTATATTTTAATCCTTTTGCCATGTCATGTAATATGTCTTGCCTTGTAGCTTATATGTTTTGAAATTGCTGTTAGGCCTTGTAGCTTATATGTTTTGATTGCTAGAGAGCTTCTAGAGCTAAGCAAGAAGACCATTGCACTAGTCATAGCCGCGTGCTCAGGCATGAAAATTGTATATTTTTTAATCTAATGTATATTTTAACTAGACTTTTAAAATATTAAAGGATAGGTCTAAGAAGATTTGTGTACTTTTGACAATTTTGCTTAGTCACTGAAAGTTGTAGACCGAAGTTTTCATAGCCCAATTTTTGCTTCCTGTGAAGAATGATCATGTCAGATAATATAAGTGAAGAACAAAATAGGGAGACAATCGCTAGATTGTGGTCTAACTTGAAAAGAAAAGGTGATGGAAAATGTTATTGTCCCTGCAAAATTTGTAAGGGCTTAAACCGTAGAAGATTGCTAATCAAAATAGTTAAGAGACATTGTAGGGAGAATGGTCACATTGAAGGGGGGCATGACTATCATCCACTGGTAAGTTGTTCATTATATCATTTTAACAATTTATATACATATGAAATCACTTGATGATGAGTTGAAGATCATGGTTTATTTATGTTAATCAATTTTATATAGGTTGATCTCCCCAGGGAAGTACATGATATGGAGGAACATGGGGGTGCGAATATCCAAGGTGAAGATAATGATCCCATGGAAGATGACGATCATGCGCTAGAAAACACAATTGAAGATGATGGTATAAATACATTGATCCATGACACATTTAGTCCAAGCGGATCTGATCATGATGATGATGATAGCCTTGATGTACCTCTACTTGAGAAGGCATACGAGCCCCTATACAAAGACTCCCAAACAACTCTTCTCTCTGCTGTATTGTTGTTGTTGAACTTGAAGGTTATGAATGGTTTATCCAACATAACAATGTCACGTATGTTAAGGTATGTCATATATGTCTTTATAGTTAACAAAGGGTGAATAATGTACCACTAATATTGTTTATATTAACAACTTATATTTTTTGCTGTAGATTGATAGGCGAGTTTTTGTTACCACCATCAAATATTCTACCTCGCTCATATCGAGAATTATCTGCTATTATGAAAGATATTGGAATGGAGTATCAAGCAATACATGCTTGTCCCAATGATCATATTATATATTATAAAGAACATGAATTTGCAACACAATGCCCTATATGTCATACGAGTAGATATCGAACAGATCGAATAACAAAAAAGGTGCCTCACAAGGTTCTTCGTTACATCCCTATTATTCCACGGATGCGACAATTATTCAGGTGTACTAGCTTGGCACAATTTATGGATTACCATGCACGCAATAGAAGTTGAGATGACATTATTCGAATCCCTGCGGATGGTTCGACATTTATGCACATAGAGGAAAAGTGGCAACACTTCAAAGAAGAACCTCGTAATCTCAGGCTTTCATTGGCAGCGGATGGTGTCAATCCATTTGGGGAGATGAGATCTGTTTGCTCGGTGTGGCCTGTTTTTGTTATCAACAATAACATTCCTCCGTGGATGTCAATAAAGAGGGAGCACATTATGTTGGCAATGATTGTTCCAGGTATTTTATCATTTGATAGTTATTAATTTACATGTACTTACAAATCTTACAGTAAAATGGTCACAATAATTATGTAATGTTACTGTTCATTCAAGTAGGTAAATATCAAGTTAAAGATATGAATGTATATATTGAGCCTCTTATTGACGAGTTGGTGGAGTTATGGAACGGTGTCACTATGTATGACGTGTCTAGACCAATAGGACAAAGACAATTTCAATTCCATGCAATACTTGTATGGACAATACATGATGCCCCAGGGCTAACACATTTTTGTGGTATGTTATAGTGAATTCAAGTTGCGCATGATAATTCTAATTATAAAAATCAACATATTTAATAATCCAATTATATCATTATCTTGTAGGTCTTCAAACAAAGGGAAAATTTGCATGTCCAGTTTGTGGTCCAAAGATGAAATCTCGTCATTCAAAAAGTTTAGGAAAGCATGTGTTTGATGAGTACAGACACTTCCTCCACAGGAATCATAAGTATCGAAGTATGGAAAAACATCTTTTCAATGGGAAAGAAGAGACTACATCAAAGCCACGAAGAATGACACCTCGCATATGGAAGTTGGAATATAATAGAATTAATCGTCGAGGTAATGTCGTTCCACTTAATGGTTTATGTTTGTAATTTATATATTTCTATTGTGATTTTTGTTTACTAATTATGTAATTGATGATCGTGAAGGTCGTCAAGGCACTACTGACAACCTTCCAAAGGGACTAAAAAGCTATCCCAGACAATTTAGTAGGTTGCCCTACTACGAGGACCTACAAATTGTGCATTTGTTTGATCTTATGCATGTTGGAAAGAATATAACAGAGACATTGTGGAAAATACTGGATGGAAGGCGTGACAAAGAAAAAATTGTCAAAATTTGTAATGACATTCATGAATCCAATCATGCACTGAAGAATTTCATTCACTCAAATAGCAATAGAGATCAGATTAATATAAGTGCCCTTCCTTGGTTATTAACGGAGCAGCAAAGTGATGCCATAAAAGAAGTCATACGAAAAATTCGATTTCCCACAGGATTTGCTGGGAACATAAGCAATCTCATATCAAAGAAAAGTGAATTTGGGCCAGGGCTCAAAACGCATGATTGGCATACTTTCATCAAGGTAAGTTATGTTCTTCTGTATTTACAATATATTCATAAACTACGTGTACTATTCATTATGTTATGTTAGAAAATAATGAAATGATTGGTTTATAATTACTGCAGTACGTGCTACCTCTATCTCTCCCAGAGCACTTCAACAATAACATCAAACAAGTGATATATGATCTTGGAAAATACATGAGGTAAGCAGTAATATTTGTTCAATTTGTTGTATATATTTATTATATTCGCGATTTGTTTTTCTTGCTATGTAATCTATTGTATATTATTTTGTAAAGTCTCGTATTTATATATTTTTTGTGACTTGAATCTCTTAATGTAGGTGGTTGTCATCTAAAGAAATCCATAAAGAAGATATAAACTATTGGAAGAGAAGAATTCCTCATTTATTGTGTGAAATGCAAAAGTGTCTACCTCCAACTTTTTTCAATGCACAAGAACACTACCTCATACACCAAGTTGAGGAGATTGAATTGTGTGGACCTGCACACACTAGGTCAATGTGGATGGTTGAGAGGCACTTGAAATCTTTGAAGGCTTTGGTTCGACAAAAAGCACATCCTGAGGGTTCTATGGTAGAGGGATACATGGTATACCAGACTATGGTGTACATTACTGAATATCTTCCTAAGTTTGCTTCAAATATCCATGTAGATCGCATTTGGGATCTCGACCCTTTTAAAAAATTCAAAGGGGAGTACTTGATGGGGAAAGGTAGATTGAGGAAAGTGACAGGTAATAAATTATAAGATGTTATTGTAATAAATTATTTCTTAATCTTCAAAATAAATCGGTTGTAAGTCGTCTATTTTTTTTTTGTACAGTTGCTCGAGAGTGGGATGCACTACATTTGTATATTGCAAACAATCTTGATTGGATGACGGTATGGATTGAACGATGTCAACATTCTGGTCACACATTAACATGGGAAGGTGTATCTTCATTGGTTAAAGAAGCTCATCGTAATGGAGATTCTAATGTTACGCAAAGGGAAATAGATTTAGCATATGGTTTAAGAGATTTCCAGGTACGTACAAAATTATTAATCACCCGTATGTTTATCAACTCACGATATAATAATTTTGACATGTTTCACATATTATTGCAGGTTAAACACCACAAGGGTATGTTCTGTAATGGTAAAAAATTTCACGTCAAAGTGTTGGATGACACGAAGAAAACTTGTGATTCTGGAATAACTGCAGTCTTTCAAGTGACTAATATTTCATCTAGAAATGACTTAGATCCTCAAGAGTCTAAAAATCAATACTATGGCATTTTGGATGATATACTTGAGTGCGACTTTAGTTCCTTCAAATTAGTACTCTTCGTTGTCAAATGGTACAGGCTACGACTTAATCCAAATGATCCTAATAGAACTGTTATTGAACATGATAATGGATTTACAATGGTTAATACAAGGTCGTTTGAGCCAGTTGGGGATGAGCCCTATGTTCTTCCAAGCCAATGTGAGTAGGTATTTTACTCAGAGGTTTCACATAAACCGGGTTGGTCATTTGTTGTTAGACATGAACCGAGAGGAAGGCCGATAAAGTATAATGCGATGGAAGAAGAAGATACCGAAGAAGTAGAAGATGATGTAGATGATGATCACGATCGACAATTATTGGATGATGTTCCTGAGACAAATTTTCATGAAGAAGAAGAAGAAGATGATGCTGCTACTGATGATGATGATGAAGATGATGTTGATGTTGATGATGATGATGTTGATGATGATGACAACGACGACAACGACGACGACGAGGATGATGATGATGACGACGATGATGAGGATGATGATGATGATGATGATGATGATGATGAGGATTATGATGATGAAATTTAAAGGTATGCCATCAATCCTTAATGTATTTAATATTCATTTCTTGATAGAAATATATTTGTCTTAAATGGTTACATAGTTTATTCATTATCTATTTAAAAGCTATAAGTGTTATAATGTGTACGTTTTAATGTTTTTAATTTTTATGTGATGCTTATGATGGATGTGATTATGATTATGATGTGATTATGCTCACGATAATTGAATTACATTTGCAGGAAATTGAACCCCTTTCAAGAGCATCCCGCACAGTCTCATGGATCGACAGGTATAAGTCAATACACCTTATAGAAAGTCTATTTAATACACTTATCAATAGTAAGATTGATGTCTTCTAAGATCTCTCCCATTTGCAGGTACCAGCAAATAGGTATTTGTCAGAAGTGTCTTCCTCGAGTGAGGGAAATATAGGAATAGAAGAGGAAAGTGAGACATGCAGTTTATCTAGAATAGGGAGATTAACTAGAGGTCAAAGGACTAGAAGGAAATTCAATAAACACATGAAATTTTTCCTTGCTGAAGGGGGGTCATGTTCTTATGATGATGAGACGAAAGGCGACATCGAGGTGCCCTTGAGGTACCAACATCTACAGAAACATTGGGTACCCAAGGAACTTCCTCCAATAAACACTGATTTTTGTGTTAATGAGAGGATATATCGCATAGCACCATCATCATTACATGGTTTGGGCCTATTTTCTATGGATGGCATAAAGGTGTCTTACAACAAAGTTTCTGAATTGATGGAGTATGTTGGACCATGTTACGATTACAAAAGTTGGATGCATATTGTTCAATATAAAAAAAGTATGCATAGGTATGCACTCTCGGCAAATTATATACAACAGCAAGACAATAATCAAAGTAAAAGTGTGGCTATATACATTGATGGAAGGCCAAAAGCAACAGGGAATATTGCGGGTTTTATAAATAGTACACGACCTGGGTCAACTATAAAGCAACCCAATTGCATATTTGAGGCGCGCGAGGGAAATCGTGTATTCATCTGTGCGATAAAATCAATACGTGCAGGGGAAGAGCTGCTTATTGATTACAATTTGAACCGCATAGATACAAACGAGGCTACTATCATGGGGGTGGTACATACTATTAAACCAACTTCTAATCAATGACTCCAACATACCATTTAGTTATTAAATTTTTGGCTAACATTTTTATACTTGATCTTTGACACAGGGGCACAATATGGAGCAACCGCTCGAAGGTGATGGTGATGATATTCCTAGCTCATCTACACATGAGCAGGTAAAACTCATTGTAATTGTGCAAACTACATAGAAGCAAAATGTTATTTTTTTTAATGTTATTTTCTTCATTGTTTTGGAGTAATTTTGATAATACTAATACTATTGTTGTCACAGAGGGCCGGTGGTCGGAGAGAGGGAAAGCAACCTGCAGTCCCTCAGGAGTCCCCCCTTGTGGACCCTTTTTTTATTGATTTAGCAGAGACCGATGACCCGATCGGTTCCATTAAAAAGCTGCTAAAGAAAATTGGGAAAGAACTTCTACGTTTGGTATCCATACATCCTCAGACTCAGGAAATAAAAGACAGGGCAGCTGAGTTGTTGCGCACTTCTGAAAACTTTAAAGTAAGTATTAATGAAATTTTTAATTATTACAAGAGTTCAATAATGGTTTTTATGTTATGCTCTTTTATGACATTAATTAAAATATGGATGCATTGTCTTTACAGAGTTATTTGCGTAATTTTGAACCCCATTCCCATGATGAGGCCGGTATTGCAAGTGGTTCAGGTAGATCACATGTTCCATTCCCCACTTGTGTTTTCCACTGAATATATATAGGAATGATCATAATCATTGACAATACATGCTCGAACAATCTTTTTTTTTAATGCTCTAACAATCTTGTCCATGCTAGTCCACGCGTTCTATATTTATGCATGCTCTAACAATTTTATTCTTCAGCTCCTTTCCATGATGATATGACAACGCCGCCTCCATCCAGGACAAACACAAATGTCTTGCCGACTGCCATGTCAACAACACACAGCCTAAATGCACCAACTGTTGCACCATCTACTGGTACACAAATCCCTCTTTTTCTCTCTTTTGTTATGTGTTTAAGTGTTATGTGTTTACGATGTAGATCCCTTGATTGTGTTTGTGCCATGGGTGCTCTGCACCAATTTATTTCCCTTGAAGTATTATTTCTTGGAGGCATTTGATAATGGTTTTCATTTTTTGCAATAGGAGATGCAACAAGTCTCGATGCAACATCATTTCCTGGATGTTCCCGTGTTCCTAGTACGGGAACGGTGAAGGATTGCGTATTGATCATCAGCGACGATGAAGGCGTTCCCTTAAAAGTATCCAAACTTCCAGGTACTTTAAAGTTATTATTATTCTATAGTGATATAATAGTAATTTAGTTTTTGATCACTCTTCATCGACTAATGATCCCATGATTATTTTGTAGGGAATGATATTTTTTGGCGAAAACTTGGTGACGAGTGTTTGCGGATATTCGGGCCCACCATACGTACATGGTGGAACATCATATCCTAACTAAAACCCCAAACCACTATTTTGATTTCATATCATTGCTAGAATAGTTTTCCTTTTCATCAATTTCTTGAACTATATTAAAGGTAGCTTCTCTTCATTTATGAGTCTAACATGTTTTTTTTTACTTAAAAGGTGGAATAACCAAGATAAAAAGTTGAAGGATGATCTTGTACATAGTATGACCCAGATTTTTGGACCTCGTGCATTCGAGAGAAACAAGCTCCTTGAAAGAGCTGGTTTATGTTTGAAGTATATTAGGGACCAGTACAGGAAATATTTAGAGGTTAACCCAAGGCACGAGCGTCCGCCCTGTGTTCTTGAGGCTGAGTGGCAGGGTTTGATTTTGGATGGAAAGTATAAAGCCGACATGAAAAAAGGAATTACGCCAGTAGAGAGTAGAGCAAGGTATGTGATACTTTTGAGAATGTAATTATGTACTAATTAACCTCTAAATTTTTCCTATACTGGTCTCTAACATATTTCAAACTTTTCATAGATTGCCTGACACATCAAAGGCAACAAAGGCAAGATTAGAAAAGCACGGGACACACAAGCTCAGCTCTGGTGGTTTTTCCAAACTTCAAGCACGAGTTGTAAGTATTAGTAAATGAAAACTTGTATCAATTTTTTTATATATTGCAAGGAAATTTTTTTTGATCAAACAATGCAAGTAAAATTCACCATACCAAGAAAAAATGTAGGGGTCAGAGTTCAATAGATGCCTCACAGAAGAGGACAAGAGAATTGGCTTCCAACAAGGCTATAGAGCCGTGGCTGAACGGCTACGAGCTGAAATCAGTGTGCAAGGTTCAAATAATGATGCATCTGAGCCACAGGTAAATAAGCTAAATGAAATTTATTTCAAATTGAATACTTTACCAATTAGTCTATTTGATGTTAAGTTCTAATATAAAGTGAGTATATCTGTTTTAAGAAAGCAATGATAACAATGTGTAGGATATTGGAATGCAGCCTGACAATCCTTCTACACAATCTATGCATAATGAAGGTTCGCATGATGTGCATCCTAGTGGTGGAGGTATACATTTGCTATTAAAATTTTTATATGTAATTACAATTGGTGTTTGGATTAATGTAACATTTTGTATAGCAACTGTAGAGGATCGAGGGGTCGGTGCTCATGAGCATGTTGAGGTTGAGTCTAGACAAAATGATGTGGCCAGATCAGGTAATTAAAGAGCGCCACAGTTATGTTCTTTAAAATAATTAAATACTTGTAACAATTATAATTAAATATTTTAAATTTAACTCTTTTATTTGTTATTGTAGAGGACCCCCCTTTGCAGCAGCATAGGAATTTGAGATCATCAAGAACAAAGAACAAAACAACTGATGAGGGGGGTATTGATGATAACACTGATGCTCCTCTTAGAGCTTACATAGAAAAAAAATTAGAAAGAGAAAAAAGAAATGATTGTCATCTAAATACCTTAATTGATAATGACTGAATTTTATGTCTCAATGAATTTAATTATGTGCTAATGAATGTTCATGAATTATGTGTTTATTTTCATATTGATGAATGTTGTGTGTTAACGAATCTAATGTGTTAATGAATGTTATCATGTGATATTGATTGAATGTTACATTTTATTAATAATTGAAAGAATGAATGAATGTTAGATGTTAACGGGGAATGTAGAGTGATGTTAGGGGGAGGGGGGTGGGGCCAAATGAGCTTCCACCTTCACGTGGTTGGCCCTGTTTAGTAGAGAATATTAAAATATATTCTCGAAACAAAGTGAAGCTCAATAAGATACTAAATGAGTCAAAATGGTTATCAAGGTCCTCTATCCATAAGATACTTGTAGTCAAAATGGTTATCTAGGTCCTCTATCCATTCCATAAGTTCTTCACCATTCAAACTTCCTCCATAACAAGGAATGTGCTCTAGGTTAGTCATGAAGCCTAGCATGGACTCTCTGTCAGATAGAGCCACTATTTCAGAGCCTTTTTTGTGCATTTCCTTCAAGCACTGTACAGTGTACGGATGTGAAAGGGAGGGCAGACCAGTGTGGAAGTTAGAGTATTTATATCTTATGCTTTGAGAGTTTATTTGGTAGATTCAAGACACCTTATATCAAAGTTATTCCTTTTTCTTACCTGTTGTTCTGTCAAACCCTCATTTTTTGGGTTATTGCATTCAAATGGCCTTAACTTGCAAATAAACCATAGGATATCCTCTGTTCTTTGTAAAATGCAAGTTAAGGGGGTTTATTTTCATATTTTAAAAGCTTTGGAATAGGATACTAAGCCAGAGAATTTCAAGAGCAAGCCCTAGGTCAAGAATCTCAATGTTCTTGACTAGGAGTTGATGGATTATGCAAGATCAGAGGGTAGCGGCAAGTAAAGGACCTCAAACCTTGTTGAATCTAGATCTTTAGAGCATGGTGGACATCTTCAAACTCTGATCTTGGTTTCATGCACCCATTTTCAATGCCTTGTTTTGGAACCCACACCCAAAGGCATGCATTAGGTCTGCGGACTCAATAAGGACATTGATATGCTGGAGTGGAGTCAAGGTCTGGGAGTTGGAGGATTGTTAGAACATCAAAAAGGGTACTCAAAAAACATATAAGTTCATAAGGTCCTTTGTCAAATTGAAGAGTTATTGCTGCAGAACAGGTTTTGGAGACCTACTAGAGTCACTAGGTCTATTTGGACCCGTTTGGACCACGACACACAGTAGCATCTACAGAGAAGAAGTTTGGTATGCAATGGTCTTGAAACCTCCTGAGAAATTCTTGGTATGCATTTGTGTGGTGCAAAAGCTTCGTTGAAAGAGAAAAAGAAGAAAAGAATAGAAATGATTTTTTTTCTTTTTATGTCATATACTGTAACCAGCTACTTATAACTTGCAAAAATTATTATAACCATTTGAAATTGAAACTTAGTTTAATGTGAAACTGAGAACTGCTTTATTAGAGCTTTCTGTGATTTAGATTCAGACATCAAGAACATTGTTTGCCTAATATTGTGATTAATGTTTATTTATTAATATCTCATACTGACAAACAATTGATAATTGTAGGGAAAATGTCATTGGGGGTCTTTGAGGATCCACCAGAAGCCAAGGAGAAAATGTATTCAAATGCTAAAGATGGTGTAACAGTCCTTACAGCTGTTGAACCTTGCTGTGTAGATCATCTCCGATTCTCCAAGTTCAACAGTACTGTGGTATTCCTTTGGATACTTCTAATGGTAAATTTCAGACATCAAGTTCTTTTCGTATGAAACTACTACATTTGTAATCTGTAGTTTTAAACTTTTAGTTTATAAATGTTCATCAGCTTTAGTTTGTATGCTGCCATTTCAAGTATGATTAATGAAGTTACCTTTATCACAGGATGAAAGTGAGCAGTCAACATACTGGTACGGAGCTGGCAGCATTGATACGGTGACTAGGGCATCGTTTAATGGTGGTATTGTGTTTTCCCGTATTTAGGGCATCGGCCTTTTGAAGCATTGCCTTCATCTTTCTTAAGTCTGAGTTTTAAGTTTTTTTATCTCTCTCGGCGCTGTTGAAAATACAAATGACAACGTTCTTGTTTGTTTTGCCCTTATATCCCGATGTGATTTCGCGGAGTGTTACGGCGCTGTTGAAAACACAAATGAAAACACAAATCCCTTGTGTAATTGCCACTTGAAGGAGGACAGTCACTGTAAAGACAACATGATAATGTACACTTACAGCCCGTGTACATTATCATTGTGTCTTTAGAGTGACTATCCTCATTTGTTGAAGAAGAAAAGCATTAATGTGGCTGAATAGCAATACATTCAAGTGGCAATCACACAAGGGACAATCACTGTGAGATGTCCTCATTTGTGACTGTCCTTACAGTGAGTGTACATTATCATGTTGTCTTTAGAGTGACTGTCCTCATTTGTTGAAGAAGAAAAGCATTAATGTGGTTCAATAGCAATACATTCAAGTGACAATTACACAAGGGACAATCGATCACTATGAGATGTCCTCATGTGTGACTATCCTTGTCACAAATGACTATCCTTGTAAAGACAACATGATAATGTACACATACAATGAGTGTACATTATCATGTTGTCTTTACAGTGGCTGCCCTCATGTTGTATATTCTTCTCTGTAGATGCTACTATGTGCTAGGGAACTTCTTAGAACTGTTGGTATATTCTTACAACTTGTTACACCTAGGATATTCTTCTCTGTAGATGCTATTGTGTGCCGTGGTCCAAACAGGCCCATAAATGTGGTTGAATAGCAATACATTCAAGTGGCAATTACACAAGGGATAGTCACTGTGAGATGTCCTCATGTGTGACTGTCCTTGTCACAAATGAGGACATCTCACAGTGACTGTCCCTTGTGTAATTGCCACTTGAAGGAAAAAAGCATTAATGTGGTTCAATAGCAATGTATTCAAGCGGCAATTACACAAGGGATAATCACTCTGAGATTTCCTCATTTGTGACTATCCTTACAGTGAGTGTACATTATCATGTTGTCTTTACAGTGACTGTCCTCATTTGTTGAAGGAAAAAAGCATTAATGTGGTTCAATAGTGATGCAGAGTAGTCAGGGCTTTTAGAATATACAAATATACATCCTTAACTCTCATTCCACCAAGGAAGAAGGAATTCCAATGGTTGAAACGTGAGTTAAGGTCTTTACATCAGTCAAACCCTGAAAATGAGGGTTTGTAAACAATGCACAGAAAATTTGAAATAACTTAGATATAAAACAACGAGAATCAATCAAACCAACTTCCAAAGCATCAGATGTCACTATTACAACTTCCAGGCAAATTTTATCATCCAACCACCATCCGTACAGCCGTACAGAGTTCGTTTTTCACCAGAAATGCACTAAAACAGGGTTATTTTTATTTTTTATGAAAGCAAAATGATTACAATACTGGTTCTCTGTCTGTCTTCGGCCATTTGAAGCCTAAAATAGGCTCTCCAAACGTTGGTTCAACCATCTAGGTGGTTAGAACAGTTTATCCAACAAATGTCAACTTTGCTAAGCAACTTTTAAAGTTGCATTACAACTTTGCAAACAACTTTGCCGAGAAGGTTAAAAATGTGTTGTGAAACTTTAGGAACCTTATTAAAGTTATTTTGGACCTTCAAACTTCTTAACAACATCTAAAAGACACCTAATAAACACTTACTATGCTCATTTCATCCAAGGACTCAAAAGATGCCCAAGGTTTATAAGTCACCAAGGGGTCTTGTGTCCAACAAGTGGATGTTTATAAGGAGATAAAATCAATCCTTAATATTTATTACAAACCAAGAAAACATCTAAAACTCCTATTCTAATTTATTGTCATTCAAAAAGACTCTGATTTGTCATTCAAAAAGACTCTGATTTGTCAATCAAAAGGACCTTTCACCAGTCAATCCTTCAAAGCTCCAAGGTGACAATCTTATGTTCCAATTGATAGGATTTGACTCGTTGGCTTCATGGCAACTTCCTTCAATCATGGTGTCTTTGGCTTGCATTAGGGATGCCCCTGCATCAAATAGCAATGCATTCAAGTGGCAATTACACAAGGGACAGTACATGCCCATTAAAGTTGGTGTTTTGTTATCCAGCATGACAATGGAGACAACATACTCTGTGTCAATTTTACTGATCAAATTTCCCTCCGCCAGGCAAAGCAACAATCTGGGTATGATAAGGTGAAATTTTGTAGTCCTTTTGGGTATGATAACAACTCCAGTTTCCAATAAGATGGTTCATTTTTATAATCTAGCTTCAATTTCTCTTGTGAAAATCTTTTTTTCATTTTATGGGTGGTAAAATATAATTATTATGCTAGAGGTGTGTACTTATGGATGATAATGAAACAAAATGATAAGATTTAAGACTTGTTTTTTTTTTAAATAGCAATTTAAGTTTCCTTCTATTATAAATTACTGTTTTTCTATTTTTTAATGTATCTTTCCAAATCTTTTATATCAATTTTATTTATGAAATATAAATATATTAATAATGTTTTAGTGTTTTTAGGATTAGTTTATATCAATTCTATGTATCATCATTCATCATTCAATTGTCAGTATTATTAATTTAGACTGTGCAATTGTAGAACTACTCGAATATGGGTTGGATGGATACTCAAGCAGGGGAACCCTCCTCAAATATCTCAAGCAGTGAACTTGGAAAAATGTGTCCTGAAGGAACCCTTTCCATCAGAGAGATAAAAGTACAAACAAGTAAAAGAAGCAGGCTCTGCAAATATGTTTTTGAGAAGAAAAATGATAGATTATTCGAGTATGGTTCATGAGGTATATCTAAAAAGACATTTTTTTTCTTATTATAATAAAAGAGGAAGTTGTGAATGTCAAAGTTGAGTGAAACAAAAATTATTTTCATCAAATTTTATTAGGCTTGCTTTTGGGAATAGTTTCTTACAATATTGCTATTAAGATTTTTATTGTGTAGTTTTTAGATTAGGTTTATAAAATTATATTTCATGAGTAGTGATTCATATTAATCAATTAACGATACTTTTGGAAGGTATTTTCAATGTGTCAAATTTTGATATTTTTACAAGAATTAGATTGTGTAATTTTTTTAATTAAAGTCATTGACTCATATTTCATAAATAATAGTTCTCATGAATCCATCTCTTATAAGATTGAATAGTCTATTTAGGAAGTATTTCTGATAGTATGTCAAATTATGATATTACTATTACCATTAGATTGCATGGCTTTGAAGTCAACCTCGTTGACCCATATTCTTCTCTGTAGATGCTACTATGTGCTAGGGAACTTCTTAGAACTGTTGGTATATTCTTACAACTTGTTACACCTGGGATATTCTTCTCTGTAGATGCTACTATGTGCCGCGGTCCAAACGGGCCCATAAATGTGGTTGAATAGCAATACATTCAAGTGGCAATTACATAAGGGACAGTCACTGTGAGATGTCCTCATGTGTGACTGTCCTTGTCACAAATGAGGACATCTCACAGTGACTGTCCCTTGTGTAATTTCCACTTGAATGAGGACAGTCACTGTAAAGACAACATGATAATGTACACATACAATGAGTGTACATTATCATGTTGTCTTTACAGTGGCTGCCCTCATGTTGTATATTCTTCTCTGTAGATGCTACTATGTGCTAGGGAACTTCTTAGAACTGTTGGTATATTCTTACAACTTGTTACACCTGGGATATTCTTCTCTGTAGATGCTACTGTGTGCTGGGGTCCAAACGGGCCCATAAATGTGGTTGAATAGCAATACATTCAAGTGGCAATTACACAAGGGACAGTCACTGTGAGATGTCCTCATGTGTGACTGTCCTTGTCACAAATGAGGACATCTCACAGTGACTGTCCCTTGTGTAATTGCCACTTGAATGAGGACAGTCACTGTAAAGACAACATGATAATGTACACAAGTACTGTGAAGGTAGTTGCAAGTTACGGTTGTTTCATTGCATACCCGAAACAATGAAGATGTTACGGTCCACAAAACGTTTGTGCTTGAAAGATGAACAAATAAAATTAAACTTCTAAATAACCAAAGCCGCTAACAATAAATTCAACACAGATATGTCCTCATTTCTGGGTATTTTAGCTCTGTAACAGCTGAATACCAGATTACATAATAATGACAAAAGAAAAATAAACCCAACGTACTCAGAAATTGTAGCTGTGATTTCGCGGAGGGAATCTCTCTCGGCACTGTTGAAAATACAAATGACAACGTTTCTCTACATTATCATGTTGCCTTTACAGTGATTGTCCCTTGTGTAATTGCCACTTGAAGGAGGACAGTCACTGTAAAGACAACATGATAATGTACACTTACAGCCCGTGTACATTATCATGTTGTCTTTAGAGTGACTATCCTCATTTGTTGAAGAAGAAAAGCATTAATGTGGCTGAATAGCAATACATTCAAGTGGCAATCACACAAGGGACAGTCACTGTGAGATGTCCTCATTTGTGACTGTCCTTACAGTGAGTGTACATTATCATGTTGTCTTTAGAGTGACTGTCCTCATTTGTTGAAGAAGAAAAGCATTAATGTGGTTCAATAGCAATACATTCAAGTGGCAATTACACAAGGGACAATCGATCACTGTGAGATGTCCTCATGTGTGACTATCCTTGTCACAAATGAGGACATCTCACAATGACTGTCCCTTGTGTAATTCAAGTGGCAATTACACAAGGGACAGTCACTGTGAGATGTCCTCATTTGTGACTGTCCTTACAATGAGTGTACATTATCATGTTGTCTTTAGAGTGACTGTCCTCATTTGTTGAAGAAGAAAAGCATTAATGTGGTTCAATAGCAATACATTCAAGTGGCAATTACACAAGGGACAATCGATCACTATGAGATGTCCTCATGTGTGACTATCCTTGTCACAAATGAGGACATCTCACAATGACTGTCCCTTGTGTAATTCAAGTGGCAATTACACAAGGGACAGTCACTGTGAGATGTCCTCATTTGTGACTGTCCTTACAATGAGTGTACATTATCATGTTGTCTTTAGAGTGACTGTCCTCATTTGTTGAAGAAGAAAAGCATTAATGTGGTTCAATAGCAATACATTCAAGTGGCAATTACACAAGGGACAATCGATCACTGTGAGATGTCCTCATGTGTGACTATCCTTGTCACAAATGAGGACATCTCACAATGACTGTCCCTTCTGTAATTGCCACTTGAATGAGGACAGTCACTGTAAAGACAACATGATAATGTACACATACAATGAGTGTACATTATCATGTTGTCTTTACAGTGGCTGCCCTCATGTTGTATATTCTTCTCTGTAGATGCTACTATGTGCTAGGGAACTTCTTAGAACTGTTGGTATATTCTTACAACTTGTTACACCTGGGATATTCTTCTATGTAGATGCTACTGTGTGCTGGGGTCCAAACGGGCCCATAAATGTGGTTGAATAGCAATACATTCAAGTGGCAATTACACAAGGGACAGTCACTGTGAGATGTCCTCATGTGTGACTGTCCTTGTCACAAATGAGGACATCTCACAGTGACTGTCCCTTGTGTAATTGCCACTTGAATGAGGACAGTCACTGTAAAGACAACATGATAATGTACACAAGTACCGTGAAGGTAGTTGCAAGTTACGGCTGTTTCATTGCATACCCGAAACAATGAAGATGTTACGGTCCACAAAACGTTTGTGCTTGAAAGATGAACAAATAAAATTAAACTTCTAAATAACTAGAGCCGCTAACAATAAATTCAACACAGATATGTCCTCATTTCTGGGTATTTTAGCTCTGTAACAGCTGAATACCAGATTACATAATAATGACAAAAGAAAAATAAACCCAACGTACTCAGAAATTGTAGCTGTGATTTCGCGGAGGGAATCTCTCTCGGCACTGTTGAAAATACAAATGACAACGTTTCTCTACATTATCATGTTGCCTTTACAGTGACTGTCCCTTGTGCAATTGCCACTTGAAGGAGGATAGTCACTGTAAAGACAACATGATAATGTACACTTACAGCCCGTGTACATTATCATGTTGTCTTTAGAGTGACTATCCTCATTTGTTGAAGAAGAAAAGCATTAATGTGGCTGAATAGCAATACATTCAAGTGGCAATCACACAAGGGACAGTCACTGTGAGATGTCCTCATTTGTGACTGTCCTTACAGTGAGTGTACATTATCATGTTGTCTTTAGAGTGACTGTCCTCATTTGTTGAAGAAGAAAAGCATTAATGTGGTTCAATAGCAATACATTCAAGTGGCAATTACACAAGGGACAATCGATCACTGTGAGATGTCCTCATGTGTGACTATCCTTGTCACAAATGAGGACATCTCACAATGACTGTCCCTTGTGTAATTCAAGTGGCAATTACACAAGGGACAGTCACTGTGAGATGTCCTCATTTGTGACTGTCCTTACAATGAGTGTACATTATCATGTTGTCTTTAGAGTGACTGTCCTCATTTGTTGAAGAAGAAAAGCATTAATGTGGTTCAATAGCAATACATTCAAGTGGCAATTACACAAGGGACAATCGATCACTGTGAGATGTCCTCATGTGTGACTATCCTTGTCACAAATGAGGACATCTCACAATGACTGTCCCTTCTGTAATTGCCACTTGAATGAGGACAGTCACTGTAAAGGCAACATGATAATGTACACATACAATGAGTGTACATTATCATGTTGTCTTTACAGTGGCTGCCATCATGTTGTATATTCTTCTCTGTAGATGCTACTATGTGCTAGGGAACTTCTTAGAACTGTTGGTATATTCTTACAACTTGTTACACCTGGGATATTCTTCTCTGTAGATGCTACTGTGTGCTGTGGTCCAAACGGGCCCATAAATGTGGTTGAATAGCAATACATTCAAGTGGAAATTACACAAGGGACAGTCACTGTGAGATGTCCTCATGTGTGACTGTCCTTGTCACAAATGAGGACATCTCATAGTGACTGTCCCTTGTGTAATTGCCACTTGAATGAGGACAGTCACTGTAAAGACAACATGATAATGTACACAAGTACTGTGAAGGTAGTTGCAAGTTACGGCTGTTTCATTGCATACCCGAAACAATGAAGATGTTACGGTCCACAAAATGTTTGTGCTTGAAAGATGAACAAATAAAATTAAACTTCTAAATAACCAAAGCCGCTAACAATAAATTCAACACAGATATGTCCTCATTTCTGGGTATTTTAGCTCTGTAACAGCTGAATACCAGATTACATAATAATGACAAAAGAAAAATAAACCCAACGTACTCAGAAATTGTAGCTGTGATTTCGCGGAGGGAATCTCTCTCGGCACTGTTGAAAATACAAATGACAACGTTTCTCTACATTATCATGTTGCCTTTACAGTGACTGTCCCTTGTGTAATTGCCACTTGAAGGAGGACAGTCACTGTAAAGACAACATGATAATGTACACTTACAGCCCGTGTACATTATCATGTTGTCTTTAGAGTGACTATCCTCATTTGTTGAAGAAGAAAAGCATTAATGTGGCTGAATAGCAATACATTCAAGTGGCAATTACACAAGGGACAGTCACTGTGAGATGTCCTCATTTGTGACTATCCTTACAGTGAGTGTACATTATCATGTTGTCTTTAAAGTGACTGTCCTCATTTGTTGAAGGAAAAAAGCATTAATGTGGTTCATTAGCAATGTATTCCCAGCATCTGTACCTGCATCTCTCTTATATACTACAAGTTACTTGCCATCAGAAATTGCAGTTCCCTCACGTGACATTGATGGTGAAGAGTTCTTTTCAAAACCATCATCTGTGGTTACCAATGCTCCTGTTTTAGGCAATAAGTTTGTTGCATTCCATGAGCCATTGGTCAAGTTTCTTCTACGAGCTTCTGATGCCTCAAAATCTAAGCAGCGCCTACGCATGCCTCGTTGTGGTTGATTATCATTCTGTACATGAATTATAATGAGTAATCAGTTTTGGGCCTTGGAATCTTGTATGTAACATGCACAGGCATTTCATGGCTAAATGAATCTATTTAAAAGCATCAACTTTTCTTACATGATGCTGGATACATAAGTAGAACAAGCGTATATCAAATTGGAAGCAATCAAAACTCCACAATGACATATTATTTAGAGTACTCTTCAGTTTAAGTAATAATGCATATATTGACACTGTAAAGACAACATGATAATGTACACTCACTGTAAAGACAACATGATAATGTACACTCACTGTAAGGACAGTCACAAATGAGGACATCTCACAGTGACTGTCCCTAGTGTAATTGCCACTTGAATGTATTGCTATTCAGCCACATTAATGCTTTTCTTCTTCAACAAATGAGGATAGTCACTGTAAAGACAACATGATAATGTACACTCACAGTGAGTGTACATTATCATGTTGTCTTTACAGTGACTATCCTCATTTGTTGAAGAAGAAAAGCATTAATGTGGCTGAATAGCAATACATTCAAGTGGCAATTACACTAGGGACAGTCACTGTGAGATGTCCTCATTTGTGACTGTCCTTACAGTGAGTGTACATTATCATGTTGTCTTTACAGTGGCTGTCCTCATTTGTTGAAAGAAAAAAGCATTAATGTGGTTCATTAGCAATGTATTAAATTAAATTTTTTTTTTTAATCCACCCACGGGCGTCGCAATTGCGACGACAACCCATCGCAATGCGATGCAGGCACCCGTCGCAATTGCTTGGGAGGTCCGTCGCGATTGCGACGGCCCTCCGAAGCCATGCGATGGGGGGGCGACGGCCATGCCGCTAACAAATCTTAGTCACATTGCGACGGGATATGTGTCGCAATTGCGACGGCTACCCATAGACGTCGCAATTTGCGACTAAAAAATAGCGACGTCTATGGGTGTTGCTATTGCGACACATAGCTGTCGCAATTGCGACACATAGCCATCGCAAAATGACCCCAAATGTATTAGTGCTAGGAATTGCATGCTGATCCAGATTCGGTTATTGATGGGACTTATCAGGAAATATGTGATGGCCCAAATAATACCACTTGAGTTGTAGGAGCAGGTCCTATGGCTTTTGACCCTAATATGTCACTATCAATTGAGCAATCACCATTATATCAAGCACAAGCCAAGGCTCCACTGAAAAAAAGAGGTAGAAAGCCTAAAAGTACTATAGTCAAAGAAGAAATTGAAGCTGGAATTCAATCAACACTAGATGGGAAGTTCACACCTTCCAAAAGATTGACGGGGAGAACAAAAGGTTCTCCTTGTCAACAATGAAGATAGCATCTTGGAATGTCAAAGGACTCAATGCCTTTGACAAAAGAAATAGAATCAAGCTAGAAATTGATTCTATAAAAGTGGATATTATACTACTTCAAGAAACAAAGATGTCAGATGAGGTTTTTAACAAAACTATTGGGAAATGGACAAAATGGAATGCTGTTCATAGTCCAGCAATAGGTGCATCAGGTGGGCTGGCTATCCTCTGGGATACTAATCTTTTTCAAGTCCAAATTATTGAGAAGAAAGATAATTGGCAAGCCATCAGATTGTAATGTTTTGATACTAAAATATTATTGTTTAATGTTTACGGGCCCACAACAACCCAAGACAAATTGAGATTGTGGTCAGAGATTACTCAATTTTTACAACTTCAATCAGACACGCATATCATAATGGGGGGGATTTTAATGCCATTTTAAAACTGTCAAAAAAAATGGGTGGAATTTGTCCACCAATGAGGACAATTTAGGACTTTGCAAATTTTGTTGAAGATAATGGCCTAATGGATGTTGTGCCATCAAATGGGTCATTTACATGGACCAACAAAAGGGTAGACTTCTCTCAAATAGTGATTAGATTAGACAGATTTCTCCTCTCCCAATGTTGGAAATTAGTCAATGTTACATTTCACTCAGAAATTCTACCACAACCAGGTTTAGATCATTTCCCAATTTGTCTGCATTTGTACACGACAGTAACAAAACAAGATTTCCAACATAGACCATCATTCAAGTTTGAAAGAATGTGGTTACACCACCCAAGTTTTTTGAATTCACTTAAGCATTGTTGGAATTCAGTGCCCATGATAGATGGAACTAAAATGTACCAGTTTGCACACAAGATGAAGCTCACCAAACAGTGGATCAAGAAATGGAATGAGACGATATTTAAGAATATTTTTAAAGAGAAAGAAATAGTCAAGGCCAAATTAGAGGACATATATAACACTATTATAAAAAAAGGGATGACTCCTTCGCTACTCAGAAAAGTCTAGTACAGGAGTGGGAGGAAATATGCAGCAGAGAAGAGGAATACTGGAGGCAGAAGTCAAGAGAACTTTGGCTAAAAGAGGGGGATAGAAATACAAAATAATTTCATGCGTCAGCTAAATTAAAAACAGCGAGCAATCGTATTCTCTCTATAACCAAAGCTGACAATGGCATCTTATTGTCAGAACCTCAAAGCATACAAGATGAAGGGGTCATATTTTTTCAAAATTTGTTAGCCCCTCCTGCCATTGCTTGTCCACTGCCACCTCCAATGGAGGAATTGCTAGAGGCAATCCCCAACATGATTTCAACAGTGGAAAATTTAAAACTCATGGCTCCATTTACCATTCAGGAATTAAAAAAAGTGGTCTTTTCCTTGCCTCCGAACAAAGCCCCAAGCCCAGATGGCTTTACTGCTCTATTCTTTCAAGTATGCTAGGACTGGATTGGATGGGAATTATTGGATGTTATAGAATAATCAAGGACCAGCAAGACCATGTTGAAAAACTTCAACACCACTAATATAGCCATTATTCCAAAAGTGCAAAATCCAAAGACATTTGCAGACTTCCGACCGATATCCTTATGCAATACTATCTATAAAATCATCACAAAGGATATTTATTTAAGGATGCAGTACCTTATCCCTAAGATTTCTCGCATCCACAAGGGGGCTTCATTCCAGGTAGATAGACAATGGAAGGATCTCTAGTGGCTCATGAAGTTCTTCATTCTATCCACAATAGTAAATCAACACATTTCGTTATTAAACTGGACATGATGAAAGCATATGACAGAGTTAGCTGGGATTTCCTCATTAAGGTCCTACAAAAATTTGGATTTTCAAGAAGTTGGTGTAAATGGGTAAAAGCTTGTGTTTTGGGTGCATCTTTTTTAGTTTTGATAAATGGTGTTCCGGCGGGTTATTTTTCATCTACACAAGGAGTTAGGCAGGGGGATCCTTTATCACCAATCTTATTCATTTTAATGGCAGAGACATTTAGTAGGTTCATACTTTGGAAGAAAGCATCAGGAAAGTGGCTGGGTGTGCAAATTGGTCAAACAAATATTTCAGTGACTCACTCACTTTTCGCTGATGATACATTATTTTTTGGTACATCAAACATCAGGGAGGCCAGGCAAATCAAAGAAACCTTGGACCTGTATACTATAGCATCAAATCAAAGAGTTAATCCTCTCAAATCCAAGATATATCTATTTAATACAAATCAAATTGTATCTAATAAAATTGTTAACCTTCTTGGATTTTCAGTGGATTTTCTTCCATCAGTCTACCTTGGTATCCCATTTTTCATGGGGGCAAATAAAATCAATTATTGGACACCAATCATCGAAAGGATTAAAGCCAGGGTGGTTGCATGGAAAGCATGGTGGCTATCTCTCTCAGGTAGAATACTTTTAATCAAAATAGTTCTCTCAGCAATCCCCAATTATTACTTATCAGTCCTCAAGGCTCCTATGTCGGTCATTCAAAAAATTCAGAAACTGATTAGAGATTTTCTATATATGGACTAGGAACATGAACGGAGTAAAGAAAATCCATTTAGTCTCGATAGAGAAATTGGCACAAGTTAAGCAGCTGGGTGGGGCAGGGATTCATGATCTACAAAAGCGAAACATAGCATTTGGGGGAAAATTAGTATGGCAAATGTATTCTAAGCCACATAATATTTGGTGCCAAATTATGTAAGCCAAGTACTTAGATGATTCTAACCCGGCTAGAATTATATCGGTATCTGACCCCCCTAAAGGGTCAGCCATTTGGGACTTCATGATCTCTTCCAGAGATTTAATATGCAAGTATATTACATGGGAAGTCAATAATGGTCAATCAATCAAGTTTTGGCGTGACTCATGGAGTGGGGTACCACCTTTGATTAGTAAAAATGACATTGGAATGGAGGATATTATCTCTGTAGCAGAAAATGTTTGGGGTATTCACTTAATTGGATATGTATCTGCTATATGCCTACACTCAAGGAAAGTAATTTGGAAAGACCCCCAAGAGCTACCTCTCTCACCACAACAGATTCAATTATTTCAAAAAATCTTGTCTCAAAGACTGATCTACTTATCAAACTTGGAGGATAATTTGATTTGGGCACCGGGGGCAGATGGGAATTTTAATATTAAGGATGGATATAAACTTATTCAGCAGAGAGACACAACCAAGCAATCATCCTGAGATTATTCCTTCTGCTGGAATAATCTAACATTACCAAAAGCAGAATGCTCTTCTTGGCTAGCTTTGAATAATAGGGCATTAACAAGTGAGCGGCATTAGAGACTTAATATAGCTCAGCCTTTTAATTGTCTGCATTGTGATAATCATCAAGAAGACACAGACCACCTATTCTTAAATTGTGAATTTTCTCAAGAATGCTGGCATTTTGTCCTTAGAAAGTTACAATATCCAACTCCTCTTCCATGCAAGCTAAGGGACCTGTTTGACTCATGGCCACAACTATATTCATCCTCCCTTTTTCCAGCAATTTGGAAGTGCACTCCAGCAATAGTGGTCTGGGCAATTTGGTGGGAGAGAAATAAAAGAATCTTTCGCAGAAAATTTTTGACAATCCAAGTGGTCACAGCTCAAATAGAAAGATCGATATCAGAACTAGTTAATGCTAGTCATAATAAGCTTAAACATAATCTAATTATGACATCATGGGACTCATTTATATTGCAAGAGTGGAAACAAATACATGCTCCTTTTGGTTGGTGTTATCAACCAAAACCAAATGAAATGCTGGATAGAGAAGGGATTAAGTGGATGCCGCCATCCAAAGGGTTTAGCAAGATTAACTTCGATGGCTCCTCAAGAGGGAATCCAGGTAAATCAGGGGTGGGAATTTGTATCCAGAATTTTTAAGGAATATTACTAGCAGTAAAATGTTGCACACTTCCTGGTGGCACAAACAATATGGCTAAGGCCAAGGCATTATTAGAAGGTCTAATATTAGCAAAAAATGGAGGCTTCCGACAGATTCAAATAGAGGGAGATTCAATAGCGATTATATCAGCATGTATAAGTAGAATATCCCATAACTGGAAACTATCATACATCCTTCAGTAGATTTGGCTGTTACTGGATTCATTTCAAGAAGTTCAGATCTCTCACACGCTTAGAGAGGGTAATAGACTAGCAGACCATCTGGCAAACAAAGGTTGTGATGGGTATGAACTGGTGGCTATTAATGATGATTCAATTATTAATCACGATGCCAAGTTGAAGGAAATCTATAGTCGAGAAATAGTGTCATGTGCAGTTGATGCCTCAAATGTCCAGATGTGAAGTTTGTTCTTTAACATATGTATGCATAAATGGTTTATGTATTTTCCCCAAGTACAATTCCATTTGTGTGTTTAATGGGAGGCGTGAACAGTTTTCATATGCCATAGTATTTGGCATGTGAGAAGTACATAGTAGATATAAATTTTAATAACTTTTAATAAAAACACAACTTGCTTGTGTATCATTTGTGCAGGCATATCTATTTCCCCATCTGCAAGTTCATCGACACACATGTGTTTGTGGTTGAGAAAGTTTAATCAGTGTACTATTGGCAGAATCCCAAGCTCCAAAAATGACATTGAAACTTATGCATAATCTTGCTCACACTTGGGATATCCTGATTTTATTTTGGCTGTACTTGGCAATTTATTACAACTACAAATATGTGGGCCTTTGATCATATCCATCACTCATTGTCGAGTTACAAGCTGGGAGCCAATGGATTTGCGGGTTAGTCAGGTGATGTAATGCAGACAGTGTGCTTGCTATCACCATGAAGTCATGCCCAAAAATTATAGAGTTAGGATGCAATTGGAACTTTTGGAAGAGGCTCTGCCATCTCACATCGATGAGGGCTCATTTTCATTAATGTTTATATGCCAGTGGCAAGCAATAAGGGATGCAATTCAACTGGTTGTTGGGGAAGAAATACTAGACTCTCATTCGTGGAGCATTTGCAACGTGATGGACTTATCCCAGTCAATGTCTTTGGTGTCTTCATTGGCTCACAATGCGCACTCGAGGGCTGTTCAGCAGTATGAACTATGGGATGGTTTGGTGCTAGTTGGTGGACTATTTTCGCATCATGAGCTGCTCTCAAATCATGATTGCTTTCTAATCTATGAAAGTATTAAACTCTCCCTCTGTTCGCAAGATGCTCAATTCATAGAAAATGCACTTTGATTCTCGAAGAGGCGTTCGGGGTTTCACTTGGCAAACAAAGTCAGAATCTAGGTTAATGATGTGTTAGACATCATGGAGCTGCCAAATCCACATCTTCCCTATGTCTTCTCTGGTATCCCGCGAGCTCTTTTGCGGGTCCCTAACCTTAATACACATCTGACTGGCTTGGAGTTTGGCGGTGGTTAGATGTATAAAATGTTGTTGTCATAGGAAAAATTCACACAATCGGCATATTGTACATGTCACCGTCATTAGGGCACTTTTGAAGGCTTTTTGGAGTATGATCTAAAACTGGATAAGAAATATTGACATATTGCTCGAAATATGTAATATTTATGTATTTATATATCCTCGGATATATGCATGTATATAACTATGATCCCGGGGTTTCTTACTGGTTCTTCCACGGGGGAGTTATTGAACCAGATTAATAAAATATGGTGGTTACACCACTTTTGCCTAAAAAAAAAAAAAAATCTTCGTCGAGGAACCCTTGAGAGTTGTAACCTATGTTGGTTATTGTTTTAATGTGAGTAAATGGTAATTGCTTCCACATTGATGTTTATCTTGTATGTTAACTTTAAAAAAAAATATTTTGCAAACTTAGATGCATGTTTAGGTTAAGTTCTCCTAGGTTCCCTGGCAGGGCATTACAGGTTTCATTTTGTTGTTAAATGATTATCCTTATGCATAAAGGGTTACATTAAAATGATGAAATCTGCTTCTTTGTACGTGCATTTTTCTTTATTTTGTCATCATTTTTTCAAATGACGTATAGGGTTTTTCTTGAATGATTGCATTATTTTTATATGGACTGGGGCTTTTCGTTATCTCAATTATTATCTCCATGTCAAGGGTTTCATTTGATTGTCAAATTATTCTCTCAATGGCATATGTCATGGAGGGTTTCATTTTGTTGTTAAATGATTATCCTTATGAATAAAGGGTTACATTAAAATAGTGCAATCTACTCCTTTGTATATGTATATGTATGCATAATTATGTACATGTATACATAGTTTTGTATATGTTGATATAATTATATACATTGTATGGAGAGTTTTATTTTTCTATTAAATGATTATCTCCATAGTATTAAGGGTTACAATATATATATATATATATATATATATATATATATATATATATATATATATATATATATATATATATATATATATATATATATATATATATATATATATATATATATATATATATATATATATATATATATATATATATATATATATATATATATATATATTTATATATATATATATATTTATATATATATATATATATAATTTTTCTCTTCAACCGTTTGGGCTCTGTTTTGTAACCTTTAGGTAATGTTTTTCCCATCAAGCATGCTTCCTTTCTTCTATGTAAAGTGACAAAATTAAACAATAAATATCTCAATGTTGTCCATTTCATTATAATGTTTAATATTTGGTATATGTCATGGAGAGTTTCATTTTGTTGTTGAATGATTATCCTTTTGATTAAAGTGTTACATTAAAATGGTGCAATTTGCTCCTTCGTATATGTATATGTATGCATAATTATGTATATGTATGTACATTATTATGTATATGTATACATAATTTTCTATATGTTGACATAATCATATACATAGTGTGGAGGGTTTTATTTTACTCTTAAATGATTATTTCCATAGTATTAAGGGTTACATTAAAATGTTGTAGCCATGTGTGCACAATTATACATATGTATGCATAATTATGTATATGTATACATCATTATATTCACATACATATTTATTATTTTAATAATTACGTAATTATTTTCATAATTACATATGAGTTTCTACCTTATCATGGGGTGCATGTTGTGATTTTCTTGGTGCTGAGATTTGCTTTGCAATTTTTACTTTATTTTAGGTATTCTTAATGGATCAAACATTTGGTATTGAATGTTATCGTTTGGAGGAGTCATTGGAAGAGAAGTGCTCTAGATTATTTAATGTGGATGACAAGGATTTGAAACATGATATTCTATATCTTGTGCAATGTAATATTGGTGGCTCACATCTACATGATGGGGTGGTGTATAAACTAGTCTTTTATGCTCTACTTCAAGTTACAGGTCAACTTGAATGAATGTTGGAGGTGGGTAAGCATGTGGTGGTTTCCCACAACTGGGGAAAATTTGCAGAGGGGATTGGAATGATCCAAATATTATCTTTGGCACACTTGGTAGAATTTTTTTATTTCAGCATAGAAGATTGTGAGGATAAGATGATGGAGGTGTGGGACCTCTTCAAGCTATTGATGGCTAACGATAACTACACTTCTATGATTTTCTTCCATGCTAGTAATGAAGATCTTTTTTCTTCTGAGGATAAATTTTCTTTATGGGACTACTTCTTTGGAGTTTTGATTTTTGTCACTAAACTAGATGATCTCTAGACTTACTTTGAAGGAGATGTTCCTCTCTGTAAGTCCTTCCTCTATTTTGTTGCATTGTTTGTGGTTTGGTGGATTCCCCTCCCCGATTTCATTAAAATGATTTTCAATTATTTTGATAATGTCATAATTATATATATGTATGCATAATATATATGTGTGCATAATTATATATATGTATGCATAATTATGTATATGTATACATCATTTTATATATACATACTTATATTCACATACATAGATATTGTTTTCTTAATTACATAATCCCCAAATGTAAATATTTATTTATTGTTAGAGTCTAAACCATATAGGAATATATTATTTTAAGTCAATGTAAGAAAATAAATTTACTATTTTCTATCAAGTTTATTTATTCTTGGGGTCTTAATACATAAACTGCATCCTCATACATTTTGTAGCCATATATCAGTTGCATATATGTCACCCCGCATCTTATAATTCATGTTAAGCTTTCAAACTACACACATAAATCATAATAACATAAATGTATATATGCAT